>JABMIG010000172.1:0-335082 GCA_013187285.1 Cyclotella cryptica
CAGTTTGTTGTCAACAGCTCTGGCGTAATAGAGGAGGGAGCCCACAATGCCTTGTATCCGTTTGATGCCTGCAGCGTCTAACGGAGGGCTGGTGTCTCTATCAGGGAGGAGCTGTTCCTTGGCGCCGTAGATGATTTCGCGGTGTTTATGTGGTGCATGCTGAGGTTTACGTGGTCGGGGATGGTCGCACTTCAGTAGCAGGGCGGAAATGTAGGTGTCCATGGTGAGGCGGCAGGTGCGTTTGTTGTAGTCCCACTTGATGTCGATGCCTGCAAATTTGGTGCCCGTCCAGTCAGTGGTTACTGTGTAATGCTGTTGTAGGGCCTGCAGGAGGTGCTCAGCATGTCGGCGGTTGGAGTATTGGATGCCAAAGTCATCAACGATGAGGACAAACAGGACTGGTTGCCATTTATGTCGCCAAAGACCAGGGGTGGTGGCACATTGGTAGTATCCGTGCATTTCCAAGCGTTGAGTTAGCAAATCCTTGGCGAGTTTGCCGGCTTGTTTGAGGCCATAGACGCCTTTGGTGACTTCGAAGTAAACATACCCATTGTGTGCAAAGTTGCGGAAGCTGTACTCTTGGACAAAGTCATCAGGTATATCGGAGAGTTTGATGTGGGCATACTCTGGTCTGTCAAGTGGTGTGCCAAGGTAGAAGTTGGAGATGTCAAACGATGCAAAGCGTGCGGTAGGCGTGGAAAGAACGCTATTGAGCAGTAGTTTGATGGTTTCTAAGGAGCTCGTTTTGGTCCCGCAGTCGCCTGGATACCGGATGTGGTCGCCGCCGAGGGTAATTCGTGTGCAGTATGGGTCAGCTTTTTGTGGGCGTATTTTGCAGACCACACGGGTGTAGGTGACATCACCTTTGCGTTGAGGTGGGATGTCCTTATACTGGATCGGCTTGAATGTGTTGGTGCCTTCAACACGCTTCTTGTGTTTATATTGCGGATGGTGGCCAATGCCTTGGCATAGGCGGCCCAGTTCGTTTGAGTACAATGCGTCCCATGTTGCCTTGTGTTTGGGATGTCGACGGAGTTGTTTGTGTTCCAGAAACTGACCCGTGTCTTGATCCAACATGGGCATGGTGGTGCGATTGGACTCCTTGTCTGTTGTTTCAGCTAAGGCCGCAAAGGAGTAACAGGAGGGGTCTGTGGCCAGGAGGCGGGCACGTGTGCGGGCAGCAATGGGTTGGTCTACCGTTGTGTGGTGGCCGCGTCGGGTGTGCTCCGGTACTGTCCGCCAGGCGGTTGTTGGGGCCGGGTCCAGCGTGGTGTCTCTGACAGGCAATTCTGGTTGCACCTGTGGAGGTAGTGCCTTCACGCTTGGATGTGTTGGGTCTGGGTTGGCCGCGGTAGTGGTGTAGTGACGGAAGATATCACGCAGTTTGTATATTGCCTGTAGTTGTGCCGTTGGCAATTTGGTGGCAAGTTGGAGTTGCTGAAGCGCAGCGATGATTTTGTCCTCAGCTGTCAGATCCGGGGTGGGTAGGTAGTGGTGTCTGAATTTGATGGCGTCCGTGATGGCCACCGCGCACAATTCTTTGTTGAGGACGCGGTAGCAGCAATAGTGGTGAAGTGCTGGTCCAATATAAAACCCTTCATGACTGCGATAATCCTATGAGCGCCATGTGGTTGCTTGCTGTGGATGAGTATGCGGTAGCCCGCTGGTCCCAGCGGTATGGCATCAAAGTTGAAAGGACCAACAAGGTCTTCCCAAGCAGAGAGTGTCAGGTTGCAGTGGCTGGCACGTAGGAGGTTCAGTGTGAGTTCTGCATGTGGGATGAGCAGGTCCCACCTGCGTGCTGGGAAGGAGGGAGCTGTTCCCGCTAGGATTGCAAGGAAGTGGTCTTTGAACGTGTGTATAGTGCGTTCTGCAGCATTGCGATGGTGGACATGTGGTGGGACAAGTTGGAAGGTACAACCATTTGAGGTGATTGCCTGGCGGAAGGCAAGGCTGGCTTCATTATCAAGGATATGTACCAAAGGCTTGCAGTTGGCATTGCACAAGCGTGCATGGATGTCCTGGCACGCGGTGATATGGTGGACATCATGCGTGTTGGGAAAGGGGCGGACTAGGATGGCATTAGTGTCAGCATGGAAAGCAATCATAATATACTGGTTTCCACTGCGCGCTCGTGGGTGGAAGCTGCCTGTGTCATCAGTGAATATCTTGTTTAGTGGGATGGTGAAGATGTCAATGTCGTGCTGTGAAGATGCGGGGGAAGCTGGCTGATGGTAGGTTGCGCGATTGGTAGATCTGATGTGTTGCCGTGGTTGGGCCATGTGGCCTTGGATGGTATCGTCAGCCGTTGGGCAATACTTGGCTACCAGCTTGTAGATGAGTCCCGGCCATGAGTTGTAGAAGCCGCGTTGGATGGCTTGTAGCCATGTGGATTTGACTGGGTATCCAGCAGTGGCATGGAGGAAAGCAACCAGTGCTCCAGTTGTGGGAAGGTAGCGGGTGCGTAGGTGTGTATGTAGGTGGGGGCAGGTAGTAGGTGTGGCTGTGTGGGTTGGTGAGAGAATGTCAGCTGGGGCTTTCTTGTGGTGTGTCGGAGGAGGTTGTGTTCCAGTTGTTGGCGCTACAGTGGCGCAGGGCCGTGCTACGTGCAGAGCGATAGAGTTTTGAGGTGACAATAAGTTGATGTTCCATAGGCGTGGAGCGTTCGTGTCGCAAGCACCACTGAGAACGGTGGTACCCGCTGGGTCTGTGACCATGAGTGCGTTTGCCGTGAAGAGGGCTGTGCAACCTGCATCGCACAGTGTGCCGATACTAATGAGGTTGTGAGTGAGGCCCGGGACAATGTGAACTTGCTGGTTAACTAGGGGCATGATGGGCAGGTTGAGGGTTGCTGTGCCAGTAGAGTACAGTGGTTGGCCTGTAGCTGTCCGGATGGTGGTGCGCGGGGCATGGGCGTTGATCTTGGTAAGTGGCGCCTCTGGTTGGAAGTAGTGGCCACTGGCACCTATGTCAGCAATGGCCATGTCAGATTGGAGGAGTGGGATACAGGAAGACGCAGCAGTTGAAAAATTTTAGTTTGAAAATTGGTTAGTTACAATACTTAAAACTGCTGCATCTACCGGCCCCTCCTGTCATTGTTTTCTCACCCCTTGTTGACCATGCTACTTCCCATCGTGTTTGAATGTGTTGCTGAATCCTTGTGCCCTTCCGCTTTGTTGGCGCATGTTGCGCTGGAGTGTCCCTCCCGTACTCAGAATCCGTGAGTCCAGCAGTACCCGCCAGGCATTGTGGGTAAGGTTGTCGAAGGTCGGGCATTTGCTAGTGTGCGTTGCGGTTGTTGGGTAGCTGTTCTAGGTGGAGCAGATGCATGTTGTATCGCCGCGAGGGTGGTGTAGGCAGCCGTGAGGCTGGCCACACTTGTGGTGAGGGCAGTCACATTTGAGACGAGCGCCGCATTAGCCTCCGTCAGGGATTGTAGGGTTGTGCGTTCAGTTGTGGCGGCAGCTGCCAAGTTGTCCAGGTACCCATCCAGTCGAGCAAAATGTCTCCCCTGTCAGATGTACGTCGTCATCAGCAAGCAGGGCGTTTGCAGTCGAGTGCGGCGTGGCAGTTCCAGAGGCAAGGAGTTGGCGCTTTCGGGCAATGTGGACAGCGCGGTAGTGGGTTTTCCACGCTGTCCATGTTTTGTTCGCGCGGGGTTTAGCTTCCCAGTCATCTGTTGGTCGAGGGAAGTGGCTCAAGGCAAGAACAGCGGTGTAGGCAATGGCCAGGAGTTGGTCGTCTGACATGGGGAGGTTGGCACGTGCTAGTTTGCGTTGCGCCGCTTCGAGCATGTTGATGTACTCGGGGATGCCGTCCGCGGCTGCGTAGAATCCCAACATGTCGGTTGGGAGGTTTGCAAGCTCGCTGGGGTGGAGGCCACCGCAGTTGGCATCGAGGTGCAAGAGGAGTTGTTTTGCCGTGACGTGCATGTAGAATGATCAATCGTGGCAGAGGTCACAATACCAAATCTCGTCAACGGCGTCGTGGATGAATTTTGCTGTTGCTCGTTTGGCCGCTTCATAGGAGGCAAAGTCGCGGACCAGGATGGCATGTTTGGCCTCTCGGTGCGCTCGGACGACTGCAGTTGCCGCATCGTCGATGATGGGATATGCAGGCGGGCGTGGCGGAGGCGGGAATTGTGCACCCCATGTGGCCGTGTACAAAGTGGTAGGCTCAATGAGGCCGATGAGGTTGTGCGTGCCATCCTCATTGTACAGGATGTTGAGGAGGAGGGGATAGAGGACGTTGCGAAGCGCAGTGAGGTCGGCGTCGCTGGGTTGGCCCGAGATGGGTTGGAACGTTGTCGCCGCCATGGCAAAAATGGTGGTGATTTCCTCCGGTGTCATGGTGATGTAGTGGAAGAAGGTGGTGACCGGTGCGTGGTCAGAGGGTGAGGTTGCCGACGGTGTTGTCGGAAGAGTAGTGAAGAAGTCTAAGTAGATATTAAGAAGAGCACCATGGTGGTGATAATATCTACATACTAGATTTATGAGCATGGTGCTCGAACTACACTAGCAGGCAAAGAGCAGTCCCAGATGTGGGTGGTTCCGTGGCTGTGCAAGTGGCTGAAGGCCAGACCCTGTGGGGCAGCTAACAGGTCCCAAGGCTGCCAACAGGTCCCAAGGTCAGGATATGGCCCTAGGCCGTAATTATACTTAGCTACATAATTACCCTGTGAAAACAAGTCAAAGACTTCCATAGGTTCCTAGGAATGGTCCAGTTCTATCCAGATCTTTGGGAAAGATGCACTGACATGCTATCTCTACTCACCTCATTGGTAGGAGAGTATGGCCATACCAAAGGCACCAAAGCCAAGAAAATCAAAAAGAGACCTTGGTACTGCGATGAGGTACATCAAACAGCATTTGACAATGTAAAAGCTACAATCAGAAAGGATATAGCTTAAGCCTATCCTGATTACTCAAAAGAGTTTGTGATATACACCAATGCCTTCCCCAAACAACTTGGCTCAGTGATTGCCCAATGTAATCAGCCTCTTGCATTGTTTAGCAGAAAATTGTCTGCAATGCAGAAAGATACAGTATGGCCAAAATTGAACTACCCGCCGTAGTGGAGACACTATAAGAATTCAAAGGCATGCTGTGGGGACAAATAATCAAGGTCTATACAGTACAAACTAGAAAAACTTGATCCAAGACGCCCTTGGCTTAACCCCAGACCATGTTTATCAGAGGAGATTATTGCCGAGTATGGTCCCAAAATTGTGTACATCAAAGGCATCAATAATACTGTTGCTGATACCATCTCAGGTCCAATCCAAGATTACCAAGCCAATTGGATGATGTTCACAACATGCTGGTGCTACTACACCATGCATTCAACAAGTGCAGAATAAGCACTTACAATCACCAGAAACAAATCTACATGGTGTACATCAATTGTAGCAAAGAAGATGTAATTTACCAATTAACAGAAGAGGAAGTCGCACCAGCCCAGAAAAAGATGCAGCTTTGAAGAAACTTAGCAACCGTGTAAGCATTCCACTCAGTTGGTGGAGGATACACAATTTTTATGCAAGGATAGCAAGATGGTCATCCCCAAAGTTCTTCCAAATCATGCAGTTAGTTGGTATCACCATTGCCTGCAGCATCCTAGACACACCGGTCTTGAAGAGACTTTACATGAAGCAGTGTATTGGAAAGGTATGAGAAGTATCATGCATCTCAAAAACTTTCGAATATGTCAAGCAAACAAATGACACAAACACTAGTATGGGAAACTCCCTACTAAGTCTGGCAGCACAACACTTGGAAAGTATTGTGTGTAGAGTTCATTGGGCCATAAACTCTTAAAGGTAAAGATGGAACACAATTGACTCAATGTGTCTTACTATAATTGATCCAGCTTCACATCGGTTTGAAGGAGTAGAACTGCCAGTATACGCAGAAGCAGTTATGGGCATGGAGACTTTTGGGTACAGGGGCACACAGCAGACTCATAAAACACTGTGCTAGAAGTCATCTGCAATGATAAGTAACCTAGTGAATGAGACCTGGCTTTGCTGCTATCCTCATTGTCAACAAATCCTTCATGATAATGGAAACAAATTCAAACTTCACCCCAAAGCCCTGTGCCAATCATAAAGGATCAAGCATAAGCCAACCAGTGTCAAGAACCCACAAGTAAATGCTATCCAGGAACAGGTGCATCAAGGTATATCAACAATGCTCCACACTGTTGAATTAGCAATGGCTGATACAGTATAACAACCAGTGACAAACACCTGTTCCTAAAAATACAGCATGGGCCATTTGCTCAACTTACGAGCCATACTAAAAGTCTCTCCAGGTGCAGCAATATTTGGTCAGAACATGATGTTCAACATTCCGTTTGTTGCTGACTGGACCAAAATTGGAGACAGCAGGCAACACTGAACAGACCTCAACATGAAGATAAAATGGCTCATGCCATGATCAGGATTACAAAATTCATGACCAAGTACTTCTTAGAAAAGATGGTATCCTTGGCAAATCAGACAGCCAATATGAAAGTGATCCTTGGACTATCACAATAGTTCATACAAATGGGATGATCAGGGTTCAATGTGTCACCAAATCAGAACCATTAAATATAATGAGAGTCACAACTTTTTTAACCATCAAACTTAACAAGTAATAAATGATGTTATATGTGTTGTATCTCGCTTTCCCCTTTACAACATGAACAATTAAATATACAAACATAGCAGAATTTTCAGGACATTGCACTTGAAACATACCAGACATGGATACATTTTTTACCTTGTGGAGCTTTTTTCCGTGTCATCACCCTGATCCATCATTTGTGGGGGATCGCAACAAAGGCCAAGAATCTGCCGTATTAACAACCCTGCGAGGTACCAAATGAAGAACACCCAAGTAAGGACTCATCTAAGCTCACAAGCAATCCTCACAAGGAAAAAGATCCAGAACAATGGATCTATGCAACAGAAGAACAAACCTGTAGAGAACACGAGAAGGGTATAAACATACCAGAACTCTGAAGAACCTACACAATGAACACCAACAAGTTGTAACCCATTTTTACATCCAACAGGCTTAGGTCAACCTCAGATTTCACCCAAGAATAAGGTTGTTTATGTGTGAAAGTTGCACTCATAACCTGATATCACCGGTGTTGACCTTCAAGCTTGTGTGAGGGTATGAACCCAGAAGGACAGTGATTCGTGCAAACAAACATAGACTCTGCAAAAAATCAAGTTAGTGTACATGTATGTGTGACTGTAAGGACCGGTCTCATATTACAATAGGATACCATATATTATGACATGAAGATAGGTACAAAAATATATTGTTTCATTCATTGGACCAAATACTCAGTAATTGTACATTATGATTGTAATTATCACAATCATGTTTGAATGGTTCGAAAAACTGCAGATTAAACCTTGTTGAGCATGAGGTAGTCTGGTTCTCTCAATTTCCTAACACTACCGAACTTCAACACCCCAGTAGAATAACAACGCACTATCTATAGAATAGGCACTGAGAAACTCAATGAATCCAGCAAATCTTCAATGCTAGAAGAAAAAGTCAAATGAAAACTATTGCAAACATAATATCTCTCTCTTGATAACCACTTGCAAGTGTCACCTATTTTGAATTATTATTCTTTAATGTAACTGTACAAACATCATTAAACCTAGGAAGTTTGAAATTTGTCATTCTCATTATGCTGACTATCACAAACTATGCAAACTGGGTCACAAGCTGTTGTAAACCATAACAAAGCTGAAAGCCCGTACCCCTTTTGATTTCGAGGAATTCTCCTTTATGATAATATTTGTCATTTTGTGAAATGATGAGTTTGTGTGGTACTTTGACTTTTGACTGTACTCTTATTAAAATGAATCAATAGGTTTGGGTTCAGGAGTCATTTCTTCCTTTGCCATCATGAATCTTCTGCCGCCAAAATTTAAACATACCATCCTATGTGAAGAACTATTTGGTTCTTCCAGAAAGAAAGAAAAAACAACTGTGCCACTGAAAACATATTCAGAGTAGTGCCATTGAGGATTTGACCTAAGCCAAAAAGTATTTAAAAAATCTTGTAGAACACTTTTCTGACTTTGTTTTTATGAGCTTAATGCTACTGTAAAAGGGGTGCATGATGTACTAGTTATCTCATGTATCAACAAAACACAATTGATCCCTGGAGAGATTGGCAGTAAGTTGTGGAAGTTTCATGACTGATCTAATCCCCACTGCCCAAAGGAACTGTCCCATGAGAATGTTCCTGGGAAGGAAAACCTCTATAGGATATTTGACTGAGAAATCACGTACAATGTGTATGGTGGTTTCTCAAGAAGGAAACCACTCTTTGGATATTGTTTCTGAGAAACGAAATCTTGTGACTTTTTGTACTTCCTCTGTGTTACACAAAGTGAAGGAGACTTATGGAGTTCCATCTGGAAGCTCCAGATTCTTGGCCTATGTCACTTCCCCATGAATGGAGAACCAGGTGGTGTGTAAAAAACCTTTTGGGAGAAAGGAAAAATGGGTAGGCTATTTTGGAAAGGAAGACACTTGTTTTTAGTACCGAGTTATACTTGCTATACAAGACTTTCCTGGCTGAGTAGTGACTACGAAGCATTATTTCAAGGGTAGGTGTTAGTGGAGAGAGGAGTAAGAGTGATTCACTAACAGTTTGTTATTTTATGTGTCTGTAGTGTCGAAGTATGGTGTTGCTCTCCTAATGTTTAATTGTTCTGATTTTGTACTGCAGTGAACCCAGATTGTACCATTTGTATGGACTGTTGATATAGTCCAAGGATCATGATGGTATTTACTTTCTGATTTGTGGAGGATACCTTCTTTGCAAATAAGTACTCTATCACCAATTTTATAATCCCAATTGATGCGAGACTTGTTTTCATGTTCAGTGTTGCGATCGGTTCACTGCAAATGAAAAACACCGGTAACCTCCCCGTACACTTGAGTGTACCGGGAGGTTACCGGAGCCCCCGGAATGGTATCTTCCGGTAACCTCCCGGTGCACTTCTGTAACCCTCCGGTAAACTAGTGTACACGAGGGTTACTGGAGTCTACCGGGAGGTTACCGGAAATTTGAGACCAAAAGGAGCTTTCGGATTTATTTCTATGTACGATAGGAATTGGTACTTTTTTACAGGAAAACAGACTTCTCAGTAAGTCTTAGAATCGATAACAATCTAAATAGTGGCTATAACTGCATTACCTAGATGCTAAAAAATGTTTACCAGTGGCATACTGGAAGTGTACGGGAGGGTAACCGGAAGGTTACGGGAAGGCTACTGGAGAGTACCGGAGGGTTAACGGAGGGTACGCGAGGGCTACCGGAACGTACATGAGGGTTACCGGGAGGGTTACCGGGAGGGCTACCTACTGTTGGAATACCGTAATAGCAGAGTATGTGTAATTTATCTCCACTAATAAAATTAAACATACTACATCACCATATTTAGGGGCCCACCCAACTCATCGCCCCCCAAACCAAAATGACACACATGCAAAAATTTCAGCCCCAAGCTAAAAAACTATACTGTGGACCATATCACCAAGGTAGCAGAAAATTAATTATTTAATTGAAACTAAGCTGAAATGAAAACAATTGCACAATAGTTTGATTTCAGCATAACTCACCGTAAATATTTACATGCCGCTGCCAATTGTTGTTGGCAACACGGTGGTGCAAGGCGAAATGCCAAACACAGTCTGTGGACTGAGTTTCGGCTGTTCCCGTGCCTGGCCTGAAATAAAATAATTGAAAATTAGATGTAGTCAAAACAAGTGTAAAAATATTTGTATTCAATGCAACTCACCTCTCTTACTATACCTGCCGCTGCCAATTGTTGTTGGCAACACGGCGGTGCAAAGCGAAATCCCAAACTCAATCTGTGGACTGAGTTTAGGGGATTTCGCGAGTAGGCCTGTAACTATTTAATTGAAAAAAATGACTTGTGGTGAGTATAATACTACAAAAAAAGACAAGTTTAGCACAACTCACCGTCAAAACTCACCGTCAAAATATACCCACCGCTGCCAATTGTTGTTGGCAACACAGCGGTGCAAGGCAGAATGCCAAACTCAGTCTGTGGACTGAGTTTCGGCGATTTCGCCTGTAGGCCTATAACTATTTAATTGAAAAAGATGGACGTGTGGTGAGTAGAATAGTGTAAAACAAGACGAGTTCATGATAACTCACCCCCAAAATATACCCGCCACTGCCAATTGTTGTTGGCAACACGGCGGTGCAAAGCGGGAGGGATAACTCAGTCTGTGGACTGTGTTTCGGCGATTTTGACGGTAGGCCTGTAACTATTTAATTGAAAAAGATGGACGTGTGGTGAGTATAATAGTGTAAAACAAGACGAGTTCATGATAACTCACCCCCAAAATATACCCGCCACTGCCAATTGTTGTTGGCAACACGGCGCTGCAAGGCGGGAGGGATAACTCAGTCTGTGGACTGAGTTTCGGCCGTTCCCATCTTGGGCCGGTGAGGTATCAGTGATGTAATTGAAAAAAATACATGTGTGATGTGAAAGCAGTGAGAGGGCACACTGCTACAGTTGCTTCTGGGTCAAGCACCGGTGTTGCAGTATGGTACGTACTAGAACTATATTATCATACAAATATGCCATGCAAGAATTAGGTGAAGTGATACAAAGGAATAAGTAACAAACACGTAAACACACTGCACCAATTTTCAGCCCCCGTTATGTTCTCATTTTTCGGCGCAGTCACTTCTGATAGACATACGATATTTTGAAAATATGAATAGGCCCAATACACACTCACCAAATAAAATCATAGATCAAGCCTAGAATTGAAACCAAAACTAGACCCAACAGGTGATCTTGCTGTTTACAACTCGTGATTTGCTAAATGTGAGTGATGAAACAAACAACCACTCCAAAGATTTTTTTGCTGCAAAGCTTAGCGCGATAAACAAAAATGCGGCTTAAGTAATGTATGAAAAAACCGGTAACCCACCTGTACACTCTTGAAATTCCGGTACCCTCCCCGTACACTCTGACGTTTTGCGAGTGTACCGGGAGGTTACCAGAGTTTTTCGTTTGCAGTGTTTGGCATAATTGATCTCCTATTTTGTTCCAGTCAGCTAGGAAGGGAATGTCAAACAGCATGTCCCTGCCAAATATTGCTGCACCTGGAGAGGCTTGGAGTACTGTGTGGTATGTGGAGCAAACAGCTCATGCAGCATCTGTGAGGAACTCTGCTATGTCACTTGCAGCCACTGTATTTGCCATGTCAAATTCAGCGGGGCGGAGCATGGTCATGATTACTTGATGCATCCATTCTAGTATTGCATTTGCTTGGGGGTTCTTGATGCTTGTTGGCTTACGCTTGATACTGTATGAATCACATAGGGTTTTGAAATTGAGCTTGAACTCGCTTCCATTGTTGTAAATGATTACTTGACAACATAGGTAACGGCTCAACCAGATCTTGTTCACTTAAGAGCCAACTTGTGCTGATGATTTATCAAAGTAAGCTTCCTTAGGTTTATTATATATGTTAGTACCCTTGCAGCCCTTTTTACCCATGGGAGTAGCAGAATTGAATTCAGTTACCGGTAGTTCCACAATCTTGAACCAACTGGTAGCTGGATCTATCATTGTGACACACATAAAGTCAATTTCAGTGCCGTCTTGCCCTCGAGAGTGTATGTTCCTATCAGATCAACACATAGTGCTTCCCTTGGGTTCGATGCAACTAGCTTTGTAGTTAATTTACTGTACTTGCATTGGCATCGTTTGTTGACTTGGCATTTATGATACTTTTTGACAAAGGTGCAAACGGGACATTGCAATCCTTTCCAATACATTGCAGCGCAAAGAGTCTCTTCGAGACGGGTTGTCCCTGGATGTTGCAGGTAGTGGTGGTACCACTACACTGCCCCCTTTTGTAGTTCATGTGGGATGGCAAGTTTGCCATCTTTGCACAGTACTTGAATATTTTCCACCAGCTGAGGTTTGTATGCCATGAGCAGGCTGAGTTTGTCCAGTGATTTATCTGTGTGTTGAGCTGTGGCAATCTCCCTAACTGTCAGGGGATGAATAGAATTCTCTTTGCTGTGGTTTGCAAACACAAAGTTCATGAGGTCTGTGTGTTTGACTTGGGAAGTTTCTTCTTCTGCTTGCATGGTGAGCACCAGCATTGGGTGAAGTTCATCCAGTTTTCCTTGACGTCCTTGATTGGACCAAAGTCGTGGATTCCCTTGATGTACACAATTTCCGTCCTCTAGCAATAAAGGCCAACGGTAAACCCTGTCACAGGTTTAATCTAATGCATCTTGCATGAGATTTTTGTGGTCTGTGTAGACTACAATTGCTTGGCCTCACAGCATTCCTTCAAACTCTTTGAGTGTTTCAACTATGGCTAGAAGTTCAATTTTGGTTACGCTGTATTTTTGCTGACAGACAGAGAGTTTTCTGCTGAAAAATGGAATTGGCCGGTTGTTCTGAGTAATGACGGCTCCAAGTTGTCTCTTGGATCCATCAGTATAGATCTCAAACCCTTTTGAGTAATCAGGGTAGGCCAAGGACACATCTTTGGCAATAGTGACCTTTACGCCTAAGAATGCTTTTCGATGTTCCTCATTCCATTTCCAAGGTTTTTTCTTAACCTTGAGAAGTTTGGATTGTTTGGTATGCCACACTCGTCCACAAGACTTGTCAGTGGGGCAAGCATTTCGCTGCGCCGTGCCCAAAGATTTTGATAGTATTGGACCATGCCAAGGAATCTACGGAGGTCTTTGACATGTTTGGGTTGTGATAGTGCAAGTATCTACTGTTTTCTTGGGTTGTGGTTTAATTCCATCTCGTGAGAGGCTGTACCCAAGTTATTTTGTTTCAATGGCACAGAAGTTTGATTTGCAAGCATTTACTTTTAAGTTCGCATCTTACAGTCTGGAGAGGACCAATTCCAATTTAGCCAGGTGGTCTTCCAGGGTTCCCTTGGTGATGCATAGTAGATCGTCAATGCAAGCTACTTCAAACTCAAGGGTGGCCATTAGTTCTGTCGTTTTTGATTGAAAAATGTCTGAGGAATCAGCAATTCCCATTGGTAACCTGAGGTAGGAGTATTTACCCCATGGAAATATAATGGTGCAGATTTTGGATGCATCTGGATCCAACCTAATGGTGTAGTAGCCCATGTGTAAATCGATGGCTGTTGCAAAAGTGAAACCTTCCAACTCTTGCATTATTGCACTAATTTTAGGCAACAGGAATGGTTTTCCAACTATCCTTTTGTTTACTTCTCTAAAGTCACTCAGGAAAAGTACAGTCTGATCTTTTTTTGGAACTATAAAAAATGGTGAAGCCCATTCAGATAAGGGCTGCCACTGTAGTGCCCCCAGGTTGCATAATCTTTTGAGCTCTTTCATGAGAGTGTATGCGGCACTGGGTAAGCTCTGCCATGGTATGGTTTGGCATCTTCCTTCAGTTCGAAGTAGACAGGCTCAGTATTCCAATCACCTAGTGTACCATCAAAGAGGTCCTTGTATTTATGGGGAGCTCTAACAACATATTTTGATCTTGTAAGCCGAGGTGAGGACAGTTGGTGTCAACAACTGATTGGAGGTCTGCTTTTTCATATTTTGCATCAAAGATGTGAACGGCATGCTGAGTGGCTTCCTCAGTACTATGTGGTTCATGAATCATGCTGTGTTTACGGACCAAGCTTTTTCAATCTGAGAGCTAGTTGACAGACTGTTGATGTCTTGCATTGGCAAGATGATCTCATCAATCGAAATGTCATTTGCTCAAACATCCAGAACAATTCCAAGCTCTTTTGGTGTCTTTACACCCACGATGAGGTCAAACACTGACTTAGTCATCTTCTTTCCATCATACTTGACAACATCAGGCTTTATTGTGTATTTGTTGCTGTTGGAGTACTCTAGAAATTTCAGAGTAATTTTGCCTCTTCCTTTGGTTTGGAAGCACCCGTTCGACTTGTGCCAAGACTTTGACACCTGCCTTGTCAAGTAGGGAAAACTTGGTGGTTCCTTTTTCATGGAATATGAGGTCACCATCAGAACCAGTGTCTAACAGTACTCTCAAGAAGTTGTTTTTGCAACTCATGGACAAGTGGTTGAGTTTTGTTGAGGACTGACTTCTGGTTGCTAATTTTTGCACAGCTAATACTGTTGTTACAGAGTCCATTGATTTTTGTGGGATAGATGGCACAATCATCTTTGTTTTATGTAGGGCATCCCTCTCTGAGTCTGGGTCTACTTCAAAGTTTGTGAATGAGTTCAAGACATCTTTGAGATTTTTCAAAGTTTTGTCCACTAGGTGGCTCGAGTAATCCGCAATTATTTTTTTATTTAATTGGTTACTGGTAGTTTTTATCGGACCAGTGGTAGTGTAATTAGCTAACTCGTGGTTTGTTTTAATTTTCTTACAACCATTTTCAATTTCCCTGGTACTACCCGACCAAGCGCTTCAGGATGAGTTGGAATCGCTGTCGCTTTCTTTGCGACGGCAATGTTTCTTCCCTTTTTTGTTGGCTTTCTTAAGAGACTTTTCAATACAGATGCAAGAGAATCAGGCTAGAAGCTCATAGTAAACAGGTTTAGCTATTTTATGAGTGCTAGTCTGATCACACAGCATCTGTGCGCAAAAATGAGTGGTCTTGGTTGACCTTGTACACTTACGTGTGTACTTAGTAGATACAGGTATGTACCTGGATTATCACACCCTTGCAAGATGACTGATTTTTGGGAGTTAGGCTGCTGGAGCAGCCCGTTCGGCACGGTGATTGATGCGTAGCATTTCCACCATTAGTTCCGGTGTGATGAACTTGTGCCGGATGTTTTGATGGTGTGCAGCAGGATGGTGCTTCGTCCAGTAGTCTGCGTAGTTGAGCTTGCCTGGGTGCCAATAGATGCGGAATTGGTCTTGGCATTCGTGATTGCACAGCCAATGGAATCATATGACCATGGCCTTTGTTTGTTTTGGTTGGACTTTTCTGTTCACAATGCCTTCTGCTGTGGAGTTGTCTGTTTGAAGTGGGGTGGCAGGTTGTGCATAGCCCATTTCCATCAGGATGATGCGAACAAAGACAGCCTCTCCGACCATGATATGTACAACGCCGCCAGTTTGGCTTCGGTGGCGGAGGCCATGACGTGTTTGGTGATGTGGGCAATGTTTAAGACGGCCACATTGTTGGGTGGGATCTCTGCATTGGAAGAGAGAAAGAAGTGCCCACCGGCCTGGCTATGTGCACCCCGTTTGCTGAGATAGCTGGCATCACTGTGGGCGAGGACCATATTGCTGGCATTGTAAGTGAGAACCGCTTTGTCTTGGGTGGCAATGTAATCAAGGAGTTGTTTCATTTGGTGTAATGTGTCAAGAGTAGGTTTTGCTGATTGGGAGGTGATTGCACTGATTGGGCAGAGTAGTGTGGGGTCTACTGCTCGTTCGAGAAACAGGAATTTGCCGCATGCTTGTTGGTTGAATTTTTTGTGGTCGAGTGGCGGAGATGTGGAGGGTGTTTTGATGTAATGCTTTCGGGCGCCGTAGTTAATGGGCTTACTGGGAAATGGTGCATGTTGAGGTGCTGTTGGTTTGGCATGCTGGAATTGGTGGAGAGCTTTGTCAACGTAGCCAGGCATGGAAAGATGAACTCGACGTTTGACGTAGTCCCAGTCAAGTGTAACGCCGATGTAGCGGGAGCTGGTCCAATCGGTTGTGACTTTGTAGTGATCCTGTAATGCTGTAAGGAGATGTTGTGGGTGTTTTGTGCCAACATATTTGATGCCAAAGTCATTGACCACAAGGGTGAACTGAATAGGTTGCCATTCGTGGGACCACAGCCTCGGGACCAATGGGCTTTGACAGTATCGGTGGGCGTTGAGGCGCTTTTTGAGGATTTCGTTGTCGAGGAGACCCACCTGTGAAAGTCCGTACATGCCAAGGCAGACGAAGACATAGATGGTCCCATCCAGTTTGATGAGGTCTTGTAGGTGGTATTCCTCAATGATTTCCTTGCGGATGTTGCTTAGTTTGAGGCAAAGGTACTCCGGACGTGGGAGCGGGGTAATGAGGTAGAAATTGGAGATGTCCATGGTCATGAACTTGGCCCCTCTGGTGGAGATGACACCGTTAAACAAAAGTTTGGTTGTTCGCATTTTGGTGGTGGGGGTTGCCACTTTGCCGGGGTAATTGAAGCCGTCACCGCCAATGGTGAAACAAGTGACGCTGGGTTTGGCTTTCTCGTGGCGTACGGTGCAGACAAAGCTCCCGTATGTGATGTCTTTGTGGCGGTCATGGGGAATGTCTGCTTTGTGGATGAATCGGATGGTGTCAGTGCCCCTGATGCGGCCCCCAACCCCTTGAGCAAGGCGACCAAATTGATTGGTGGAGGAGATGGTCCAATCGCCATGGTGGACGGGGTGGCGTAGCAATTGGCAGTAATTGAGCAGTTTACCAGTAGATTTGTCAAGGCCTGCAAGGGCTTTGTGGACTCTATTTTCAAGTCAAGCCATGCGTGAGGGTTAGGGCGGACTAACAGCGTGAGTTATGGAATGCCTGAGATGCAGGACCATGCGTTGTGGGCGGTAGGGGCAGTGAGTTTGGTGGTGGCAGCTGTGCACGGGTATTCCTGGCGGGCGCATCGGGCGTTTTGGGGATGGACTGGCAGGTTGTGCGATATCTGCTGTGAGTGATGGGGCGCTGTTGGTGCTGAATTGTCGGGCTAGGGATAATTGGGCAGGGCGACATGTAACGTGTGACACACCTGGGGGATTATCCACCCTTGGGGGTGCGTGATGCACCCTTGGAAGTGGTGGGTTCTCATGAGGGGCAAACGGGTGGGGTGTAGGGTGGGACGCGGTGTCGTGCTGCACGGAGGCTTGCTGCCGGAGAGCTTGGAGTTGGTGATGTGCAAGGCCTTTCAGAGCATGGGCGCAATCTGCAATGGCTGCCATGAGTTTGTCCGCGGGAGTGAGGTTGGGGTTGGTGATGTATTTGTGGTGGAAGTGGACGGTGTTGCTGAGTGGCTCACTGCTGGTGGATTTCATGTGACAGCAGTGTGTACAGTTGTGTTCTGAAGAGGTATTGAGGTACCAACCATCCATGGAGTGGAACACCCAGGTCCCTCTAGAGTCCATTTTTTCATGAACTTGTGTGTTGCATCACATGGGTGCGAGCAGCATTTTGTTATAATCAAACAGGCAATTGAGGTGTGTGTACGCCAAGACCATAGGCATGGCATTGGATTGTCGGAGAAGGAGAAGGGTGATTTTGGCTTGGGGAAGGAGTTTGTCCCGAAAGTTGAGAGGGAAATCATCGGCGACCCCTGCAAGCATGCTGAGGAAGTGTGATTTGAAGTTGCAAATAGCCACTTTGGCTGCATTGCAGTGATGGTAGCCAGGTGGGACAAGTTTGAGTGTCATCTAGGATGTGTCCCGGATGAGGTCTTTCATTGCCAAGGAGACCTCATTGTCCAGGACATGTTTGTGCGGTGTGGCTCCAGCCCATTGGAGGCGGAGCATCAGCGCAGAGTAAGCTCGGGTGAGTTCGGCATCGGTAAGATTCTTGATGGGCTCAACAATGATGGCGCTACTGCTGATTTCCACCATAACCATGATGTATTTGTTGCCTGCTTGAGAGCGCTGGGGAAATTTGCCTATCTGGTCGGTAAAAATGGTGTCACGCACGTGACATGTGACATACCTTTGTGTAGACATCTTGGATTTTGCGTCCCCGGAGTTGAGTGGAGTGCACCTCTTCAAAGGGAGTAGGTTTGGGGTTGGTGGAGTGTACATTCTTGCGAGTCTGGTTGAGGTGTACTTTGGGTGTCTCAACAGAGTCAGGGTAGTACTTTTGGATGTTTTTGGATGTT
Organism: Cyclotella cryptica; assembly: GCA_013187285.1. Lineage (NCBI taxonomy): Eukaryota > Bacillariophyta > Thalassiosirophyceae > Thalassiosirales > Thalassiosiraceae > Cyclotella > Cyclotella cryptica. The sequence continues at coordinate 17,880 of JABMIG010000172.1, forward strand.
AGGAGCGCCCAACCCACAAAGTTGTGGGGGTGGACGTCTTTGATCCACGTTTACCGCACTGGTTAGGCACAGACGGCGTGCATCCATTTGATGTCTTGTTCTGTGGACGGAAGGTCATAGACACTGTTGACCTGGATGAAGGCAGCGCTTGCCTTTTTGATTAGGGTCCGGGGTTGCCATTGTCTGCGGTGCTGGATGAGCGGTATATGGTAGCGGCACGGTTCGTCGCTGACTCCTATGAAGAGAGGCTTACCATGGCAGGTGACAAGCACATCGGTTTCTTTGTCGATGGTGATGCCATCTTTGGTGAATATGGACATGGTGCCATCATCAGCGGTTTTCCCGACACTCATGAGGGAAGTGGGAAAGTCCTCAAATGAGTTGGCAGCTGGGGCAGTGGGTGAGAGATGTGTGAAAGGTAAGGCAGTGGCATGTTTACCAACGCTGGTGCCTCCATTGGCCACCCCAACATGTTTGGTGGAAGGTCAGATGATGGGGTGTCCAGCGGAGTGATGATCGGCCTTGCTGAGGTAGTTGCCGGCGGTGCCTGAGTCATACGTGAGCATTGGTGAGTCATCGTTAGGGTTGAAGTAGCAAACGTGGGCTTGGGACTGGAAGGGGACATGCTTGGAGGAGGGCTGGCAGGCATGCCGTGCTCACTTGATGTTGGTTGCCAGAGCATACCCAGTGTTCTTGGTTGCTTGGAGAAAGGTAGGCTTGGGTTTGTGGATGTGTGAGTGTGCATAGTCTATTGCATGACAGTAGGGCTGGAGGAGGTTGGCTTTGGCCGCTGCGGTGTGTTCATCCTCTGCCCATGTGATGTGGTGGTTGAGGAGCACTTGCTCAGAGGCGACCATATTGCGTTTGAGGCGACAAGCTAGAAGGCAGCGTAAGGCCTTGTGTTTAAAAGTGCTGGGCATTGCTGCCAATGCATGTGGGGAAGAACTATTGGAGAGGGTGGAAGTGTGAGTTGGGTCTGCTGCATACTGAGGGAAAGTGGAGTATGCATTGCTAATGGCAACATAGTAGCTAGGCTTTGTTGTACTATTAGGAAGAATAAAGTTTTTACCTTTAGAAACTTTAATCCATTCTAGAGTCGCTGACCAACCCCATCAATCACCCACACTGTCAGATCCGCTGGAGTTGGGGTACCTAGGTTGCAAATTCTGATTTTGGTTATTGTCCAAAAAACACAGTAACCAGTAACCTATCAGAGTTACTGCAGTAATTACGGACATATTACCCTAAATTTTGTCAAAATGAGTCTTATTTTGTGATGTCACGGCGTCACAGTCCTTAAGTATTGAGCAAAGTACTTAAGTAAGTCTTTCTCAGTAATCTCGCGATCACAGTAATCACGTTACTGTCAAAATTAGCAAATATTCCGGAGTAACGCGTAATTCCGCCAGAATACCTCAGGAATTTGCAACCTAGCGGGGTACCCGCCGAGTGCTGCTGCGAAGTGGATTCGTGGTTTGTAGGGTATGCCCATATCCTTACATACTCACTCCTGGCGGAAGCCCTTGTTTTTTTGTTTCAAAAACAATTTTTTGGGGGGATGTTTTGATGTTGGCGATTGCAACGGAAGCAACACCAATGTTTGCATGGGTTGTCTTTGTGTGAACCACAGCGGCCCTGGGAACGTGATCTTGCCATGTCTCAGCCTTGGCATGGTGCTTCATGGATAGTTGTTGTGTTGTGCAAGTTGTTGCATGTGCTGCAGCGCCACTTGCCGGTCAAGGATTTGCTGTCGGACTGTGTGGCGTAGGCGGCGCCATCATAGTCATCTTCAATGGGCTGTTGCTGTAGTAAGGTGGTGAGGTAGGAGATCTGGTCGGTCATGGTATTTGCAGAGCCAGTGGTTGGAGGAGGGGTTTAGTTGAGTTTTTGCATGCTGTCGGCGCCCACAAGTTCCTGCAGGATGGTGGTGATGCTGCCGCTGGTGTGGATGTAGTTGTTGGCGTAGATACGGCGGATGGTCTGGAGGGCCGGGTGGAATCCACGCCACCATGCTTTGCTGGTGGCAAGCTCAATGTTGGTGAGGAGGACAAGAACCAGGTGGGTGTTGTCAATGACGATGCCGTAGGAGTTCATGCCCAAAAGTACCCCACGTAGAAGTTCCCTCCTTGCTGTAACAGCAACACTCCACGTTGTTGTGCATGGTGTGTGCGCCCCCATGCTTTTTGCATAGCTTGCAGTTCTTTCAATGTGTGTATACTCTGTGCACGCTTGCTTGGGCTTCAAGGGAATGTGAGCGACAGGAGCAATCTTCCTGGAGGGCTGGTTGGCTGCTTGAGCCTTTGCAGGCTTAGAAGTCGATTGCCTCTCATCCTCTGGGTGTACCACCTCAATGAGCTCAAGAATGAGCAATAGAGGCTTAACCCCTTTGGGGTAGCACTTTTCAAGCAAGGGGTACCGGTCCTGCCACTTAAACGGGCACTGACATAGGCCAAGAATCAGCCCATTTTTGTACCCATTGGTACAAAATACAAAAGGAGCATTCTCAGGACTCCCCAGGTGGGAAGTCCATTGCCCCTGATCCAAAAGGCAAGGACTCCCCAACATTGGAGTCCACCTCCCTGGTCCAAAAGGCTAAGACTCCCCACCACAGGAGTCCACTGCCCTATGGGCTCTGGAACACCAGAGTCCATAGCCCCTTCATTTAAGAAGGCTAAATACATACTAGGTTGCAAATTCCGATTTTGGTTACTGTCCAAAAGAACACAGTAACCAGTAACCGATCAGAGTTACTGCAGTAATTACTGTAGGTCCCGGACACTGGTTTCACAATCAACGAGCTCTCCAAAAATTCTCCCGTGATCAGTGAGTTAAGCAATAAGCTTCAAGTGATTGCCTTCGGCGATCGGGGAGTCCTACGAGCCGGATTAATTTTGCGATCGAGAATTCTCGCGAATTAGTTGGAAGTAAGACTTTCAAGAATAAAAGTCAAAGAAGAAAAATGAAAAATGAAAAAATCTTTTTTGAACTAACCTCCACAGGGCACCCAAGACCTTTTTCAAGGCCTTATTTTGTAATATGTCCCTTGGAGAGGCAATTGAGAAGATGTTGTCAAGTAAGTTGAGCCCAGAAAGCCTCAAGCCACAGGAGTGTGAACGGAGCTCTGGGAGGTCCAAGCCACCCATCTCCTACATTCCCACTGTCACGGACACCACCAAGGTGGTAAATAAAATCAATGTCTCCAACAAGTCTGCCAAGTATAAGGGAACGGATGAAAGTTCTCCCGTCCTCCAGGCATGGACAAAGGCAACTGCGGCCAAAATCCGTAGCCAAGAGGCCATAGAGTCCGCTGGCCAAGCGATCTTCTTGCAGTATTCCACCCAACTTTCGGAAACTGCTCGTCGTCCTTGGACTAACAACGCCGGGGAACAGATCAACTGTGAACCCTTGCCGGATGTCTATGGGGTTGAGCACCCCATGAAATGCTCAGCAGCCTGGGACTCCTTCAGGGAGTGTGTCCAGTTGCACCTGCAGACTGTCTTTAGGACTGATGCAGCAGAGCAAGAACAGTTCTATATCAGCAATGGACTGAAGAAACCTAACAGGGTACCCATCAGGGTTTTTGTGCAGAGGATCCAATGCTTTAATGAGTATGTTGAACTCTTGCCATGCCTGTACTACTCTTTGAAGGCTGCAAAGTCTACGAAAGTATGTGGGCCCTTCAAAGATGCCGACTTGGCAAGCCACATCCTCAGGATGGTTCCTAGGAACTGGCAGGACCAATATGAGCTCAGTGGAGTTTTGGTACCACAAAGTGTCAGGGAACTTCTCGAAGTCCTTGAACACATCGAGAAGGCCTACCCCACTGAGAAGGTTGGAGAAGGGCCCAAAACTGTAGCCAAGTCTAGCGACTCAACTAAGAAGAAGATGGTCTCTTTTAGTGACCAGATTCTGAAGAAACATTGCACCGAGAAGTACTGTTCTCTCTGTAAGAAGCACGGGGGTGCACATACCACCCACAACACTCCGGATTGCCGGAAGTATGAATCCAATGGGACCCCGAAGCCTAGCTTCAAGGGGAAAAAACCAAATGGAGCCTCTCGTGGACAAGAGAGACCTGCTCCAGGAGGAAGTAGCTATGTGCAGCTATCCGCTAAAATTGACAAACTTACCACGTCCAACAAGAAAATGAAACCCGCTATCAGCAAGAAGAAGCATAAGCATCACATCATGAGTGACAGTGATGATTCAGACTCATCCTGAGATGATGGGTTGGGGAGTACTATAAGAAATTGTGTAGTAAACTTGACTGTAATGACATGACCAACACCTATCTCAGTCTGATTAAAACTTCCCCACATGCCAACATAACATTTTCTGATTCAAACAATGTCAGTTTGAATCCAACACAAGACCTAGGAAATCTTCCAATTGAACCAACACAGAGCGAAACAATTGCCGCATTGTCGGACCCCGAACTGCCGGATGACCTTTTCAATAGTGTGAACCCCCCTTTGACAGGTAAAGAAGGAAGGGTCACTACTTTAGTAGCCAAAGCACGCTATAATGCGACTGAAAATCCAGCCCCTAAGAACCTTGAACACTCTACAAGGCGTCGGACCAGTAACACAATCATCAAGATCCTACTTAATAGTGGATCTGATGGTGACCTCTTGTTTCATGAAAAGGGAACAGAGAAACACTTTCCCTACTTGACTAGGCAGGTGCCAAAGTCTTGGCATACATCAAATGGTAACTTCCTAACCAAAGGACGGAGCGAAGTTAACTTAAAATTCTTTGAGTATTCGAACAGTAAGGAGTACTTAGCGACTCCAGACGTAGTAGAGTATGATAAGAAGAAAGTGACTAAGCCAGTGTTTGACCTCATTCTTGGATGCAAAACCACGAAAGAGCTCGGAATTGTTCTAGATTTTCGAACAAAAGAAATTACCATTGACCAAGTCATTTTGCCAATGAGAGATGTCAATAGTCTGACCAAAATGAACCTGGATAAAGCTTGGGCTGTCAATAACAGCACAGCAAACGAAGCGACCAGCTGGTAGTTAAAATCCTAGATGCAAATTATAAAAAGGCAGACCTACAATCAATTGTTAGCACCAATTGTACTCACCTTAGTCTCCAAGACCAAAACTCGTTACTGGAGTTACTCACACAATTTGAGGAACGTTTTAATGGAGCACTAGGTGATTGGAACACAGAGTCCGTGTCACTTGAACTCAAGGAAGGCACTAAACCATATCATGGTAGGGCATACCCAGTACCAAAATCGCGTAAAGAAACAACGATAAAAGAACTAAATAGACTATGCAAGCTGGGAGTGGTAGAGTTTCAGCCTGAATTGGAATGGGCATCACCATCATGTATCACTGCAAAGAAAGATGGAACTGTATGCTTTCTCACTGATTTTTGGGAGGTAAATAAATCTCGTTAGAAAAACATTTCCATTACCCAAAATCAGTACAGTTCTGCAAGAGCTAGAAGGATTTACCTATGCTACAACCCTAGATTTAAACATGGGTTATTATACCATTAGGCTGGATCCCGATTCATCCAAAATATCTACCCTCATTTTTCTATGGGGCAAGAATTCTTACCTACGGTTGCCAATGGGCATTGCGGGCTCACCAGACATCTTTCAAGCAAAAATGTCATCACTAATGGTAGCCTTAGAGTTCTTAAGAGCTAATCTTGATGATTTGTTATGCTTCACAAAGGCAAATCTGGAAGACCACCTTGACAAACTGAAAATGGTGCTTACCAGGTTACGCGAGGCAGGCTTGTGAATCAACGCCCGAAAATCATCTTTCTGTGCCATAGAAACTGAATATCTAGGTTATACCTTCACACGAACAGAGATTAAACCCCAACAGAAAAAGGTACAAGCTATTCTCACCATCTCACTGCCAAAAAACGCCAAAGACCTCCGTAAGTTTCTGGGCATGGTCCAGTATTATAGAGATCTGTGGGCAAGACGCAGTAAAGTGCTTGCCCTACTCACCTCACTGGTAGGAGAGTGCGGTCACACCAAGGTCACCAGAGCCAATAAGACAAAGAGACATCCATGGTACTGGGACACAGTGCATCAAAAAGCATTCGATGTCGTTAAGACTTCAATTGCCAAGGATGTATTCAAGGGAATTTGAGATATACACTGATGCCTCGTCGAAACAACTTGGATCAGTTATCACCCAGGGTAATAGGCCCTTTGCATCCTTCAGCAGGAAGCTGTTGATGACGCAACAGAAGTACAGCATGACCGAGCTTGAACTACGGGCCATAGTGGATCACTGAAAGAGTTCAAAGGCATGTTGTGGGGACAAAGATTAAAAGTCAATACAGACCATAAGAATGTAATCCAGGACGCGCTTGTATTGACCTCTGACTGTGTCGACCGATGGAGATTGCTCCTCAAGGAATTTGGCCCCAAAATTGTTTATATTAAAGGCACACATAATACTGTTGCCAACACCATCTCTCGCTTAGACATTGGACCCACTCCGAGGGAGCATGAAACTGGATGACGTTCACAAAATGCTGGTGTTATTACACCATGCAAGAAGAGAGTGCAATTGACATCTTTGCATACCAAGAGGAAATGAATCTGGTATTTGCAAACCGCAGCAAAGAAGATGTAATGTACCCTTTAACAGTATGAGAGATTGCAGAAGCACAAAAGCTTGATGCCAGCTTGAAGACACCGAAAGATCAGTACTCGACACAATTGGTCGAAAGTACAGAACTCCTATGTAAGGACAAAAAATGATCATTCCAAAAGATCTTCAACATCGTGCAGTGAGTTGGTACCAACACTATCTACAGCACCCTGGACACACGAGACTCAAAGAAACCCTTCGTGCTGCAATGTACTGGAAAGGTATGCAAAATACCGTCCGTAAATATGTCAAAAACTGGCATGCATGCCAAGTAAACAAGAGGCATAAGCATAAGTATGGGAAACTCCCTACTAAGATCACCATCACAAACCCTTGGGATTTACTATGTGTGGACCTGATAGGCCCGTACACAATCAAAGGTAAAGATGGGACAGTAATTGATTTCATGTGTCTGACTATGATTGATCCAGCTTCCAGCTGGTTTGAAATAGTTGAACTGCCGGTAATCACTGAGGCTATTATTCCCCTGGATACAAAAGGGCGTAGGAGCAAAAAGGACAATGAAGAACCTAAGTTAGCATACTTTGATAAGTCATCAGCAATGATCAGCAACTTAGTGAATAAGACCTGGTTTAGTAGATATCCACGTTGTCAATACATGATGTATGACAATGGAAGCAAATTCAAACTTCACTTCAAAGCCCTTTGTGAATCATATGGGATCACAAGTAAGCCTACCAGTGTCAAGAATCCTCAAGCGAATGCAATTCTAGATTGGGTGCACCAGGTGATATCATCTATGCTCGGTACAGCCGAAATAGACATGGCCCCTTCAGTATATCCAAGCGACATAGATACGTTCGTGACGAACGTCGCTTGGGCCATTCGCTCAACATACCACACAGTACTAAAAGCCTCCCCAGGTGCAGCCATTTTTGGATGGGACATGTTGTTCGACATCCCCTTCCTGGCCGACTGGAATAAAATTGGAGAATATAGGCAACACCAAACAGACCAAAACACAGAACAGGAAAATCACTCACTTCGTGATTGGGACTATAAAATTGGTGATCAGGTTCTTCTTATCAAAGACCCTATACTCCGCAAAGGCGAAAGCAGGTATGAAAGTGATCCTAGGACTATCACAACAGTTCATACAAATGGCACCATCAGGATTCAACGTGGAACAAAATCAGAAAGATTGAATATTCGAAGAGTTACACCTTTTTTTAACAACCAAATATAAACCAAAAATAATGTCAGTTTTCAAAAACGGCATCTCCCTCTTCAAACAACACTTACTCATTACATATATTTAACAGATTCTTTAGTTTGTTATAGTTACTCTCATGAGAACATTTTTTTCACCTAAAATCATCTTTAGTTTTTTTTGTTCCATTTTTACCTGATACCTCCATACGTGGGGGCGAGTGACATAGGCCAAGAATCAGCCCATTTTTGTACCCATTGGTACAAAATACAAAAGGAGCATTCTCAGGACTCCCCAGGCGGGAAGTCCACTGCCCCTGATCCAAAAGGCAAGGACTCCCCAACATTGAAGTCCACCGCCCTGGTCCAAAAGGCTAGGACTCCCCACCACAGGAGTCCACTGCCCTATGGGCTCTGGAACACCAGAGTCTATAGTCCGTTCATTTAAGAAGGCTAAATACATACCAAATGTGTATAGAATCTACACACATTTCGTTTGCATCGATTGGATTGGAAGAGCAGCTCCACTGCCCTTCCATCCTCACAATTAGAGCAATTTAAGCTCATAAAAATTAACTCTTCAACCCCTGTCAAACTTACCTTTAATTTTTGTGTGATCTTTTTTTTGTGCCAAACGGCTCAGGTCAGGCACATCGCAGTAGACCTGTTGGGTCATTGTGCTCGCGCTTGGGCTGTAGTACAAGCACCTGAGATCTTCCACATATTTGTTCAACTGCATCACGCGCTGCATAAATTGACGCATCCAAACCTTGTTGGGCTTCTTGGGGCAATTAGAGCTGAAACACAATTGGAGGTGGAGTAACTGGCACCTTCAAAATGACTCTGACGATCTGCCCGGTGACTTCTTCCTTTTGACTCCAAAGATGTCATGAAAGGGCGTTGACTCCATCTGATCCTTGACAATAAAGTCCCAGGGCTGACAAGCCTCCTCAGTGAGAAGGTTGGCGTAGAGTTGAAAAACTTCTAGGGCCGAGTCAGTCATTTGTTTCCTTAAGGCGAGTACCTCAGCCTTTAGGGAGAGTGACTCTGCAGTCTTTTTCTCTTTCTCAGTTTTACTGAGGGTGTCTTCTGCAAGTTCTTGCAGAACACCCTTCCATTCACCTTTATTCGAGTCATGTGCCTTTTTGGAATCATTGCAGGCGGGAATTAGCCCCATTTTCTTGGCAGTACTGTACGCCTTGTTCACGTGCAGTACAAACTGTTCCTTGGTAACGTGTCCAGACCAAACCATGACTCTGGTTTCTGACCCGTTTGCAATGGTGCACTTGAGGGACTCAGGTTTGAGATCCAAAGCTTCTTGGACTGGGTCACGGTCCAGCACATAACGGGTAGGGGCTTTCTTGCCATCCCTTCCTCACTCACATTCTTGTTTCTTAAGCCCGATGGGCATGATCTTCTCAGTAGACAGTCTTGAGAGGGCTGCTTCAAGGCTTGTTCCAAGGAAAAGGGTCTTATGGGAGCTTTGTGGTGGTTTGGCCTCAAAGGAGACACGCTTTACACAAATCTTGTCGGCAGCAGGATCACATAGCACAGACATTGTGCTACTACTTGCGGACGCTGAAAAGATGATGGCTCCACGGGCGAGCATGTGGATGCTGAACGCTCAACTGGTGGAGGACAGATGCAACGATGTTGGACTGACAGGAGTCGGCTTGACGATGGCGGATGGTCGACGGACACTGCGGCAATGGACAGACGGTCCAGAAGAATGTGCTCAAGTAGGTTATTGATCGATAGTGACCTAAGCCAAAATGGTATTTAAAAAATCTTGTAGAGCACTTTTCTGTCTTTGTTTTTATGAGCTTGATACTACTGTAAAAGGGATGCATGATATACTAGCTATCTGATGCATCAACAAAACACAATTGATCACTGGAGAGATTGGCAGTGAGTTGTGGACGTTTCATGACTGATCCAATCCCCACTGCCCAAAGGAGCTGTCCCATGAGAAGGTTCCTGGGAAGGAAGACCTCTATTGGATATTTGTCTGAGAAAGCCCATACAATGTGTATGGTGGTTTCTCAAGAAGAAAACCCTCTTTGGATATTGTTTCTGAGAAACTAAATCTTGTGACTTTTTGTCCTTCCTCTGTGTTACACAAAGTGAAGGAGACTTATGGAGTTCCACCTGGCAGCTCCAGATTCTTGGCCTGTGTCAGGATTTGTTATGACAACAAGAACGAATGTGTATGTTACTGCTTCATAGCTTCAAAGTGCAGGTTCAGATGTCTTTGTAATACTTTATGACTGATACTTATCATCACCATTAGAAAGGACCACAAAGACCAGATGTTAACATGCAGGAAAAGGAGAGAAAAAATAATTTTTTTTGAAGTTGAGTGTCAAGAATAACATTTGGGAATCAGCCTAGAACACATGGTCAAATACATCCTTTTAATTCTTCCTCAATTGACAACGAGAATTTGATTGTGAAGTATCCATTAGTTGTTATGTGCATGGCATAGAAGAATGTTTTGAAAGCATGTACTCAACGGAACTAATATAGTTTAGAATATAGTCCCATGCAAATGTATAAACTTAAAGCTACTCAATCACTCATTAACCTTGGATCTTGGATGATTCAACGGCCAAACTAGCTCGTAGTCGAGCCCTCTCAACACTGTTCAAACTCCTGGCAGTAGCAACATCAGCCAACTTCTGTTCCATATTCAAATCTTTCTTGTTCCGGAGATCCCTTTGCATGTTGAGTACAAATCTGGAATGGGCAAGGCGTTCTTTTGAAACTTTTCTACCTCCAACAATCAAGCTCTCAATTCCCAGCAGCTCTTCAGATTCAATTAATTTGCGTTCCATCAGGTAACAAATGGCGGTGCCGCCTGTGTATGGACATGACTGAATGAGTTCTCGGATTCGAAAAGCATTGTAGAGAGCTTGGGCTTGAAAATGATTTTGTTCGGATGATGAGTATGACTTGAAGCATTTGTCTTCATCGATTTGATATGTGTAGAGATGTGAATATGGGGAAATGGAGACAACTTTGTGGGTGGCGGAGGAGACTTGCCTAGGCCATTGTTCAATGCCTCCTTGTTGTTTCTCTGGATTTTCAATTGAATCTGAGCGATTGGATACACATTTATGCTGGGTCTGCTGTTGTTGGGATTGCTGCTGATCCAAAGAGTCACCTGGTGAAAACTGCTCAATGGAGCTCTGGGTATGATTGATGGCCTGGCCTGTTTGGGAATTCTTCATTCTTACCAGTGTTGGGTGGATGTTCTTTAGAAATAAGGAAGCTTGAAATGAGCCTTCAAGAATGTGATTGTGAGCTTGCTCGAATGGGCTATGGAAACTGCGATCTCTCTTAATATTTCAGTTTCGTTCGTCGTCGCTCGGTGATAGATTGCTAATGGAATGTTATGGCAGCTGTGCCGAACCATAACAAAATGGAAAATCGGATGAGAAGCTCGCTGGGTTCTGTGCATTACAAAAGGCCCAAGGCATGCGTAAAAACACCTCGGCAAACATTGACATGAAATATTGCTGTCGTGTCAACTATGACTAAAGTAAGTGTTCCATCCCTGACCCATAAGTGGTACAATATAAAATAGAAGCCTTTAGGGGAGGGCACACTTCGTTTGGGTTCTTCGAAACACGAATGAACGAGAAAAGCTATATCATTGTGCGAGGTCATAGCATGCTTGTGAATGCCCAGAACGAGAACATGAACACGTGTTCATTCAATGGATTCTGTGGTCCGAGAGATACTGCCTCTATTATTGTTACGTGAGGGGTCCTCATAATAATTCCATCGACGTTGTAGGGCGAGGATTCTCTTCGAGGTAATAATATGTACAAAAATTACCATTAGGTAGATAGTTCATTAGAGTTCATTGGGATTCCATTCTCGAGATGTTCTCGTACTCTACTCGTACCTAGTATAACCCTAACCTAATAACCCTAGTTCTAACCTCTGCCCTACAGTACAATACGATACCCAAATATCGTACCCACCAAATACCCACCGCATCTCCCATCACCATCAAGTTGAATCATCACATCAACAATGGCGATCTCCCCCACCGAAGCACACTACATCATCGAATCCGCCCTCCACGATTTTCGAATCGACGGTCGTTCACGCCTCGAACATCGTCCCTATTCCGTCGGAACTCGTCCTTCCACCACCACCACCGCCACATCCTCCTCTTCCTGTCTCATACTCTCCAACGGCTCCTCACGAATTCACCTCCCCGGATCCTCCACCGACATTCTCTGCAGCGTCAAAGCCGATCTCGTCCGACCGTCACCCAACAAACCCAACGAGGGAGTCGTGGAAATATCGGTCGATTCCTCCTTGGCGGGGGGATTGGACCTCTCTCTCGGCGGCGCCGGCGGGGGGGGAGGAACCGCGGCCAAACGCCAACTTCGTGAACGTGAATCGCAAATCACCTCGCTTCTTCAACGACTCGTCGTCCCTCACGCCGTGCACTATCGAGAGTTGGCAATATGTCCCGGAAAGTACGTGTGGAGACTCTCCGTCGACATTGTTGTATTGAGATGCGATGGATGCGTTTTGGATGGGTGCGCCATGGCCATGAGGGAGGGGTTGAGGAGTACGCTGCTTCCGCGGGTGAGTGCCGTGATGAATGGGGAGGAGGGTGTGGCGAGTGGGGTGGGGGATCATGGAGGGAGTAGCAATAATGATTTGATTGTAGAGGGGGATGTTCGTATGGCGTTGCCTCCTCCGGGTGTGGAGGATTGTCCTTTGGTTGTTACCGTGGGGGTTTTGTCGGCTCCAATGGGGGCGGGGGGGCGTGTGAGGCATGTTTGTGTTGTGGATGCGCGGACGGAGGAAGAGGCTTGTGCGTCGTCGCGAGTTTGTGTTTCGGTGGATCGCAAGGGGATGGTTTGTGGGGTGCATACTTTGGGTGGTGGGGGCATGGAGAATAGGATGGAGGATGAGTTTGGTGGTTTGGGTTTAGGGATATCCTCCTCCATGCCGGTGAATATGTTGGGAGATGTTGTTAATACAGCTGCGGGTGCGGCAAAGAATTTGTACGAAATGTTGGATCGAGAGAAGGAGTTGAGTGATGGAAAGGATTTAGTCAGAGATGATCATGATACCAGTGGGTATGGCAATTTGCTAAAGAGTCAACTGTTAATTCGATAGCATCTGTTATTTTGCACAAATGATTTATTCATTGGCTTGTAAAACTATTCGACCTTGACGAATATCAGTGAGGGCTTTCTTTTACTATTGATGAGGGTAATTTTAAAGAAGAACATGTAAGCTTCTCTCTAGCAAGAAACATAAATCGCCAGCTAAGTGCCAAGTACTATTACATTCAAAGCCTTGCATTTCCTCCTTGAATTTTCAATGGCAGCGCCTTCAACGCTTTCTTCAAGCACCCAATATTATAATTAATCAGACTCTTTTTCCTGAAATTCTCTGCCCTTGTCAAACAAACAAGAGCAAGCATAGTATCCACCTCTTTCAAATAAAGGACCATGCCATTGCTGAGATGGATAGTACTTGAAGATTCGGAATCATAGGCTGAGGCCCCACCTGCATCCGCGTCGTTCATAGTATCTTCTTCGGCGGTGGGGCTGGCCTGTCCTACGAGCTTGCCGAGAAGTTCATCGTCGTCACTGACTGCATGAGTGGCTTCGTTTCCGGGTGTGCCTACTTCATTCACGTCATCATTGGTCAGAATGACATCATGTCCATCTGCCATGTGCTCCAACAACTTCTCCTCGGTGGCATCTCCATCTAGTGGCAAGCCCTCTCCAGCATTTAAACTCTTACCACCAGGCCCACCTTTGGCACCTCCCCCTACACCACCAGTCCCATAAATCCCACTGACATCCAAAACAACATCAATCATGTCACTACACAATTCCACACTCTGCATATCAACTGGACTCGAATCCGTCGAAATGTAAAGTTTGCTCGCCACGTCGAACAAATATGCCTTTTCCATGGAACAAGTACTGACCAAGACATTTAACAAATGTTCCAACGTAGGCAACTCGGGAATAAGTCGCTGAACCACCCTACTGAATGCCTCGAATACAGAATGATCATAAATACTCGTCAAATGATAAGAAATGGGGACAGCATCATGAGCCATGAAACCAGCATCAGCAAGCTCATCGGACACCTGCTGCATCACATCCCTCCTACAATCGTACTTCGCTTCATCACTCAAGAACAACTCCCCATCCACCTTGTGCACAAACACCTCAATAGCAATCGAGGGATTGGCCCTCACCGCCCTCGTAACCGTGTCCGTGAAAGACTGCAACACATGATCATACGGCTCATCCTGCGCATCCAAAACGAAAATCAACGCCGTGGCCTTGGCAAAAATCTCATCATTCTCCACCCCCGAACGCTGCCCATCCACAACCTTCCCATCCTCATTCGCCACAGTCTCATATTGATCCCCCGGAAAATCCCATATGGTAAACCTACACAACGGGGTGTGATCCACCACGGCCCTCTCGAGCAATTGCGTCGCTTCCAATCGAAACAACGTTTCGTGCGGAGACATTTTATGAAAGACCACCCTCTGAATGGACGTCTTGCCGCTTCGTCGTGGTCCCATTAGCAATATGCGGGGAAGCGCCGAGATGGTGGGATCGTCGAAGTCGACGGCGGGGATGGGATGGGAGTTGTGGGAGGGGTGGAGGATGTCAATGTCGTCGTCTTCGTCGTCGGGGGGGTAGGAGGAGCCATCGTCGTCGGGTGAGGCGCCGGAGGAGAGGGATTCGGAGGCGTGGGAGGCCGGTGAGTCGTAGTATTGGGGGGAGGCGTAGTAGGCTGCCATGATGTTGGTGTTGTTCCGATCTGCTGGAGGTCACGGCCTCGTTGGGATCTACGATGATGTTGTATCCTTGTTGTATCTACACTGAGCCGATGCAAGATTTTTGACTCCGAGACACTATGGTACCCAATCATAATTTAGTAGATTGCTTCGCTCAAGGATACTTTTTTCTGTGACAAATAATAATGCTGGTATTATTCTGAAAATTCCACAAGATGAGAATTATTTTTTTTCGTAGTCATTCCCATGTACATGCAGGTCATTCGGGTCAAAACTTATAGCAAAAGCCATGATACTCACGTAGTTTTTCTTCTACAAATGTGGAACCTCACGTGGAAATTTCTACAAAAAAATTGCTAACAAAATAACACGAGTCCGACTGTCTGTGCCTCCAAAATTCCACAAACATAAAGGGTAAACTAGTACTGTAAGGTACCATACCATAGAGTATACATTAATATCATACATAGGGTAAGGTATTATACCCAACACCTCTAACACTAACACAAACACACCCACACCACACACAAACACAACACACAACACACACACTTCACACACACACTTCACACACACACCACTTACACTTCACACTGCACACACACCACAAACCGCACACACACACACACACACACACACACACACACACACACACACACACACACACACACACACACACACACACACACACCACACAACACACAACACACAACACACAACACACAACACACAACACACAACACACAACACACAACACACAACACACAACACACAACACACAACACACAACACACAACACACAACACACAACACACAACACACAACACACAACACACACACGCACAGCACACAGGCTCTGAACGCTCAGACTAATCTGGCACCCCAGTCAACACCACCCTGAACACTACAAAAAGGAGAGGGGCTGTTATAAGAAAGTGCAAAATAATGCACCATATTTTACTTTGGTGTTTGAATTTACTGTTTCAAATAAATAGTTGTGCACTGTGCCATTTTTATCTCTTGCCACTGCCAAACAAAATTGCCAAAGAATGCGTCAGAAAAGGTGATAAAAATGAGCTTTCCATTTTTACTTTGATTACACGGTTTTAATTTTTCAATTGATTTTTACATGCCAATTACATCATTTTTTGTTTCTCAAGTCCCAAATCATCTGGAGATGCTGCCTTCGCCCTTCCCATACCAACAACATCTGAAATCATTTTTCATGAGGGGAAGGTGAGATATTTTTACCTGCCCATTTTCACATTTTTCAGCTTTTTCCAGCCGCTGATATGTTTTTTCATTCAGGTGTCCCCCCTCTATGCAACAGTAATCCCAACCCCGAGACCAAATATGTAGATGTCACCTTTGTCCTTCATACCAACAGTATAGAAAGCAGGTGCTGGGGTAACCTTCCAATTTTTTGCACTGTATTTTTAGAGGCTCTCTTATTACTTTTTTGAATGCAAGTCTCCCTCTCTAGTGTCTTGTATCTCATTTTGTGTGCTTGGTTGTTGATTTGCTATGTTGCTGGGCTTTCACATGCGGTAATAAATAAAGTAGATAAGAGCGACCATGCGACTCTCTTACCATCTCATTTTACAGAATGGGGTCATGCCTTGGATTTTGATCTACTTGATTATTGAATTCATTGTCAGATTCAGTATCAAATACAAAATAATTGAAGCGAACATACAAAACTGTGCCTTTATCTATTTTATTGAAGAAATAGTATGTGATCACTAAGCCCTTGGTTGTCAAGTTGCTGTGCTGCTTGGCTTTCACCTGCAGCAATAAATTAAGTAGACGAGTGGTCGGATGACTTTCTTTTACTGCATGGTGTCGTGACTTGGCTTTAGACTGCTTGGTTGTTGAATTGCTTGTTGTACTCTTTGTCAAATGCTATTCATCACAATTATTGAAGTGAAGGTACAAAAATGGACCTTCATCTATTTTGTTGAAGAATTAATGTGCCAGTACTTAGCAATTTTTTAGCACTAGCTGTCTACTATAGTAATGATTTTTTTCATTACCTTGTCCTAAAGATGAAATGTCTTAGTGAAAAAATGTTGATGCCTCTACATTTAGTACGCAAGAGTTAGACCTTCTCTTAACTATTTTGTGTGTGTAATAACTATGAACGATTTCGAGCCATAGTAGGTATAAGTCTGTGGAACGTGGTGTGGAACTGTATTTGTATATGTTCGTAATTACCAGCAGCCGCTGCAAGATTTTTTGTAGCAAGCTAGAGAGAATGCGATTCGTAGAGACATAGGAAGACGTACTTTGAAAATAACGAGGCTTGTCTGCGCTTAATTAATTAAAATGCAGGTGCATATGGGCGCTTGGGCCCATTTTTAAAGTAGAGAAAATATAGCTTGGTAAAGTTCCTTGTTAGACAATCTTTTGTGACAGTATAACATTCCCTTCAAGTTCACAGAAACATTCGTGTAATTTTTTTGTGACACTTTAATGATCCCTTCAAGTTGACAGCAGCATTCTTGTAAAGGGGTCCACTATTTGGAGCGCATACGTTAACGTATAACTTACGGTTATGGTTTTCCCGAATTTCATATCGGTGTCAATTTTCAATTTGAGGGGTATCCTATTTCCGTTCAGGACTTTGTCATTTTCCGTTAAGATTATGTCATTGTCACCTCCCTCTTACACCAGACAGACCACATTCCCCCATTAAATCTGGCGCACACATCAGATGTCCAAAACGAATCAACTGCCCACCATGGCCATTTCTGCGCGTCGACACTGGTTTCCTACTGCTCCCACCACCCCATTCTGTCCAGCTTTGTATTGACTGTCAATCGTCACGTTGTAGGTGAGTATGTTGTGTGGCCTCAATCTAAGTTGGGGGGAACTCCCCAGATCCTGTTGCATCTGCCTCATTTTCTGACAGCTCGCGATGGCACATCCTTTAAATCCGTCACGGTGCTTATTGGTGCTAACCTGCTCACGTTTTTATTGCGGTAGTTTGCATCTAATTATTCGTCATTTATCCCGACCGCAGGAGCTACATTTCCTGGTATCATTTCCCGACAACCAACCCCCTCTCTTGCGCAACAAACTAACCGCCTATTGTACGGTCCAGTCAACTCCAATCAATACCGTATATTATACGGAGTAACAAATAAACGGTATTGATCACATCCTCATCGCATTGCATACGGTGATAGGGTACTAATCCTTAACCGCACATCATACGGTGATAATTCTCAACTTCACATACGGTGCAGGTCGGGTATATATCGTATTATTCACGGTTTTTGTCGCACTTCCTGGAGCCGCACAGCATACGCTGATATATATTATACGGTGAGATAGATGTTTCCAATGTATAATATGCGATGACCTTCTTGTCATTCACAATAATTTTTTGTCATTCTATACCCATGTCAGGTTCGGGTGTTATAATATGGATCCATCCTTGGAAGCTTCCATCCTCCAGGCATTTGACGACTGTCAACAATGGACACAATCGTTTGTGGTTGATGATTCTAACGGCACCGTGGATCTGTCCTGTGCCTCAACCAATTTATCCCCTCGGACACCAGACAACGCTAAGAATCAACCAGAGAGGTATCCTAGTCGTTCCGTTTATCGATTTGATCCAACCATGTTTACCGGTCAGGATTCCTTTGATGCCATTGTGCTCATGATACAAAACTCACTACCTGGTTCTAAGTTTTTGTTTGTCAGGGGATCCAAGAACAACCGCTTTGTACTTTGGTGTTCGCACACCCGTCTACTACAGAAGCACCAAATAGCCTCCCATGCGTTCGATCATGACAGCTACACACAGGATGGGGTGAAGTCTGTAAATCTCAAAAGGAAAAGTTCAAGGATGATATCATCGCTTGATGCAATGGCGGGAAAACAAGAATCAAAGGCCATCAAATGCTCGACAACCTCAACTGTGTCGCAGTATTCCGACAATCAGCCGTCAAGTCGTCGGGTGCATTCGATTCGTAAAACTGATGCCAAAGATCGGTGCAAATGCTGTGTAGCCTTCTTTTTAAGTTCTGATGGCTATTACTATTTGGACTACAAGACAACCTGCCTGACACATACAGGTCACCCGCCATACACACCCGAAGCCAAATTGAAAGGAATCCGCTACATCAGTGATCAATCCAAGGTACTGATTGAGCGCATGTCGGCTGTAGGAGTCCGTCCGCACAGCTGCCTTTTATTGAGATGCTAGCGACTGAAGGAACGTACCAGTCTGCAACAGTACGTAATTTGGTACAGAAGTGCAAACTGTTACACCAGAAGGAGTTAGGCATTGATCACACCATGTCGTCTACGGAAAAGGCCATGGAGTTCTTAAACCGGTGAGACAGTACAACATGGTTTTATTTGGAAGTACTGGTCTAAATCTGACTATTGTTCCATCAAAACTTCCCAACTTGAGAAATGAAATATCTTGCCGTATTGTATATGATGATCCTTCGCTCGGACTATGTGCCATATCTCGACCTCGTGGACGTCCTTGTACTACCGATGTTTTGAAAACTGACGCAGTCATAAATTCCGAAATTGCCGATCTCAGGAGAGAACTCACATTTGGTGTGGACAAGAAGCTTGTTCTAATGATTTCATATGCCTCTGATGAAATGATTCGAGAAACGATGAAATACCCAGAGGTCTTCTTTATGGACTGCATGGCTCGTGTTAACAAGCAAAGAGAGAGTTCTTCTTCTCCGTTATTCGAACCCCTCCGGCAGATGCCATCTCTCCAACATGACTGTGATTCCTTCTGGTAAGTCCTCGTTTCGACCATTAACGACCAATTGATTTTTCTTTCTGACCTAACATAAGGTGTTGTTAGGGAAAATCCTGGGTATATCGTTACGCATTTTCAAGGTCTATATTTTCCCATTTTTGTATGGGTCCGAAACCATTCAAAGAAACAGACTTGCATTGACCGACGAAGATGCATCTGAATATAAAACCTTTGAAACAATGACTTCAAGGGTTAACGACACCGCAAATTTTACGCTCAATGTTTTCAACTCTTCCACCGCATGTCATACTGAGTTTCATGATGATCTGCTGTAGTTTATACGTGTGTGTAATCGTGTTGCCGTCACCGCAAGTTTTACGGTCAATATTTTGAACCGGTTAGTCCGCATGTCATACGGTTGAGTTGTATTGTCTCGTCGCCTATGATACGGTGACGTTCATTTCTTCCACGCAGTTTTTCTGATGATCCAATGTTGTATATCGTATGTCATGCACTGATTTTAATAGTATCATTGCTTCTCATTTGGTCGGTGGTCTAATTGAACACATATCGACAGGAACTCTAATTCTACATTGGATTATGAGACAGTGCAACGAGCACAAAACTGTAGCAGAGTACAACCATTCATGCGAAGAATTGCGGTCCTTTCTGAGGGATGAACGTACTCAAACCGACCTGGGCTCATCGTGTGTTGCTGCAATAATCTCTTTTGCAGAATCTTTGATCGAAAAGGAGAAGTACTTGGGTAATCATCATCGTCTGTACACAACCAACTGCATGGATTCGGAAACCACATCTCCAGTTGAATCACAAAACAGCATCGTTAAACAAAAACTTGGAGTGAACGCAAACATGGACATTCACCGTGGTCTCGAGAAAATCGCTGAAAACACAAACAGATCCATCCACCTACAAAAAGAAGCAGCCCTACGAGCGTTGAACCAAGAAAATCTATCTTCCCGAGCACCTACGAAGAGATTCGTCATAGCCAAAACACAAGCCATCGCAGATAAGTGTTACGACGATAGAGCATCCTACAAATTGTCTAAGATAGCTTCGGACAAATGGTTATGCTGGTGTTTTGAATCAGCGCAGTGTTCTGAATCAATCCAAGATAAATGGCCCCTTTCTGCGTTGCCAAGGTTCTTGAGAGTACGCACAATTAATCGTAAGTATTCCAATAATCTCACCTTCCTTTGGTGCGATTGTGGGTTTTATGATCGGTGCGGAGTTCCCTGTTCGCATATATTTAGGTTAGTAGGAGATATGAGTCTGAATATGATCCATATTCGTCACTGGAAGGTATATGACGCCCACTAAGGTGACACAACCACTTTGGGGAGACTTATGATTCAAGCGCAGGTACGGATATTTCGTATAATAATGATTGTTATATGTACAGATGTGTCTTATGATCTTTTTTTAGGAAGAGCACTTCCGTAACGAAGGATTGGGAGTTCGTATAACTCCTACACAAAATGAAAATTTGGCCAAAACGTCAATTAAAGAAGTCATAAATGAGAGACACGTCAAGCTCGCTTGCAATACGTCAGTATTTGATTATGTTTGTGCTGATTATGTGTTATCTCAATCGGAGGACATGGGATGCACTACCGATGATTACGATGTATTCCTAAACTCGTATATGAATCAAAAGGGACAAGCAAAAAGTAATTTCGAAGGGGGTGAACAGGGCGAGAAGATCAACGATGATGAAGCCACTCGTGAAGATGTCACCGGTTTTCTCGCATACCGTGAAAGTGACAAGTTCTTATCGCCAATTGCTAAGAGACTTCAGCATGACATCAAATTTAGTCATCATTCACAACAGTTCTCACCGTCTGTAGCGAATCTAACGGATGAATTGGATCTCATTTCCGACAGAACTAGAGATGAAATTCGAAAGAGGATTATAACATCGTTGGATGGAGTTCTGTCCTCATCAAGGATGCCTGCATCTTACGTTGGAAGGTTTGAGGAAGGGGTGATGCGCATGCTTCGCACTCTCGATACGGAGATTGCCAAGTTCAAAACTAGCTTATTTGAAGAAATGAAGGATAGGACACACGAAACTAATATTGCTGAGCGAGATTCGCAGTTTGAGTTTGCTAGCGATGAAAGGAAGAGCCAAAAACAGGAAACTCGCAAAAAAAATGGTTTAGATTATTAAACTCTGAATTTTCATTGTCACTATTATTTCACCAGAATATGTCCACTGTTGATTCAGTTACAATCTGATATAGTGGTATTGTTAATATGCCACTGTCTTCATGGTATATGTAACTTCAATGGTGTTATATGTGATAACTAAACTTGCTATACGGTTAAATATACGCTATCACACTGGAAATAATAAAATCGCAAGCAGTAACAAACAGACACCATAACAAGTAGACCCCCAATTTGTCTAAGTGTTTTTAATGGTAACCGCATTTCACGCGGAGAATGAAGTGGATAAGTGTATATTATATGGTGAATATAAAGTGTTATGTGCTACAAAATAATGTTGCTATATTATTAAATATACGCTATAGCTATACGTTGGATCGTATAACAAACGGTTACAATGTTGTAACAGCATGTTACGCGGGCCACAAAATAGGTTAATATACCGTTAAATATACGCTATCACATACTAGGAGTAACAAATATACCCCATAACAAGGAGACCCCAAAACGTCAAAGTATTTTTATTAGTAACCGCATTTTACGCGGAGAACAAAATGGATAATTGTATGTTATACGGTGAAAATAATGTGTTACATACGAAAAAAAATGTTGCTAGACTGTAAAATATACGCTGTTGTCACACGTTGAATCGTAAAACAACGGTAACAATGTTGTAACCGCATGTTACGCGGGCCACGGAAGAGGTCCATCGTATGCTGAACGCTAATAAAACGGGGTTATATGCGATAACTAATGTTGCTAGACCGTTGAATATACGCTATCTTTATGGGAATAACCAAATAACAAACAGTAACAAAACAACACCGTAACAAGTTGACCCCAAAACCTCAATGTTCCTTCACTTGTACGGAAACTGCTCACCCCGTTCACCCGCATTCTCGATTAGCTGACGTACTTGACTGATGCTGTCCGAGTATCATTGTAGATGACGTTAGCATCGTCATCTACAACGTGAGACAACATGTCGTTAGACTGATTAGACAGGTGAGGAGTAAAGTGAATGAATTCACGTAGAATCAAGAAATGGGGCAGAAACATACGAGAACGTTTCCCTTCGAGGAGCGCAGGCCAACTGACAACAACTCCACCGCTCTTCCCAGCCTTGCCCTTGATTTCTGTCATAGCACGAACATAGTGCAAATAATGTTGCTTCTGAATGTAGGGAGGTTTGTAGTCATAAAGGTGACTATCATGCCGCATAATGGTGAGTCTCTTTGAAAGCTCTTTGGAAATATGGAAAATAAACCCAGCGGCCTCTTCACATGTCTGGTCATGAATGACTTGGTCGGCCTGGTATTTCAACAGTTCTTGAGGGTCTGTAGGTGGCTTCTGCCGTTCGGCAGACGGCATCATGCTACAAAGCACAAAGGATGTCGCCATTGCCTGAATCACAAACTTGTCATGAAACGCCTGGGTCTTGGAGATCAGCATCTTCTTGTTGTCCCACTCGGGAGATGGGAACGTGTTCGCAATCGCAGAAAGGACACTGTTGTGATTTCGGGCGACAGAGGGGTGCGTCGGATGCCTGAGGTACAGACTGGCATTGAGTTCCCATGCTTGGTGGTACCTTGCGAGTTGACGCGAGGACACATTGCCGCATAGGAATGGCCTTGATTGAGAGCCGTAGCTCAAGCAACGGTTAACTACACCTTCGAGTTTATATTGTAGGAAAGCGCATACCCAGCCATAGATAGGGGGTAACGCATCTGGGTGAACGACAGAAATGAAGGTGCGGAGTGAGCGTTATAAATGAAAAACAAAAACTATAACGACAGAGCGGACTGACACAATTTCACGATGGGGACTTGGGAGTCGCTTTTCCCGTGACACTTCTTGACAGTGAGCTCATAAAGCATCAAATTCGGATTCTTCATCTTTGGGGTCTTCCGAGTCATGTCCTTTCTCTGGGGCACTGTTCACCTCCTCAAAGGGGGCGTCTTGAATGTCCTGTAGAGCATCTTCAGGAGGCGGCTTCAGCCCGGGGGCATCGTCCTTTTTCTTGGAGGAGGATGCCTTGCGCGTAGCAGTCACTGCTTGGACCGCTCCGTGAGTGGGTTCACTCCCTGATGCATCGTCCTTTTTCTTGGAGGAGGATGCCTTGCGCGTAGCAGTTGCTGCTTGGACCGCACCGTGGGCGGGTGCAGACCCTGTTGCATCGTCCTTTTGCTTGGAGAAGGATCTGGTGGTACGGACATTGTCGTTTTTCAATGATGCAGATGGTTCCACTCGAGTATTTCGAGGGCTCTTCTTCCTTCCGGAACTCTTCTTGGGGTTAGCCTTGGGGGGTTCGGGGTCGGGAAGAGGAGTGTCTCTACAAGAAACTTTGGATTTCTTGGGTGGGGGACCTAAACAGGGAGTATGTTGGCGATGAGATGTGAGTCCATGTACAACATGTGGTTAAACAAACATAATCACCGCACATACAACGGGAAAGGTTTTACATAGAACTATCGATGTGTCATAGGTCATCCCCGTATATTATACGGGGAAACAGATCAGACAAAGCGCCGTACGATATGTGGTCAATGTGTCTTGGTGAGAAATACGGGTACAGATCACTTATCACCGTACTAAATCCGGTGAATCAGTGATCACCAGTCACCATATCATCGGCGTTGGAACGGTCCGTTTATAGTATGCGGTTGCGGTCATACAATAATCGCATAATATACGGACGATTGGGGCACACCAACATTATACGTAAAACATGTGATCGCGTTAACAGCACTACCGCTAATCATACGATGTAGTCAATTGCTCGGGATGTGTGTGTTAAAGACACATAACGAGCACTCACCAGGAGGGGAAGTGGGTGGGGTTGGTGACGACTCGGCCGCATTGGAAAGACCCTCCTCCATGGCTTTTTCGACTCTGCGACGCGTAGCGGGTGATCTAGGAAATGGACGGGGCATGATGAATGATCTTTGAGATGGATTGAATTGCAAGGGTGTTGACAACTGCAGATCGATGAGTGACTGAGATTTATGGTCGATTAATGCGATACGGTTGCGGTTATATAACCACAGTGCAATATACGTGATGCGGGGGGGATTATGTGTATGTGTGGTGAGGCGCAACACAATTACATTAACGGCGGTGTGTACAGATGGTGTGATGCGGTGAAAAGATTCTGCGTGCGTGTGCGATGCGGTGAGAATTGTGTGGTTCGTGCAGACTGTACGTAAGTATCAGAAATTGCGATCGTGCCAAATGGTCTGGGCAATCAGCCCAAAATGAAAATGCAAATGGGTAAGAGAAAGAGATACCATAAAAAAAGAAGATAACATAAATACATACAGTCATTAATAATGAATATAAGAGGGAGACATCATAACCGTAAGTTATACGTTAACGTATGCGCTCCAAATAGTGAACCCCTATATGTTATAACGTCGTTCTTTAACCCTCCAAGCGAGATTCGTCTTAAATGTCTATACTATCTACTGCTCAAAAAAAAGAAGTAGATCCCCATCCTTGTCTTATGGTGCATCTAGTGCACCAAAACTAGCTTTCCCCATGATAATCCTTATGGTGCATCTAGTGCACCATAACACGACAATTCCTACATAGCCTCAGTAGAAATTCAAAAAGACACATTTGCCAATCAGAGGTAATCCGGGCTCGGCATCATTATTTTGCTAGAAATACATAAGCCTAATTTTTGGCCAATTAACATGGAAAAGTTAGGCATATATAATATTTTCGAAAGTTGTACCAGACAGCTAGGACTCCTAAAAAATCCCTCAGTGTGGTGTACTTACTGGGATTTTTTGTTCTAAAACTAATATTTGAAATGATCTCTTTCTCAAAAATGGTTGTTGGTTTCCTCTGTACATATGCAGGAATAGTACAAAAGTTATGGTGCACTAGATGCACCATAAGAGATTTCAAGGATTTGGTCAAAGTGTGCGGTGCATCTAGTGCACCGCAACTGGGGGTGGGGATAAGGTATACTTCTGATAGTTTTGCAGAAGTATAGCCGGTTTTAAGGTTATTTTACGAGGATGTGCTCACGTAAGTGCACGAAATGAGCGCACGTAAGCCGGGGGTTAAGGGAACTAAATTTATTTTTCTGTGATGATTATTTATCAAGCCCTGTTCTTGATAGAACCTTTAATAATTTCAAAGGGAACATAACAATATCCATGTAGACGAATCTCGAGAGAAAGGACAGTGTCTTCCGACAACGTGCTTTGTCAAATCGCGATGAAGATGACCATGAGTGGTTATGAGGGTGCGTCTATACTGTTTTTTCGCGAGGAATTCAACGGTGTTGTCTGTTTGATGTTGCGAATACGAGAACACAGAGATTTCACAAAACAGGCTGTACTACTGCTCGTTTTAGCAGAAGTAGCTATACTACTGCTTGTTTTTGCAGAAGTATAGCTCGGAGGGTTAAGCTATTCACAAAGATTTAATTTTAAAGGAAAACAGAATATAAAACATCATGACTATCCATGTACGTAGCCCCAAAAAATTAATTTTTTAAAGTTAAGTTATCATCAACCTATTTGTAAGTACCTGTTTTGGCAAAAAGTGAAAAACTGTCTCACGGAAGAAGAAGGAGGAGGAGGAGGAGAAGAAGAAGAAGAAGAAGGAGAAAAGGGGCTCAGTTTCCAACACAACTAAGATGTTGAAAAAATCTTGATTACTTTTGTGCCAAATTCGTTACTAAAAAATGTTGGAACTCTGCCCAATGGTTATATGAGAACATCTCCTTTACCACGAATCCCAATTAACAAATCAGGCAGAGTCCCACATTACAGACAGCATTCGGGACTGCACCGGATCCAACCAATAATAGCTGCACCAATCTGTGTCCGTGCAGCAATCTCTGTCTAACCAGTTAGCTCATAAATTGCTAACAACATCATTATAGCAACTTAATTGTTTGACTGTTCAAAAGATATTAGCAATTCTTTCTAACCACCATGCACAGCTGCGCAACCCGACAGCACGGCACATGCCCTCATCACATACGAAGAGGCACAAAAGGCCCTCGAAACTTTGCCATCACTGGCACCCCGACCCAACGCCGTCAACTTTCGCGCACTTTCGTCTCTTCTGGAACAGCGCCTTGAAACAATCCCATGCACCCAAGCACCTGAGGATGGCTTTGTCGGCATGGTAATGCCCGAGTAAATAGATGCCCTTCGCTGCACCATACAGTGGGCCGAATGGCCCGACCCCGGCAATCATCCCGCTGCAGCCAACACTTTGGTTGAACAGCAAAATGTCAAAACAATCTACAATGCCAACTGCGTCATCTTTGACTTGCAAGAAAATGTCTGCCAGGCCATCAACAAGGCCCTCAACATGGCCATCCCAAACGCCTTCCGTAAACCCGTCGGCAACCAAATGGGCCAAAATGTCTACACTGTCCACAACAATCCCAGGGATATTCTCTCCAACCTCCGCACAAAATATGGGACAAGCACACCAGCCGAAAAACGCCGCAACAAAATGCTCCTCGACGCCCCATGGGATCCCTCAGACCCCATCAAAGCACTATTTGACCGCATCGAAGACTGTTTCATCTTCGACCTGATTTGTAAACCTGAGTTTACCATGGACCAGATCATCGATTAGGCCATCTTTGCCATCCAACTGACGGGCCTCTACAAAACAGCACTACTCGAGTGGAGTGGTTTTGCTGAGGCCAACAAGACTTGGCAACAGCTCACCACTTTGAAGAGGCATATGAGCTCCTCCTCGCTACTGGCCAGGGAACCGTCGGCACCCACAGTTATGTCAATTCCGCCACCGCAAATGACGATGAGTCCATTGCCTCCATTCAGGAGAGCATTGTAAACTTCCACATGGCGAAAATGCCAATTACCAGAGCATGAAGGATGTGCTCCAAGCCGCAATAGCTGAAATGGCTTCACTCTGAGCCGAACTACAATTGACACAACAGTCATTTGCTAACTTTGCTCATGCCATGCCATCAACTTATGCACCTCCCATCCCACAATATATACCAGTACAGCAACCCGGACAACAACAATATACACCTGACCCGGGACCATACCAACAATATCAACAGGGCGGAAGAGGCAACAGGAACAGGAATGGATGGGGACGCAGAAGTCGCAGTCACCGCGGACATGCCCTACCACCGACCTATGCACCCACAGCCCTAGCCCCCGGCTTTGGCATCCCACCGACAGCACTTAGCATTCCCCCACCTACTATCTAACCTACCAGTACCCTGCCCAACCCAGTAAAACACTTCAACAACTGGAACATGTGCTTCTCTTGTGGTTTTGATGTCAAAGGTTGGCACACCGCGCCACGTGCCATAACAAAAAGGCTGGACATCAAGACGGTTGCACCAGAGAAAACTCCCAGGCATATAAGAACGCTGGACATAAGGTTACATGGAGGGGAGCACTGACATAGGCCAAGAATCAGCCTTTTTTGTACCCCTTGGTACAAAACCCAAATGGAGCATGAATCAGCCTTTTTTGTACCCCTGGGTACAAACCCTAAATGGAGCATTCTCAGGACTCCCCAGTAGGAGAGTCCACCTCCTGACGGCATGGACTCCCCAACATGGAAGTTCAGACCCCCAAACAAGAGAACACCCTTGAGGAAGATCTGAACATCTTTAAGAAGGGTATGAACATACCATATTGTGTAGAAACCTACACAATGATCGTTTGCATTGTTTGGATTGTAATGCAGTTCCACTGCCTTTCCATCCTCACAATTGTATCAAATATAGCTCATAAAATCAAATCCTTGACACCCGTCGAAACTACCTATAATTTTTGCGTGATACTTTTTACGACGATTTTCGGCTCAGGTCACTATCTATAGATAACCGTGGTGCGACCTTCGCGCACGGAAGCCATCGACATCCAACCCTTCCGACACAAGGTACGCTAACAAATTTTTATCGCGAGCGGCAATTTTTAACATTTTCATCACCAGCGATTCGTTTTTTTTGCACGATCGATGATCTATCCGAAATTGGCTACACGATCGACAAATTCCTACGGTTTCGCAATCTACGAGCTCTCCAAAAATTCTCCCGCGATCAGCGAGCATCAGTGATAAACTTTGAGCGATCGACTTCTGCGATCGGGGATTCTTACAAGTCGGATTAATTTCATGATTGAGAATTCTCGCAAAATAGTTGGAAGCAAGACTTTCAAGAAATAAAAGCCAACGAAGAAAAATTTAAAAATAAAAAAATCTTTTTCAAGCTAACCTCAACAGGGCACCCAAGACCTTCTTCAAGGCCTTGTTTTATAATACGCCCCTTGGCAAGGCAATTAAGAGGATGTCAACCAGCAAGTCAAGCCCAGAAGGACTCAAGCCGCAGGAGTGTGAACAGAGTTCAGGGAGGTCCAAGCCACCCATTTCCTACATTCCCACTGCCATGGACACCCCAAAGGTAATCAACAAAATCAAGGTCTCCAACAAAATGACCTTGTCTGTCACCGCCTTCGACGAGGGAAGTCCTGAACAGTTCCTCAACCATGTCCAGACCTCGATGGAAATAATTTCCCAGAGAGGCTTAGACATGGACTAGGGGGAAGCCTGTAAGGCAGAAAAAAAGGCTAGGCAAATCTGACTGCTGCCACTACGGCCAAAGCCAAGTTCAAAGGGACGGATGAAAATTCCCCCATCCTCCAGTCATGGAACAAAGCAACTGCTGCTAAAATCCGTAGCCAAGAGGCCATAGTGTCCGCTGGCCAAGCGATCTTCCTGCAGTACTCCACTCAATTGTTGGAGACTGCCCATCGTCCTTGGACCACCATTGTTGGGGAGCAAATCAACTGCGAACCCTGGACAGACGTGTATGGGACCGGGCATCCCACAAAACGCCCAGCATCTTGGACCTCCTTTCAGGAATGTGTCCAGTTGCATCTGCAGACCGTCTTTAGGACAGATGCAGCAGAGCAAGAACTTTTCTACATCAGCAATGGGCTGAAGAAACCAAACAGGGTACCCATCAGGGACTTTGTGCAGAGGATTCAACGCCTTAACGGGTATGTGGAACTCTTGCCGTGCCTGTTTTACTCTTCAAAGGCTGCAAAGTCTACGAAAGTATGCGGGCCATTTGATGATGCCGACTTGACAAGCCACATCCTCAGGATGGTTCCTAGGAACTGGCAGGACCAATATGAGCTCAGTGGAGCCTTGGTACCACAGAGTGTCAGGGAACTTCTCGAAGTCCTTGAACACATCGAGAAGGCCTACCCCACCGAGAAGGTTGGAGAAGGACTCAAGACTGCAGCCAAGTCTAACGACTCATCTAGAAAGAAGATGGTCTCTTTTAGTGACAGGATTCCGAAGAAACGTCGCACAGAGAAGTACTGTTCTCTCTGCAAGAAACATGGGGGCGCACATACCACCCACAACACTCAGGATTGCCGGAAGTATGACTCCAATGGGACCCCGAAGTCAAGCTTCAATGGGAGAACACCAAATGGAAACTCTCGTGGACTAGAGAGACCTGTTCGAGGAGGAAGTAGCTATGGGCAGCTATCCGCTAAAAGCGACAAACTTACCAAGTCCAACAAGAAAATGAAACGCGCTATCGGCTATCGGAAAAAAGAATCGTAAGCATCATGACATGAGTGACAGTGATGATTCGGACTCATCTTGAGATGATGGGTTGGGGAGTACTAAGAAATTGTGTAGTAAAATGGATTGTAATGAAATGATGAACACTTATCTTAGTCCGATTAAAACTTCCCTATGTGCCAACATAATATTTTCTGGTTCAAACAATACATGTTCGAATCCGGCAGAAGAACTAGGAAATCTTCCAGCCAACCTTACACAGAGTGAAACAATTGCCGAATTGTCGGACCCCGAACTGTCGGGTGACCTTTTCAATAGTGTGAACCCCCTTTGACAGGTAAAGAAGGAAGGGTCACTACTGTAGTAGCACAAGCACGCTATAAAGCGACTGAAAATCCAGCCCATAAGAACATCAAACACTCTACAGGACGTCGTACCAGTAACACAGTCATCAGGATCCTACTAGACAGTGGATCTGATGGTGATCTCCTGTTCCATGCAAAGGGAAAGGAGAAATGCTTTCCCTACTTGACTAGGCAGGTGCCAAAGTCTTGGCACACATCAAATGGGAGCTTCCTAACCAAAGGAAGGAGTGAAGTCAACTTAAAGTTCTGTGAGTATTTGAGCAGTAAGGAGTATACAGTGACTCCTGATGTAGTAGAGTATGATAAGAACAAGATGGCAAAGCCAGCCTTCGACCTCATTCTTGGATGTCAAACCATGAAAGAGCTTGGAATTGTCCTAGATTTTTGAACAAAAGAAATTACCATTGATCACATCATTTTGCCAATGAGAGACATCAATAGTTTGACCTCATCAAACTTGGATGAAGACTGTGCTGTTAACAACAGCATGGCAAATGAACCGAAAAGTACGTAGGAAGCGACACAGCGCGTAGTTAAAATCCTAGATGCAAATTATAAAAAGGCAGACCTCCAATCAATTGTTAGCACCAATTGTACTCACCTAGTCTCCAAGACCAAAACTCGTTGCTGGAGTTACTCACACAATTTGAGGAACGTTTTAATGGAACACTAGGTGATTGGAACACAGAGCCTGTGTCCTTCGAACTTGAGGAGGGCGCAAAGCCATATCATGGCAAGGCATACCCAGTACCAAAATCTCGCAAAGAAACAACTATCAAAGAACTGAAAAGAATATGCAAGCTGGGAGTGGTAGAGTTTCAGCCCAAATTGGAATGGGCGTCACCATCATTTATCACTGGAAAACAAGACGGAACTGTACGCTTTCTCACTGATTTTAGAGAAGTAAATAAACGACTAGTTCAAAAGCCGTTTCCATTACCCAAAATCAGTACAGTCCTGCAAGAGCTAGAATGATTTACCTACGCTACAACCCTAGATTTAAACATGGGTTATTATACCATTAGGCTGGATCCCGATTCATCCAAAATATGTACCCTCATTTTCCCATGGGGCAAGTATTCTTACCTCCGATTGCCAATGGGCATCGCAGGTTCACCAGACATTTTTCAAGCAAAAATGTCAACACAAATGGGAGCCTTAGAGTTCGTACGAGCTTACCTTGATGATTTGGTGTGCATCACAAAGGCAAACCTGGAAGACCACCTTGACAAATTGAAAATGGTGCTTACCAGGCTACGTAAGGCGGGCTTGTGAATCAACGCCCAAAAATCATCATTCTGCACCTTTGAAACAGAATATCTAGGTTATACCCTCACACGAACAGGGATTAAACCCAAACAGAAAAAGGTACAGGCGATTCTCGCGATTTCATCGCCGAAAAATGTCAAAGACCTCCGTAAGTTTCTGGGCATGGTCCAGTATTATAGAGATCTTTGGGCAAGACGCAGCGAAGTGCTTGCCCCACTCACCTCAATGGTAGGAGAGTGCGGTCACACCAAGGTCACCAGAGCCAATAAGACAAAGAAACGTCCATGGTACTGGGACACGGTGCATCAAAAAGCATTCGATGACGTTAAGACTTCAATTGCCAAGGATTTAGTCTTAGTCTATCCTGATTATTCAATGGAATTTGAGATATATACTGATGCCTCGTCTAAACAACTTGGATCAGTTATCACCCAGGGTAATAGGCCCCTTGCGTTCTTCAGCAGAAAGCTGTCGACGACGCAACAGAAGTACAGTGTGACCAAACTAGAACTACTGGCCATAGTGGAAACACTCAAGGAGTTCAAAGGCATGTCGTGGGGACAAAGATTAAAAGTCTATACAGACCACAGAAATCTAATCCAAGACGCCCTCGGATTAACCTCTGACCGTGTCTACCAATGGAGATTGCTCCTCGACGAATTTGGCCCCGAAATTGTTTACATTAAAGGCATACACAACACTGTTGCCTACGCCATCTCTTGCTTAGACATCGGACCACTACCGAGTGAGCATGAGAACTGGATGTCATTCACAAAATGCTGGTGTCATTATACCATGCAAGAAGAGAGTGCGATAGAAACCTCTGCATACCAAGAGGAAATGAATCTGGCATTTGCAAACCGCAGCGAAGAAAATGTAATGTACCCTTTAACAGTATGAGAGATTGCACAAGCACAAAAGCTTGATGCCAGCTTGAAAACATTGAAAGACCAGTACTCGACACAATTGGTCAAAAGGACACATCTCCTATGTAAGGACGGAAAAATGGTCATTCCAAAAGATCTTCAACACCGTGCAGTTAGTTGGTATCACCACTATCTACAGCACCCTGGACACACGAGACTCGAAGAAACCCTTCATGCTGCAATGTACTGGAAAGGTATGCAAAATACCGTCCGTAAATATGTCAAAAACTGTCATGCATGCCAAGTCAACAAGAGGCATAAGCATAAGTATGGGAAACTCCCTACTAAGATTGCCATCACAAACTCTTGGGATGTACTATGTGTGGACCTAATTGGCCCGTCCACAATCAAAGGTAAAGATGGGACAGTAATTGATTTCATGTGTCTGACTATGATTGACCCAGCTTCTAGCTCGTTTGAAATAGTTGAACTACCGGTAATCACTGAGGCGATTATTCCCCTGGATACAAAAGGGTGGAAGGGTAAAAAGACACATGAGGAACCTACCGTATATCACGGTTCATAAGTCCCCACGGAATATAAGACCCCCCCCCCCCCCCCCTTTTATGTACATTTGAATTTTTCACGTAGATAAACACCCCAAAATACTCTAGAGCCATCTTAGAACGCTTGCCCTCATAAAGTACAACACACCCATAGGTTTTTCTCCTCGTAACTCCTTCCGGTTGCTGAGTTACGCCTAGAAGCCTCAAAACTCACCACACCTTGCGACGAAGCAAAATCATCCAAAAAAGTGGGCAGCGAGTGGTGAATTGAGACGGATTGATAGAAATTCACCACAAATGGATTGGAAAATGGCGGGAAATGGAGTGAAATATAGTACAAAAATATATAACAAGTAGATAAACAGGATACATTTATCGCTTCACCGTGCTTCTATCACTAGCTTTACATGTATTATAAGTCCCTCCAAAAGGTATCTTTGTACATTTGGGGGGTCTTATAAACAGTGATATATGGTAAGTTAGCATACTTTGATAAGTCATCAGCAATGATCAGCAACTTAGTGAACAAGACCTGGTTTACTAGGTATCCACGTTGTCAATCCATAATTTATGACAATGGAAGCGAATTCAAACTTCACTTCAAAGCCCTATGTGAATCATATGGGATCACGAGTAAGCCTACCAGTGTCAAGAATCCACAAGCAAATGCAATTCTAGAAGGAGTGCACCAAGTGATATCATCTATGCTCGGTACAGCTGAAATTGACATGGCCCCTTCAGTAGACACAAGCGACATAGATACGTTTGTGACGAACGTCGCTTGGGCCATTCACTCAACATACCACACAGTACTAAAAGCCTCCCCAGGTGCAGCCATCTTTGGAAGGGACATGTTGTTCGACATCCCCTTCCCGGCCGACTGGAATAAAATTGGAGAATATAGGCAACACCAAACAGACCAAAACACAGAACAAGAAAATTGCTCACGTCATGATTGGGACTATAAAGTGGGTGATCAAGTACATCTTAGAAAAGATGGTATACTCCACAAAGGTGAAAGTAGATATGAAAGTGATCCTTGGACTATCACATCAGTTCATACGAATGGCACCATCATGATTCAACACGGAACCAAATCAGAAAGACTGAATATACGAAGAGTTACACCTTTTTTTGACAACCAAACTTAAAACCGTATTATATATCAGTTTCAAAACGACAAAAACCGGCTCTCCCTCTTCAAACAACGCTTACTCATTATGTTTGTTTGACAAACTCTTTAGTTCGTTATAGTTACTCTCATAAGAACCCATTGTTTTCACCTAAAAACGCTTCGTTTTATTTGTTTCACTTTTACCTGATACTGCATTCGTGGGGGCAAGTGACATAGGCCAAGAATCAGCCTTTTTTGTACCCTGGGTACAAAACCTAAATGGAGCATTCTCAGGACTCCCCAGTAGGAGAGTCCACCTCCCGACGGCATGGACTCCCCAACATGGAAGTTTAGAACCCCAAACAAGAGAACACCCTTGAGGAAGATCTGAACATCTTTAAGAAGGGTATGAACATACCATATTGTGTAGAAACCTACACAATGATCGTTTGCATTGTTTGGATTGTAATACAGTTCCATTGCCTTTCCATCCTCACAATTGTATCAAATATAGCTCATAAAATCAATTCTTCGACACCTGTCGAACCTACCTATAATTTTCGCGTGATATTTTTTACGACGATTTTCGGCTCAGGTCAAGCACACAAGACAACGTTGCCAACAAATCCTGGCCCATACCAAGCTTGACGAGGAGGGATGACACGCACTAGTGATAACTACTTAAGAATACCAATTAATACACAGCATCATGTGTCAATCCCCACCCAAAACAATACTAACTATTTGACCTGAGCCGTATTGTCGCAAAAAAATATCACGCAAAAATTAAAGGTACATTCAACAGGGGTCGAAGTTTTTATTTTATGAGCTTAATTTGCTCTAATTGTGAGGATGGAAGGGCAGTGGAGCTGCACTTCCAATCCAAACGATGCAAACGAAATGTGTGCAGATTCTACACACATTTGGTATTTATTTAGCCTTTCCAAATGAAGGGGCTATGGACTCTGGTGTTCCAGAGCCCATAGGACAGTGGACTCCTGTGGTGTGGGGTCCTAGCCTTTTGGACCCGGGCGGTGGACTCCAATGTTGGGGAGTCCTTGCCTTTTGGATCAGGGGCAGTGGACTTCCCGCCTGGGGAGTCCTGAGAATGCTCCATTTAGGTTTTGTACCCAGAGTACAAAAAAGGCTGATTCTTGGCCTATGTCACTTGCCCCCACGAATGCAGTATCAGGTAAAAGTGAAACAAAAAAACTAGCTATTATTTAGGTGAAAAAAAGTGTTCTCATGAGAGTAACTATAACAAACTAAAGAATCTGTTAAATATATGTAACGAGTAAGTGTTGTTTGAAGAGGGAGACGCCATTTTTGAAAAATGACATTATTTTTGGTTTACATTTGGTTGTTAAAAAAGGTGTAACTCTTTGAATATTCAATCTTTCTGATTTTGTTCCGCGTTGAATCATGATGGTGCCATTCGTATGAACTGATGTGATAGTCCAAGGATCCCTTTCATACCTGCTTTCGCCTTTGCGGAGTATACCATCTTTAATAATAAGTACTTGATCACCAATTTTATAGTCTCAATCACGACGTGAGCAATTTTCCCGTTCTGTGTTTTGGTCTGTTTGGTGTTGCTTATATTCTCCAATTTTATTCCAGTCGGCCAGGAAGGGGATGTCGAACAACATGTCCCGTCCAAAGATGGCTGCACCTGGGGAGGTTTTTAGTACTGTGTGGTATGTTGAGTGAATGGCCCAAGCAACGTTCGTCACAAACGTATCTATGTCGCTTGTGTCTACTGAAGGGGCCATGTCTATTTCAGCTGTACGGAGCATAGATGATATCACTTGGTGCACTCCTTCTAGAATTGCATTCGCTTGTGAATTCTTGACACTGGTAGGCTTACTCGTGATGGCATATGATTCACATAGGGCTTTGAAGTGAAGTTTAAATTTGCTTCCATTGTCATGAATTATTTATTGACAATGTGGATACCTAGTAAACCAGGTCTTATTCACTAAGTTGCTGATCATTGCTGATGACTTATCAAAGTATGCTAACTTAGGTTCTTCATTGTCCTTTTTGCTCCTACGCCCTTTTGTATCCAGGGGAATAATTGCCTCAGTGATTACTGGCAGTTCAACTATTTCAAACCAGCTGGAAGCTGGATCAATCATAGTCAGACACATGAAATCAATTACTGTCCCATCTTTACCTTTGATTGTGTACGGGCCAATTAGGTCCACAAATAGTACTTCCCAAGGGTTTGTGATGGTGATCTTAGTAGGGAGTTTCCCATACTTATGCTTATGCCTCTTATTTACTTAGCATGCATGATAGGTTTTGAGTTCTTTATGGATGGTATTTCTCATACCTTTCCAGTACATCGCAGCACAAAGGGTTTCTTTGAGTCTAGTGTGTCCAGGGTGCTGTAGATAGTGGTGGTACCAATAACTGCACGGTGTTGAAGATCTTTTGGAATGATCATTTTTCCGTCCTTACATAGGAGATGTGTACTTTCGACCAATTGTGTCGAGTACTGGTCTTTCAACGTCTTCAAGCTGGCATCAAGCTTTTGTGCTTCTGCAATCTCTCGTACTGTTAACGGGTAGATTACATCTTCTTTGCTGCGGTTTGCAAATGCCAGATTCATTTCCTCTTGGTATGCAGAGGTTTCTATCGCACTCTCTTCTTGCATGGTGTAGTGACACCAGCATTTTGTAAACATCATCCAGTTTTCATGCTCACTCGGAATGGGTCCGATGTCTAAGCGAGAGATGGCGTCGGCGACAGTATTATGTGTGCCTTTCCTTGAGGAGCAATCTCCATTGGTAGACATGGTCAGGGGTGAATCCAAGTGCGTCCTGGATTAGATTTCTGTGGTCTGTATAGACTTTCAATCTTTGTCTCCACAACATGCCTTTGAACTCTTTTAGTGTCTCTTCTATGGCCAGTAGTTCAAGTTTGGTCACACTGAATTTCTGTTGCAATGTGGACAGTTTCTTACTGAAAAATGCAAGGGGCCTATTACCCTGGGTGATAACTGATCCAAGTTGTTTAGACGAGGCATCAGTATATATCTCAAATTCCCTTGAATGATTGGTATAGGCTAAGACTACATCCTTGGCAATTGAAGTCTTAACGTCATTAAATGCTTTTTGATGCACCGTGTCCCAGTACCATGGACGTGTTGTCATCTTGTTGGCTCTGGTGACCTTGGTGTGACCACACTCTCCTATCAGATGGGTAATGAAAACTGCTTTCTAACTAGTCGTTTATTTTTTTAGTATGTGCGCCCCCATGTATCTTACAGAGAGAGCAGTACTTCTCTGTGTGACGTTTCTTCAGAATCTGGTCACAAAAAGAGACCATCTTCTTCTTAGTTGAGCCGCTAGACTTGGCTGCATTTTTGGGTCCTTCTCCAACCTTCTCGGTGGGGTAGGCCTTTTCAATGTGTTCAAGTACATCTAGGAGTTCCCTGATACTCTGTGGTACCAAAGCTCCACTGAGCTCATATTGGTCCTGCCAGTTCCTAGGAACCATCCTAAGGATGTGGCTTGCCAAGTCGGCATCTTCAAAGGGTCCACATACTTTCATTGACTTTGCAGCCTTTGAAGAGTAGTACAGGCATGGCAAGAGTTCTACATACCCGTTAAGGCATTGGATCCTCTGCACAAAGTCCCTGATAGGTACCCTGTTAGGTTTCTTCAGCCCATTGCTGATATAGAACCATTCTTGCTCCCCTGCATCAGTCCTAAAGACAGTCTGCGGGTGCAACTGGACACACTCCCTGAAGGAGTCCAAGGTTGCTGAGTGTTTTGTGGGGTGTTCAACCCCATAGACATCAGTCCATGGTTCACAGTTGATCTGTTCCCCTACGATGTTGGTCCAAGGTCTACGAGCCGTTTCCAACAGTTGGGTGGAATACTGCAAGAAGATTGCTTGGCCAGCGGACTCTATGGCCTCTTGGCTACGGATTTTGGCAGGAGTTGCCTTTGTCCATGCCTGGAGGAAGGGAGAACTTTCATCCGTTCCCTTTGAACTTGGCTTCGGCCGCAGTGGCTGCAGTCAGCTTTTCCTCAGCCTTCTTGTCTGCCTTGCATGCTTCCTCGAAATCCGTGTCTAGTCCCCTCTGGGAAATAATCTCCAGTGAGGTCTGAACATGGTTGAGGAACTGCTCCGGACTTCCCTCATCGAAGACGGTGACGGACAAAGTCATCTTGTTGGAGACCTTGATTTTATTTACCACCTTGGTGGTGTCCATGGCAGCAGGAATATAAGAGATGGGTGGCTTGGACCTCCCTGAACTCCTCTCACACTCCTGTGGCTTGAGGCCTTCTGGGTTCGACTTGCTAGACGACATCCTCTCAATTGCCTCTCCAAGGGGCGTATTATAAAATAAGGCCTTGAAAAAGGTCTTGGGTGCACTGTGGAGGTTAGTTCGAAAAAGAATTTCTTTATTTCATTGTTTTAAATTTTTCTTCTTCGACTCTTATTTCTTGAAAGTCTTGCTTCCAACTAATCGCGAGAGCAAACTACATTGTCCGAAGAGGAAGATGAGGATGATGTAACCGTCATCATATCAAACGTTTTGAAGAAACAAGACAGTGACAATGCAACTGTTGCGACCATGGCCTTATTTGATGATGACTCTTCCATGGAGTATTCCGTCACCAACCACCAAGCACTTCCAATATTGGATACCCAGCATACCACGACGGAACAACAACAATACGCCATCTTTGACTCCGGAGCCACCGCACATTTTCTCTTGGATGGCGCCCATGTCGTCAACAAACGCCCAGCACACAAACCTCGCACTATTCGATTACCAAATGGAAAACATATCTTCTCCACACACACGTGCAACCTCGATATCCCATGGCTCATGCAAACCATAACAGAAGCACACATAGTACCGGGATTATCGCACTGATCCCTCATTTCCACTCGTAAATTCTGTGATGCCGCATGTAAGGTCTCATTTGACGTACATGAATGCAGGATTTACTACCAAGAAAAATTGGTACTATCAGGGACTTGAGATCAATCGACGGGCCTATGGAAAGTGTCTATCCACCCACATCAAATAGAGGACACAAGCCACCAGCTCAACCACCTTGATCCCAAGCAAACTAGACAACCTATTCTTGGCCACCACAGCGCAATGAACGTATACGTGTTACCATTCAAACAGCAATGGATGAAATATATGCATCAATCCTTCTTCAACCCACCGATATCAACACTCATCAAGGCCATCAATAACAACCAACTCAGTGGAATTCCCATGATGAAAGCAGACCTGGTACGCAAATATCTCGCCCCAAGCCCAGCAACATCGAAAGGCCATATGAAACAACCTCGTACAGGTATCCAAAGTACAAGACCAAAAACAACGGCACCTTCAACAAACACCATACCGGCGACAACTCTCCTTCACATTCCGGATGGAACACCGGCCGGAACACCTTCGACAACCCCACATCTTATCCAAACTGATACTATCAAATCTGCCTGCAATGTATTTTGCTATGCAGCACTAGCCGATAAACATCAGGGTACAATATACACAGATGCAACAGGGGCCCTTCCTGCTGTCACACTTGAAGGCAATCAATATTACTTTGTGGCTTATGCCTACAATCCAAACTACATCTTTGCCACCCCACTGCACAACCTACGAGATGAATCTATTATGAAAGCATTTGACGACATATAAGCATTCGACGACATATTTCAGGACCTCAAAACCAAGGGCTACAAACCTACGTTTAACATCACCAATAATCAGGCAACGACTCCCATTAAAGCATATCTCAAAATAGAAGACTGCAAGTGGCAATTCGTTGAGCCCAATAACCACCGGGTTAATGCAGTGGAGTGCGCTATCCAAACTTTCAAGAACCACTTCATCAGTGGACTCTGCTCAACAGATCTAACAGAACAGGCCCTACTAACATTGAATCTACTGTGTACATCAAGAGTTGACCCCACAAAATCGGCATACCACCAACTTCACGGGCACAGATATGATTGGAATGCGTACCCGTTATCTAAGAATCACCAACAACAAGAGCATCCTGGGGCAACCGAGGCCTCGATGCATGGTATTGTGGCCCTGACTTTGACCACTACCGTAACAGCAAATTTTATATACCGAGTACGAAAGCATACCGCATTTCTGGATCCTATGATCTTTTCCCACAACACTGCATCCTTCCAACGTTCACACCAGAACAGCATGCTGTCAAAGTACACAGGGAACTATTTGATTCAGTGCAATTACTTAGCAAACCTTCCAAGCAAAAGCTCCTTAAAAAGATTGCAAAAGCGTTGGAGAGCTTAACTACAAAGCCAGAACAGATGGTGACTTCAGAGGGTGATGCCACTGCCACTTCGAACGGTACACTACCAATTCAGAGGGTGGTTGAACACCAACCAGTAACTATGAGCACCAACCCTACTGACCCAAAAGCACTGAAAGCTAAACCAAGGACACACTAACGAACAACACGGATTAATATCCCTAACCAGCTACCAGCAATCATTAACCCATTTAGGCTGGGACTTTGTAGGCCCAATAGCCAATCCGATCTGATTCGAGTGAGTCCCACGAAGCGTATTGGGTGATTGATACCTCCTATTGGTGACTTTGTGAAGCCCAACGAACGCTTCCAATTGAATTGGTACCCCATTTTGGATCGACCGATCGGATTAGTCACGAGTTCAATAGACCAATAGAGGCTCCTATTGGACCTCGAGTTTTTGGCCCAATTCAATTGACCAATCAAGATTTTGCGTGTAATTTTTACACACATTTCCCCGCTCCCGCTCTCAAGCAGCATCATCGCCCCATCACCTACACACAATATACATTGGACAATTCACCGGAGGAGGCAGACACAACACCACCAGCCACAACATAAAAACACTCATCAACCACATCATGAACTACGCATCACGTGCCCGCGATCTCCTAGTAGACTCAAATCCTTCAATTTCCTACCCACCTACAACGAAGAGGGAGTACGTGCCGCCCTGACCAACATCAATCATCATACCATTGACCGACTTGGTGCGAGCTGCAAATCGAGTTGGGGGAGCGTCAGTCATCAGCAGCAGCAGGAAATACCGATTGAATCCCGTCCCTCCATGATATTGCATGATCAT
Source organism: Cyclotella cryptica (assembly GCA_013187285.1). Lineage (NCBI taxonomy): Eukaryota > Bacillariophyta > Thalassiosirophyceae > Thalassiosirales > Thalassiosiraceae > Cyclotella > Cyclotella cryptica. The sequence goes on from JABMIG010000172.1 coordinate 59,288, forward strand.
GATATTGCATGATGCTTCCATTCAAAGGAAGAAACAATGTTTATTGGCATATCATGCATACCGTATCGACAAATTACAGAATTTGAGGTTGGAAACGTCTGGTACGCTGCCCAGTTATGTTTCTCCCTTGTTGTGTGAGGCGGATTTGGAATTTTTAATGCCGATATGCTCCCTCCCACGGAGAATTTCATCATGGTGCGTTCTGTGGAGGAAGGATTGGGAAAATTGAAACGGAGAGCTGTGGTGTGGTGGAATTGGAGGTGGGGACGATGCATTATTTGCCTAGGGGGGATGTGGAGGGGTCGGTGAGGAGAGGGGCTTTTGGTCCAGTTGAGTGGAGAGGAGTGTTTGCGTCGCGGACAAATAGGTGGGGAAAAGAAAATGACCTCACTTCACACATCAATGATTTTAAAACAGAGTGTATCACTCAACACATTGGCAATACTTTCCGTTGACCGTCGAACATTGTAGTATTGTGGAAAAGCTTTCAATCTTTTTGGAGACAAGTATTTGAAGCTTGGCTGATGAATTTTACTCGTCAAAAGTTTTTTTTGTTAAGCCTTATTGCATAAAACAACATTGTCAGTGTCATGATGTCTTTAACATTTTGATTTTACTCGTCATGCTTCATGAACTTGTCTATTTTCTAACACATGTTGTGTCATCTCTGATGCAAATTTATACCCAGATTAAGGAACGTACTCAATTGATCTTCTTTATATTTACATGGTCACCATTTCCCACTTCACCACTTCGTTTCTGCTTTGATCTCAAACACTTCAATGCCCAAACATCCAAACTCATTTTCCACATTTACAACTCCCGCACCAGGACTGCAACTATTCAACATTGTCAACAAGGCACTCATCCCGCCGAGACTCATTCCATAACCCACACTTGTAGGAATAGGAACTACAGGCACATCCACCAAACCCCTGACAACACTCGGCAGGGCTCCATCCATCCCAGCGCAAACGATGACACACCCAACGTTCGGATCCCACAGTTTCAGCAAAGCAGAGATGATTCGATGAAGACCCGCCACTCCACAATCATATACGCGAGTAACGGGTGCCCCAGAAAGCGAGAGACTGACCGCAGCTTCTTCCGCTACCGGTAGATCAGTCGTGCCTGCGCATGCCACCGCCACCGATTGCTTATGTTCTGATGTGGATTGTGACGAAGCCGTATTCTCGGCCGCGAGGTTTCACACCAGGGAGGATGCTGTCGGAAAGAAGGAAGCTTCACTGCAATCGCGAACAGCATGTCATTAATATGCGGTGATGTGATTCACCGGGGGAAGTGATGAAATATTATATGCATGAAATGTGCATGGGAGACTGTGTTGATGTGTGAAGAGAAGTGCGTGGCGGGACAAATAATGACTTGGCGGGAATGACTCCATTGACCCATTGGTCAATTGGATCGGAATGGCCGATACGACAGCCCCACAAAGGCAAGAGAGGGGGCAATACAAAAATTTCAAAAATTCTGTCACGGATTCCGATTGGCCTATTGGAATCGGACCCGAGAAAGTCCCAGCCTTAACGACCAAACACCATGCCGATCCCAATGCCTCACCAATGACCAATGACCAATGACGATGCGCCCATTCTCACCGTCAACACCATCCCATCATCCGATCGAATTCCTATACACTCAATGAATATCATCACATATCAGGCTGCAAACCATGTCACCAACAAGATATACTATGATGAAAATAACGACTGGCATCCACGAGCTTTCATCACCTTGAGTCCAAGCAACTTGACATTCGGTGCCGATGCAGACATAAAGCACATGTGTGCCGACGTAGTCCACCAACGACTGGTGAGACAATCACATCCTACAAAAAACTCATTGCCTGCCCACATTTATGAGAGGTTTGGACAGCTGCATTTGGAAAAGAATTTGGAAATCTGGCCCAAGGCGACAATAAAACAGGTGAAAGGGGGACCAACACAAAGTTTGTCATGACTCACGAAGAAATTCGAAACATACCACGAGAACAAACCATTACCTATGGTCAAGTCGTCGTTGACTACCGACCACAAAAAGAAGACCCCAATCACGTTCGCATCACCGCAGGAGGCAACTTAATCAAAGATTATCCCAGAGAACTCACTACGTGCACAGCCGATCTCACAACGTCAAAAATCCTGCGGAACAGCGTCCTCAGCACCAAAAATGCAAAATTCATGGGTCTCAACCTCAAGAGTTCTTATTTGACTGCGATGCTGGATTGGCCGGAATATATGAAGATGCCACTCGTATTATTTCCGGACCACATACGAGAGCAGTACAACCTGGACGAACACGCCAAAAATGGAGTCGTTTATGTAGAATTACGTGGAGCCATCTATGGACTACCCCAGGCGGGAGCACTCGCCAACAAACTCCTATGAAAACGCTTCACACCACACGGCTATTACAAAGTGGCACACTCACCGGGGTTGTGGCGCCATGTTACCCGACCCGTATCGTTCACTCTGTTTGTGGATGACTTGGGGGTAAAATATGTGGGAAGGGAGCATGCAGAGCACCTGATAAGATTACTAAAAGAACACTACACAATGTCCATTGACTGGGATGGTGCCCTCTACTGTGGCATCCAGCTCGACTGGAACTACAACAATAGAACTCTTGACATTTCCATGCCCAACTACATCCATAAAGTACTCCAGCGCTTCCAACACGTCATACCTTCCCCACCACAAGATAGCCCATACAAATCATATCCCAAGAAGTATGGGGCGGCAGCGCAAAACCCGATACCAGCAGATGATTCTGACCCCCTGGATGCAGCTGGCCTCAAACGGATCCAACAAATTGACGGAGCCCTTCTATTCTATGCTCGCGCCTTAGACAACACCGTTCTACTCAGCCTAAGTGCCACCGCGAGTGAACAAGCAAACCCAACACAACTCATCAACAAACGGTGCAATCATCTCCTAGATTACTGTGCATCTCACCCGAATGCCGTCGTCCATTTCAGGGCCTCCAACATGATTCTGAACATACATTCCGATGCTTCTTACCTCTCCGAAACCAATGCCCGCAGCAGAATTGCAGGCCATTTCTTCCTGGGCAGTGTTCTCATTGACAAACAACCTATCCAACTCAACAGCGCCATTTACGTATTCTGTGGCATATTAAAACTTGTTGTGGCTTCGGTCGCGGAAGCCAAACCCGGGGCCCTCTTTCTCAACTGCAAAGAGGGCAAAATTTTGCGGCTAGTCCTCCAGGAACTTGGACATATGCAACCTCCCACATCAACCCACTGCAACAATGAAACGGCAACGGGAATTGCCAACAACACGTGAAAAAACAGAGATCACGATCGAAGGAAATGCATTTCTTCTGAGTGACGGATCAAGTGAACCGTCGCATTTTTAATATTAAGTGGCACCCCGGCCAAGAAAATCTAGCAGATTATTTCACAAAACACTTTGACGCACGGCATCACGTGACTGTCCAACCTTGGTACCTCCATACCAAGGACTCTCCAGATGTCCTACCACGAGCGGCACCCCCAAGCTCTCTGAGAGGGTGTGTTGGAACTCTGCCCAATGGTTATATGAGAACATCTCCTTTACCATGAATCCCAATTAACAAATCAGGCAGAGTCCCACATTACAGACAGCATACGGGACTGCCCCGGATCCAACCAATAATAGCTGCACCAATCTATGTCCGTGCAGCAATCTCTGTCTAACTAGTTAGCTCATAAATTGCGAACAACAAGCAACTCAATTGTTTGACTGTTCAACACTAAAATAAGAGAGTTTCTTTGCAGTTTGATGATGCAGGCCATGAGACCAAAGGTGGGCAAGCAAATACTGTGCCTATGGCAATAATTCATTTAATTTATGGTCAGTCATATACAGATCTCACTGCATAGATAAATCCTTTAATTTATGGTCAGGCGTATACAGATCTCACTGCATAGTCTCCACATGCAGTTTCCATCACTCAAAGCAGACTTTTGAGCAGGGAAAATAGCTATTCATATAAGTCCTCTTTTGTGATACTCAATCAGAAATGTTGTTGAAGAGATGTTAGATTTTCTGCAAACATGTCAACGTGTTGTGTTTGGAATGGCAGGGCCTGCACTTTGTTGCAGCTAAACATTAATATAACAAAAGCAACTTATGAAAAAGTTTTACTGGAATCATTCATAGCACCAATATGAACTATGGGCAAAAACTTTGTCTTTGAGACACTCTCCAGCTTGGGTTGTGACAGCGTTGTTTTCACAGAGACAGTTTTTTATTCTGTCTCCATTTAATATTATATTTGATACATATGTGTTTTCCAAATAAGAAAACACAGATGCCACCAAACTTGGATACTTCTAAATAGCATGGTCCAAACAAGGAAAAGAAGACAGAGCTGCCAATTCAAATGATGTGCTGAAATTATCTTCTTATGTACAACAAATGGAGACAGATGCAACACACATGTTGTGTGACAATGCAAAATGCCTTATAATTCACATACCCAAGAATGATTTACAGCATGATGGCAAATCTCTACAAACAAATACAGCACTTGATATTATTGAGATGTCTATCCTTAAAGTACATTATAAACTGATTAATAGAATCATGCTGGAGTAGATGTGTTAATGATCAAAACATTGAAAACGACCAACAGTTCCTGATAGAGTGTGCCATATTGAAAAGCGGAATATATCTATGTCCATAGGATGAGAAATGTAATGCTGTCTCTTTGCAGTGAATAACATTCAGAACAAGGATTTTTGTTTGAGCAGTAATTGATTCAAGGATTCAGCTTATTGAAATATCTGACAATCATGAGTTGCAAGAAGTCAACTTCAGCTGGAACTGCATGACATGAAGCAGACGTCTGTACACCAGATTATGTTTTTGTATCTGAGTACTCATCCCTTTAATTTTTTATATTGTGTGAAATTTATTTCTTGGAGGAATATGCAGAATAAAATTAGTTCTAAAAGCAGGATTTGATATTGAAGACTGCTTGTTTCTCAAAGTCAGAAATCCTCATTAGGTCTTGGTTTTCAAGAAATTGATGGACTTCATTTATTGAGATGTGGGTATATAACATAGCAACAATGTTAAGATATTTTGAAATAATTAGAGATTCAAGACATCAAATCTCATCAAGGAGGAAAGCATTTGACCCACCACCAACTAAAGAGGACTCAAATGACACTCAAACTCAAACTCCATGTTTGTTTCCATGACTGTTGTGTGACTCTCCCAGGTGTCAAAGCAGACAATGAAAATAGTAGAAGGAGTGATATTAAGATTTTTTGTATTGAGTTGTTATGATTTGTACTTGTGTCTTTGTATCAACAAGGTGCATGTAAGTTTGTTCCTCCTGTTGCTGGAGTAGCCAGAACCAGTGAATGTTCTGAAGATTTGTGTTGTTCAATGTCATTATCCAAAGAGGTGTTGCAAGGACAATGTGTTTATCTTTTCAATACCTCAGTGGATGACTCAATTTTGATAAAGAATGCACTGCTTTCTTGGATTTTCTTATGATACCATCTCACACCATTACAATGGGTACAAATGTTGTTTGTAAAAGAATAAGAATGAATTCATGTCCTCCAGTGAGATCATCTCTGATTCTTCACACCTCTTCAAACCTCATCTCCCTTTCACAATTGATAGTTGATTCTGCTCCAGGGGCCCTTGTTCCTGGGGAAAGATCTCTACCATTATGTAGCTTCAACTTCAAATACAAGCTGCATGCCACATGAATCACATGGTGTGGTAGCTCATTGTGAAGCAGCATCGCATGATAAAGGTGGATTTCAAAAGCATCTAGACCAATCTTGTTATCTTTGCACCTCCATGTAGTCCTGGTCACAGGCCACATGATCAATATTCATAGTCCAAAGAGTAATGTTCAACGGCTGGTCTTCGGAGAAACATGCCTCCTCCTCCCGATGCTAGTCCATGTATTTCACATCTCTAACTCTCTAACAACTGTATCACATTTCTGGTGAAGCTAATTTCAACATTAAAGAGGTTTAGGATCTATGGAAGCCATGTTGGATACTTCGCAACCAGCATAGTCTCCGATGGAAATGACCAAAATGCTACTATCAAGAAGATTGCAATGTACTCCCCAGTAAACAACACGTCACAAGCAAGTGTTGTGCATTGGACGACAAACCCAACAATCATAAAGTCCCTTGTCGCAATTAAATGCAAGTTTGAATCTGGTGCTTTTGGTACTATTTGTCTGTTTTGAAGCAATTGTTTCTATTTTTCTTGGGAAAGAACTCTTGTGAGTATTGTGTATGTAGCAATGACAAGGCCATTGCCCCCAATTTGCGAGACTTTATACAGCAAGATCAACAACTGTGTTGGCGAGAGTGTAGGAGACCGTATATGCCAACACACGCTCAGTAGAGAAACCTCGGTGAATAACCTTGCAATTAAATAGCTCATGGAAATTCTTAACTTGAAAAGCCTTTTGCGCCGCCGTCTTATCGATTATAGTCTTGGCAATAAATCTGATGCTTTTAAGAACCCCACACCTGAGAAAATTTGCAAACATTTAGGCCATTTACCATCGAGTGTGCTAACGGTGCATGGGCTAAGTTTTCGTTAGCCCAAATTTTAATTGTAGAAAAAAAAATTTAAGCCCGCGGCTTCTTTTTTCTTTGACTGTGCTTTTTCGAGTGTGCTATCCGTATTGATAGCCCGCCTCGATTTTTGTCTGCAAGGGTTCTTAATGCCATAGCCCTTTTGTGTTCTCAACGCATCTCTGATTCTGACACTTGCGCTCTCAAATGCATTGGTCCCAATTCCATTTCAGCACTTCCGAATCTCTCACGTTCTCATCAAAACAACAATCCAGTATGTCCCAGTCAAACAAGAACGTCAATTCCTTTCTCTGGATCGTGTAATCTACCTTTCTCCGTGTCTTGGCGTCTGCTGCGCTCGCAATCACTGCTGCCAACTTCCCTGAAGACGTCGAAGTCCCTCGGGATGTTGCGCGGGATATGGTGGACGAGTTTATTCGTGAGAACAACATCACGTCTTTGAACGGGAAGAGGGCAAAGGGCAGTAGAGAAAATGGAGAAAAAACCAAGAGGCAGCACATCAACTACGACCATGAGAGGGCACGTGTGTGTGTTCGCGATGACTGGATGGGTCCAGTGCCCCGTTTCCCCGACAAATCATTCGAACGCACTTTCCGCATCACGAGGTCAATGGTTGAAACTCTAGTTACACACCTCGCCAAGAAACATTCATTCTGGAGGCAAACTGTCTGTCGTGCGGGGAAGCCAACAATCTGTCCCTATGTCAAGTTCCTCATGGGTATGAAGATGCTTTGTTACGGTGTATCGGGAAATGCGTTCGTGGATTACTTCCAAATGGGCGAGTCCACGACCCGAAGATGTGTATCGAACCTCACAAAAGGGATCGTGTGTTGCAGTGCATTGGCAAATCAATACCTGCGAAAGCCTACGAAATCAGACGTGAGAAACATTGTTGCCATGCACGAACGAGTCCACAAGATTCCAGGGATGATGGGTTCACTGGATGTAACAAAGGTCCATTGGAAGAATTGTCCAACTGCTTGGAAGGGGCAGTTCCAGGGGCGCGAAAAGGTTATGAGCATTGGTCTTGAAGCCTGGTCGATAACAATCTATGGTTCTGGCATGCTGCCTTTGGATTTCCGGGCACTCTGAATGACATAAACGTATGGGAAAGGTCATCTCTTTACGAATGAATGATCGACGGTGCACATGACGAGTTGGACTTCGAATTCTTGGTGGACGGTGAAGTATTTGACAAGTTGATTTATCTTGTCGATGGAATATACCCACCACTGACCCGTTTTCTCTCTTCCGAGTCTGACCCCCACACAAAACTCGCATACAGCTTTGCTCAGGATCAAGAGGCGCACTGAAAGGATGTCGAGCGAGGATTCGGTGTGCTGAAGTTAAAATTCCTAGCTTTGATGCATCACATCCACCTTCATTGTAAAGATGACATCTACTACATGGTCCTCGCATCTATTTTGATGCATAACATGATGGTTGAGGCAAGAGTTGAAAACGACAAAGAGGAAAGTGCATACTTATACAACACATTGTCGGCAACGGAGGCGCAGACCCGTGGAGGACAACCTGTGGATGATTCGGAGGAGATGGATGAGTTGATTACGGAAGCGCAAGAAGACGTTCTAGACAGGGATCTCAAACATCAAATAGTTATGAAAAGATGGGCCTCGTTGTATGATCGTGATGGGGCTCAAAAGCTTAAGAAGGCTATGATGCATCTCTCGTACCACGTGAAACATGGTGACGAAGCGTTAGAAACTGCGGATCAGTTCTGTGATGAGTATAATCCACTTCTTTATTACACACAGGTTGATTGTAAGCATGTGAAACATATATATTAAGCACGGAATTGTTTTATCCCTTGATCAATATTAAGTAATAGTTATCCATATAATTCGTATAAACTTGACACTTAGATTAATCAGTGTCATGGTCTGTCTTACCAATAATTGCTTCTTTGATTTGTTCTTCTGTAGGATGACAATACTACCCATAGGGACCCCATTCCTTGCTAGGGCCCTGGTCCTCGTCTTCCACAATGTGATCAATAACAACTGCTGCTGTTTCATGCAACAAATCCCAACGAGGAGGATCTATGTCATTAGTCCTCTTCAAAATGAATCGTTTGAACTTGGATTCATTCATGAAATCATGACTGTCCCTGTTGTGAAGATAGGCAAACTCAGTCCCTCTCAAACAATTCATTAGATCTGACGCCTGCACATCTTTCCTCTGCATCGCAAGTTGCACCCAACGTGATTGGTTGTTAACGTTATCTTCCGTATCCGATTCCATTGTACCTCCCGTGCTTTCGTTACCGTCAGAAGTATTGTTGTGCTCGTTTGTATCTGGTTTCCGAATGTCTTCTTCAAGTTGTTTCTTTCTCGCTATCAACTCAAGCTGACGGACCTCCTCCTGCATCCTCCTGTTCGTTGTCTCCATCTGGATTGTTGTATATACTTTGGCAAAGTATTTCTCCCGAACCTCCAACGGAGCTGAGATCATGACCTGGTGGTTCGCCATGGTGGCTTGCTGAAGAGCAATGATCCTCATGTGCTCGTTACTCTCGGTGAGTGTTTTCTGAAGGACACCCATCACATCCAATCCTTGACCGGGTGACTTGAGGTTGTCTGTTGCTCTCTTCGAAACCTCGTCAATGATGAATTTGACTGCATCAGATCTTTTAGTTGAGTCTCGGCCGGCAGGACGAGTCTTGCTCTGGGGGTGGACCACAAAGCTCAGGTCAGTAGTACTTTCTTTGTTGTCGTTGTCGAAGATACATTCGGCCTGAATTGAATTTGGATTTTTTGATGGCCTCTTTTGCAAAGGATTGAGAGGAATCTCAATATCAAACTTGGGGTGGTTACTCAGAAAGAGGTAGGCCTTCATGCACTTTGAGAAGTCCTTCGGGACATCTCGCTTGAATGTATGCGATTGTTCGGCATAGATTTGCCTCATTCGAGAATAGTAACGATCTTGAATTTGATCATCCTTCACCTCTCCAGACTGAGGTGGATTTGTGTACAGGATGCCACAGAACTTCTGAACCGAGGGCTGGAGTCAACGTTGCCAGCAGTTTCATAGAGACTCGGCGTTCCTCACCATTTCAATGTTTGCAAAGTCTATGTTCTCCTCGTTGATACTGTTTGCTTTGCCTACTAACTCAACGTAATGTAGAGCGATGTCGTCCCAAAACTTCTCTGCCTTCTTGTCAGTTCCATGTTTTGCATTACAACTGACTTTCGTGTAGGCTTTGGAAAGCAAGAGAAGCTCGTCGGGAGTGAATATAGTGGATCCTGCCTTCTTCCCTTTGCCCGTAGTGTTGGCAGTAGTGGTAGTCGATGCCTTCGAATTCTTCTTCTTCTTCTTGGCGACTCTCTTCTTTGTGTGGGGTTTTCGCTTTCGAGTAGTCCTTGGGGCACGTGACGATGATGAGCTCTCGTCTTCTGAAGACTCACGTAAATCTTGAACCTGCTTCTTCTTTGACGCCTTCTTCACTACGACCTCACTTTCGCTGTCAAGATTCGACGAGTTCGTGTGAGCAACGACCTTCTTGGGAGTCTTGGGTGCTTGTTTTTTCTTGTTGGGCAACAGATGCTGCTCAGCACTGCTCGCAGATGAGCTCGCGTCATCACTGCCAGATGACTCCCTTGAACTGGCGGAGTTTGCGGCATTAGCCATCATCTTCTTCTTCAGTTCTTCGAGGGTCTGCGACTCTCGGACATCAGAAGAGTCTTCATCGCTACCTGAAGATAGGTTGAACGATTCATCATCCGATGCCATGGTTGTCGATGTTTGCGTAGAGAAAATAGAGAAATGGGGAAGTGTATGGCGGATAATGATCCAAAAATGAGTGGGCGACAGCTTTAGCGCTCCGGGCGAAAGATGCCTCTTTTTGCGCATGGAAATCGGATTTAGCGCTCCGGGCGAAACAAAAATCTCAAAAAAGTGGGCTAGCACATACGTGGACACGACCGGCGAGGGCTTAAAAATAGGTAATGAGCTAAAAAAATTACGTTAGCCCATAGTTTAGCACGCTCGATGGTAAATGGCCTTAATGATGATTTACCTTGACCAATAAAGGATCATGAAAACAAACAAACAAGGAACCCCAGAACATGAAGTCAGGGATGAGCTTATAACTCCCGCAAGGGTAATCAAAATAGATTACTCAGAAGACGTTCAGAGACCTTTCATTTATGATGCTTAAATGGAGTTCTAAAACCTAACTCTTTGATCCCTCTTCGTGAACGTCCCATTGTATCATCTTTTACTTGCTTCGTAGCTTCCTCCTTTTTCTTTCGGGATGATTTCGGAATAAATGTTACTTCCTTCACTGTCCCTTGCCCCCTAACTTTTAATCGCTTTGTTTCTCCCACGAATTTCGATTCCTCTGATTGCAATTGCAACCGCTCCGCCATTGATAGGGAGAGTTCATTTTTCCTTTTAGCTGCTTCCTCTTCTGCAGAGATTCTCCCAAGTCCAATGTCTACTGCATGTTCCGCACTGTCATACATCTTATGCTTTGGTTTCGTTTTGCTCTGCTTGCCTTTGCTGCCTTTCTGTTTGCTCTGCTTTTGAGGCTTGGTTTTAATGGATTCATAAGCTTCACCTCGGACCTAGGGCAAAAATGAGGTAACAGTAAAAAGTTGAGCCATGCCACAAAAAAGATGTTGTCATCGCCGTTCCAAATTTCTTACCTTGCCCCCTCTGAACCCATCTTCTTCCTCACTTTCGGAGCTGTAGTCAACATCATCTTGTTCGATCTCATTCCCCCAACCTTCCTCCTCTTGCGCTACATCAGATTCACTATCTTCTCCTTGCTCACTTAAATCACCATCTTCTTGATCACTATCCATATCACGATCGTTCCTCACTTTTGACGCAGCCACACCACTCGGATTGCGCAACTTGAAGTCCTCTGCCTCCTCATCGATTTCAAAGTCTGGATTACTGAACAATGAACCGAAGCGATCGTCTTCCACCAATGCTTTCGCCACCTTGCCAGCCTTGGTATGATCAGATGCTTTGTTTTGAAGTCGCTCTGCCAATTCAGGGTTGACTTTTGCGGATATTTTCTTCTCGTTTGGATTGGTCTTGGGAGCGATCCGCGATGCGCGCTTTTCTTCCATTCGCTGCTTGATTTTCTGAGTTCGGTATTCATTGTACTCAAAGGGTTTGGCTACTGCGCGAATGCGATTGTATAGGCCAACGTGAATGAAGAATCCATGCATGTATCCTCGCAACAAGGGAGTCCCAACCAGATTTTGAATTCCAAGTTGATCAATCTCCGTACGAGTAAGGAACTTGTAGTCTTCGTAGATTGTTTCAGTCTGGACAATGCCGTCACCGGCACCGGCTGTTTTATCAAGAACACCATCTTTTTCCTCGAGCTCTTCGGTAATGTTGTCCAGGAAAGAACACCATTTGGGTGCGGGTCCAAGCAAGGGGCAGTAGAACGATTGCACCTTGGACTGTTCCCCAGTGCATAGAAGAAGGCCACTGTTATGACCACAAGTGTCGGAGGTATCTCCAGCAACTAGAAAATGTGTAAAGTCAGCAGTCCCTTCAACATTGGCAACAATGCTACCAAGAGCTCCGCCCACTCCGCCTGACTCATCGCCCTTTCCGATTGCTATATCATCATTCCAATCATCAGTCCTCTGAATCCCAGAAGATGCTGATCCCTTTGCGTTCCATATTTTGACCAACTTGGCATCACTGCTTAATACAGTTCCCGATCCAGCATGAAATTGTACCGTGTGAATGGGCAATCCATACTGGTGTTCTTTAATGAAAAGGGGTTTACTCGAACGCATATCATAGAGAGCTACGTTCCCACCCTTCGTTCCCGCACACATGTGCACACCAGATGAATCAAAGCAAATCGAAGTGACTTCGCCAGAGAATCCAATGTTTGTAGAATCATCAAAAAATCCGTAACCTGCTGTTGCCGATGCCACATCCAAATTCAAGAACGGAGTCAAATGAATGTCGTCGTGACTTGATCCCACGGGAACACGATTATCCCAGAAGCGAACGGTGCCATCTTCCGCTCCAATCGCAGTCAAAGAATGCGTCGGAGAAACAGCAATACAGCTTCCTCCCAACTGCAATGTTCTACCCTCCTCAAAAGACTTTGTTCTCAACGCTGAATCGTACGACAACGTCTGAGAAAACCTTCCTTCATCAAGGTTAAACCTATAAACCTGTCCCGACGATCGACCCTCCACACCCACATCCCCTCCTCTCTTCCCCGAACTAACCACCAACAAATCACACGTACTCTTCTCATACGCCATAGCTCTACCAAACGTGGGCAAACGAATGGAGGCATGAAATCCATACGGAGCATGGAACGACACCGATCGATCGTTTCCCAATACGGCCAACTTTCCGTAGTCTTCGCCCAACACCAACATATCCACCACCTCACTATCAAGGTATCGTTCGAATTTCATACTCATTTCTTGCAATTCATAACATCGGATGCGAGGGGCGTACGTCCCCCCCACGAAGAGGTATCGTCCATCGGGCGATTGACGTATCTTGCAACTAGAGACCGGCATTTCGAGGTCTTGGAGCAGCGTGATGCGATGGCGGTAGGCCGAATCTCGTTTGGAGAGGTTGCGCTTCGAGCGGTCGGAGAGCCATTCGGGGAGAGTGGCGGCGGAGGAGAGCGAGTAGATTTTGCCGGAGGATCGTTCTTGGATTTCCATTTTGGTGTTTTTGTGCGTTAGTGTTTTTTTATGCAATGGAATGCAATGCACAAGGATGTGTGCCTTCTGTTAAGTCTTTATCAATTGCTGATTGTTGATTCCTTGCTTGAAACTTCGATTGTTGCCATTGTTACGAGGCACTTGTGGATGCTGGGTCCTGCTCTTGCTCTCTGTCTTGTGAGCTACTGTACTGATGATGTTCCACTGCCATAGAAAAATTAAATGATGGGCTTGACACGAAGAAAAGTACGGTACTAAGGTTTTGATTGGCTCTGAATTTGTGTCCGTGATTTTTACGGATACAAAACCAGCGATAGTTATCTTTACTTGTTTGTAATTGTAATAGACTATAATTATGTAAATAGACGTACTTCTACTAAGACGATTGGGTTTAGTTTAACTTGGTACGTACAATATTGTGTGTTATGTATGACAGATGGATGACGAAGACAATAATTTAATGTGTCTCAGCTCCACCTAACTATTGTACCATACCGCTGCGTTGAAGGTTTAGGTTCTTCGGTTACTATTAAAAGAATAAACACATCTACTTCTATCATCCAGGCAAAGTTACACTGGTTTGAAGTTAATAATACGACCAAACTTTGCACTGTCCAAACTAGCACCGCCAACGAGTGCTCCGTCGATATCGGGTTGGCTCATCAACTCATCTACACTCTCAGGTGTGACACTCCCTCCATACAAAATGCGCACGTTATCGGCAGTTTCGGCATCATACATTTCCGCGAGGATAGCTCGGCATTGGGCATGGACTTTCTGCGCGATTTCCGGTGTAGCAACTGAGAGGAGAAAAAAAAGGGAAGGTCAATTATGTCCGCTCAAAAACAAGTTCAACTATCAACTCGCAAATAATTTGGTGTGTACTAACCTCTGCCAGTACCGATGGCCCAAACTAGTTCGGTTGGAGACAAAGACATTTCAGCGACTTGAGATGTATTCATTTGAACGAAAAATCTGGTTGTAAATCCTCAAACTAGGCACTGACCTGGTTCATAAGCAATTGCAACCCGTGACATTTCCTCGGCACTAATTCCTTTCAACCCCTTCTTTAATTGCACAGCACAAACTGACGCAGCCAAATCCTGCTCAAATTCCGTAAGCGACTCTCCAATACAAAGCATGACCGACATTCCCTGCTCAATGAGTTTGCGACATTGAGCGTTGATGTAGTCGTCGGTTTCGCCGTAGATGACACGACGTTCGGAGTGGCCTGCAAGTGCCCACTGGACACCGATAGATTTAAGCATTGAGGTGGAGATTGCTCCCGTGTAGGCTCCTTTTAATTCTGGACATACGCCCTGTGGAGATCACGTCAAGTCAATTGTTGGTTCAATAAAACATGATGTGCTGTGGTTGCAATCTTCACTGACAAGGAATCGTTCTTGGTCTCACCTCTGCACCAACACTAAGCTTGTCTCCCACCACTCCCATTGTCGATTCGATAAATACATATGGGACAAACAACGCCACATCGACATCAGGACTGTCTTCCGTAATGGCTGCTGCAATTTCATTTCCGAGCGTCAATGCCTCTTCCTTGGTTTGAGGATTCAGCTTCCAGTTTCCAGAGATGAAGGGCTTACGAGCATTCAATTGAGTTGAAGAGAGAGTTTGGTGGGGGCAGTGAATTGAGGGAGAGAAGGCGGCAGCGGTGCCGACGAGGAGAGATGCGGAGATGAACTTCATGGTGATGTTTTGGCGAAATATGTGCAAGTGCAAGCTGGCAAAAACAAAAAATAATATTCTAGCGGTTGTCGCTCGAGCACAAAAAGATCTCGTTCAAAGATCGGCCAGTCTGGAAGAAAAGATACCGGCGTGATGATACATAGGAATCCGTAATATGTCCAGATAATTGATGATGGTGACGGCCCAGAACCATGAAAACAACTTTGTATCCACACATCTTTCATCTCTCCTTGCAAATCGGACATCGTATCCCAACCGCAAAAGAAGCGCAAAAGATCCATCCATCCGTCCATCAAAATTCCGCCAGCATCCCGCCTCAACCCATCACAAAATAGAAAGAGAGTGTATGTCCGTGCCCTAATGACAATGATTAGCATGATTTCCTCCTCTTTAGCCTTACTCGGCTCCATCGCCCTCTTGCACACCACCAACGGATTCGCCGTCCATCGAACCTCCCATTGCCTCAGTCCCTCGATGACCCAATCAACGACCTCTCTCCAAATGTCCACCGATTCTTTCGACTTCTCCGCCATCCGCGTCATGGTAAACGGCATGCCGGGCCCAATGGCAACTGCCGCCGCCGAAGCCTGTCTACGCAAAGGCCTCTCCCTCTCTCCCGTGGCCATGACCGGTCCCGAGATCGAACCCGCCACCATCACAGTCTATGATCCCGTCTCGGATAGCTCCGCCAGTGTTCGCCTTATCCCTGCCACAGACGACGGGCGGGAAGAAATTGTCTCCTCCCTCGCTGGGTTGCGAGAGGCCGTTGGTGAAAACAATCTATGCGTGATTGATTATACGCATCCTTCGGCTGTGAATTCCAATGCTGTCTTTTACGCGGAGAACAAATTGCCGTTTGTCATGGGCACAACGGGGGGAGACCGCGACCAGTTGGTGACAGATATGGAATCGAGAAAGGCATTTGCAGTGATTGCACCCAACATGGGAAAACAAATTGTGGCGATGCAAGCGGGTTTGGAGGATTTGGCGATCAAATTTCCCTCGGCGTTTGCAGGGTACAAGTTGGAAGTTACCGAGAGTCATCAAAAGACTAAGGCGGATACTTCGGGTACTGCCAAGGCGGTGATTGGGTCGTTGAAGAAGTTGAGTGATGATGGTTTTGATATGGAGAAAGATATTGAAATGTTGCGAGATGATGAGTCGTCTTTGGCGTTTGGTGTGCCGGAAGATGCACTTAAGGGACATGCTTTCCATACATATACATTGACAAGCCCCGATGGAAGTGTGCAGTTTCAACTGAAGCATAATGTCAGTGGTAGAACGGTGTATGCCGAGGGAACAGCAGATGCAGTCAAGTTTTTGATGAGTAAAGTTCATGAGGGGAATGACGGAAGAGTTTACTCGATGATTGATGTGCTTAAGGCAGGCGCTCTTGAATGAGTGAATAATTTGGTCTGTGTTGTTCAATTAAAGGTACATAATAAATCGACGTCTTCGAGGAATCGCTGTCAATGCGTCCAAAACCAATCAGAAATAGCAGCACTAACGAGTGAGTGTGCTCGTGAAAAAGTCCAGAACGGTTCAGATCGCTTCGTTGGTGATCTTCATGACAAGAAGTTCTTGTGTTTTGGAGAAAGCATGAATACGACTTTTAGATTTTTCTTATTGCGTTCAGTTAAAGCCGGCGTTAGGAATTAATGAACCAATTAAGATATTTCTTTACTGTTGGCTCGATTGTGTTTCGAACCAATATTATATTCATTACGTGAACCAAATGTACTATTACAATGCAGACTTCATGGCGTCAAGCTGTTACAACTTATGAGCTCCCACAGGATAAGATACATCAAATAGCACTGCACTATCGCCACAAACCGTCGCAGGCTGCACACTTAAACTTTCTCCATTTTCATCCAATGCACAAGCCACTCCTACCAGTGGATCTTTGTCCTCCTTGCAGTTCGTACTATCATCGTCTGTTCGTTTGACACGGATGTACCCATTTTCTCCAAAATCCTCACCCCAAGAGTTACGGATGAGGTAATACTTTTCGTTTGTATCTTCGTCAACACCGTAACCGGCTAAGACTACGCCGTGGTTAACAACTGACTCATCCGACGAGAAGACACCGGACTCGTAACTGGCCCATTCGCCAGCAGCGACGGCTAGGGCCAGTGGGCCAACCTAATTGTCATGAACACAGCGTACCGATGAAACAAGAAATGATGAGACTGCTTGACAAATCTCGACGAAAATGCATTGACATATTGATACAATTCTAGCATTTTTGCATACCTTGGCCACAGCATTCATTGTAGCCTTGTAATCGTTACTCGGAAGTGAAGTCCAGGCTTCTATCCCAACCACGGGCGTTAAATTATCTGTAAGACCCTCACAGTTCCCGCCATACGAAATGTAGGGTAGATCATCAAGAAGGTACATTCCGCCCAGTTTCTTCGCGGTAAGATCGGCAATGTAATTCATCCCTAGTTCGGGAGTGCTTCCTTCACATTTGCCAGTACCTACACAGTTGGAGACACTATAAGATGGACTGCAACGAAATCGGCGTTCTTCGTTAACAAACACCGTTTGAATTTCTCACCTCCGCATTGTTGTGGATTTGGAGCACACTGAAGCATGTTAGTTTCACTCAATTTTACAGGATCTTCCCCTGTCGCAATAGCCAACTGACTCTCTACGCAGGCAGTCGCGGCGAATGCCCAGCACGCTCCACAAACGCCCTGGTTGGGAGCAGGGTTAACTTTGTCCGACCAATCGACGGACTCGGGGAGATCGGCTACTTCCTCCATTTCGAAGTCGGGTGGTTTCTGCAAGTAGCGATGCAAAGAAGAATCATGAATAGAAACATGAGAAATATTCAAATACTATTAAGCGTTCAAAGACAACAATCCAAACTAACCGAATAATAAAACTGCTTCCCTCCAAGCATCCTTTCCGTAGCCTTGACTAATCCTTCTTCCTTTTCCCTCCAAGCCCGGTGAGCCTTGTTATACCCCATCGGTAGCTCATGCATCTCCAAATCCGTAAATCGATTGACGCCCTTGACATATCCCTTCAACACCTTTCCAAATTCATCCATCCTCCCTTGATTATGTTCCATTATCTTTCGGAGATTGGCATAAAATATTGCTGAGCGACGTGCATATTCTACGGGATTGGGGTAGGATTTGGAAAAGTGGGAGAGGTATTGGGAGAATGTGTAGGTTTCATCAAGTTGATGAGCTCGTGGGGGGTGGTCGGTGGTGGCGGATGTAGCGGTGAGAGAGAGGAGGAGGAGGAGGATTCCTAAGCCGAAGACGAACATGATCCCATTGTTCTTGCATCCTTTCAATTGTCGTAGATTGTCGTCACGAGAGGTCAAGTCAAGTAACTCCAAGTAAACCGAAATAGTTAGGTTAGTATTATTTTACTACAAAATCTCTACAAAATCTCTACAAAATCTCATTTACCACACCCTTTCTAGAGAGAATCCAATGGAATAATACAGCCGATCCCAGCAGGACACCTCCAATCCCTCTCTCATGTACCCTGTGATCACTACAAGGGCGAGCATTCTTCTCAGTCCATACTCTTCTAACTATACTGACCATCTTCACAATGGCTGACAGCATTGACGTCAGCAAAACAAGCCACATTGCCAACTGCTGACGGCTGCCTCCACCATCCGACACTCATATCTCCTTCAATACATCCCATTGAAAGACCACCATCCGCCATCACATCATTTGGTGGCTCCCACAAAGGTGGAAAGATCACCTCTTCTGCTCAATGATCTTTCCTTCCCTACCATCCCACGTGACCTGAATAGAACAGCTCCTCCTGACATTTGGTCTCCTTTTTACCATGTGATCCTAGCGCCCAAAACAATGCCTACCTTTATTCACACCTCATCTTCCAGGGAGAGAATACTACACACTGCACATGATCATTTCCTTTTCCTTTTCCTCTTCAAATTTTTCTGTAATCATCTTTCCCTCCTTTCCTTCTGCCCTCTCACCTAACAAACAGAGTTGCAGCCGTGATGCCCATTTGCAAGCCAGGAGACCCATGCAAAAGTCACAATCCTTCCAGAACCCAAAATCTCCACAACCCGAATATCCCTGGCACCTCTACCTGCACTGTTGCTTCCTCACCATCCGTCAGCAGCCCTGAAGCCATTGCATAAGATAATGTGATGGAGCTCAACAATGTCATCCTCTATGACAGTGACAACACCCAATCTCCCACCTACCCCAGTGGGATCAATGTGATTGTTACTTAGCACCAATTTGGTGCCTTCATCTCTCCTAGAGACACTTTGATCTCCCCTATAGCCTTGTCCCCTCAAACTCCTCTGTTAAGAAAAAGAACAAACACAACATTCTTGAAGCCCCCATGGACAACCAACTCAGGCACCAACATCACAAGTACTATTGCATCCGAGTGATCTGTCGGATCACCCTCTACACAAAGAGTGCAAGCTCACCCCTTTCCTGATAGGAAGACTCCACCAGCAAGCCCACTGGTATGGATTTACCACCATCTCCAGGAAGATGACCCCTCTAATAACATCCATCAACACCCCATTTCAAACACTGTCATCTCCTGACACTAAATACATATGAGTGTTATTGTTGATGGTATGATTGATATCAACAAGCCGTAGTTCACCAAATTTGAAAGCCATAATCAAAGGAGAGAATTTTGTGGCAAGGAACCTGTAGCCAACCTCCTCATCAAAGACAAAGCAGCAAGAATCAAAAATGTCAACAGTGGGCTTGATTTTGTTGGTGCTGGCAGTACCAAAGTCCAAAAACTTAGCAATGTCTAGCAAAAAAATGGTTTCAGCCCAAAGGTCTTTCAGTCCACCTCCTGACAATACTGATTAAGAGATACTGGCTTTTCCATGGCATACATGAAATTCAATATATGAACCCTGTTATCTTATCAGACAAACCAGCTATTGTTCATCAGGACCTCAAGAGAGCCTAGAAATTAATGAAAGCATGTACAAAAATCAATGTTAGCCTAATGGGCCATGTACTTTATGGCCTGACCAACCTAAATGGTACTCTTAATATTTTCAAGGATTGTCCCTTCTAGTGCAGAGGATTGCTTGTCTTTGGGGTCTTGCAGGGGCAGGTGATCACTTGGATGTCTTCCTGCAACTATGAGGGGCAGGAAGACATGCCAGAGTAGTTTGTCAACATTGTCACAGGTCGACAGATACCAATACCAGGCAGGGATCTTCCTTTTACATCTACATAACATTCATATCATTAGTACGCTTGACTCTGTGGGTAAGACTCTATGTCAACAGGGACAATCAACCATTACAAAGCAAGAAATGACACTAACTGCACTGCTAACCTGCAGACTTCATTTCAAGAGTTGGAATGCAACAGAAGCTCAGGGAGATGCAGAGTTGGTATTGGTAGAATCTACACTCAACCAAATGGATGACAGAAGGACACCCCAAACACCCCATGAGCGCTAACAATGAGTGTACTAAATGAACAACTCCTTCATGAACATCCAGAGCTACTTGAGGAGTAGGAATGTCATTTGGTTGAAAGGAGAAAGGTCCAGAACAAATGGTGCACAAAAATATCAAGGGAATCCCTGCGTGGCCTAGCAGCAAGCCCAAGCCAGATACAGCTAAGAATCAATCTACTTAATGACCTGCATACATGTACCTGTACTCTTTCCTGGAACACAGAAGTAATCTACACCTTAGAGAGAGGAGGTGTCATGGGGTATAACAACTATACAATGGAGAGGGTTAATTATTCAGGCGAATCATGTGGATTGGCTCCTTTGTCAGTTGGAAAATGAGATTGGCATGGTTGCTATCAGTGAACTGCCCAGCTACATAAACAGGTCACAATGGCAGGAGAGAAAAGCTTACTGCATCAGGCATACACGGAGCTCCATTGCAAGGATATACAGCATATCATCATACTTGCATAATCTTCTGACCACCACAATGATTGTCCTGACTCAGGCACCTCCTATCAAAAACACAAATGTCATATGAATACTGAAAAGGCAGACACAAAAATGGGAGTGCTTTGCAAAGACTTCATGAAACGCATCAATGCATGGAAGCTAGAAAGAGAATTGATCATCATCATGCTATATGTCAATGAAACAATCTACAGAGACATGATTGATAGGATGCTAACCGATGTGGATGGTTGTAACCTCCAAGAGGTGATCCCAGGTTGCAAATTCCATTTTGTTATGTCACCAAACCCCCCGAAACATTACTGTCACAGCAATCCAGTAATAACTGTATATTCCACCATAATTTGTCAGCGGGAGTCTCATTGATTTCCAGAACCACGACCCTAAATCTTTCTTGCTGTGCAGTAATTTCACCATGACAACAACCACTTATTGCCCAAAAAAGGCAATATTACATGAGAATCCTAAATTACTCGGGAATTACTGGGGAATTTGCAATGAAGAGCTCATTCTAGCCAACTGTGGCAAATGTCTCTCAACCATAGATGCTCCATTCTCCCTTGAGGCTGTGCTTTGTATCAAGTGCTGCCAAATAAATTGGTTACTGTTCTGTCAGGTTGGGAAGGTGAAGAATAGGGACAACCTCAAGTGTGCAACATCATCATGAAGATGTCAGATCCTCAACCCGCTCTTTCTTTCTTTTGAAGAACTATCACTCGTGATGCCTCCAATCTGCTCAAAAAAGGGTGATGACATCATGAGTGCAAAATCCTTGCA
Source organism: Cyclotella cryptica (assembly GCA_013187285.1). Lineage (NCBI taxonomy): Eukaryota > Bacillariophyta > Thalassiosirophyceae > Thalassiosirales > Thalassiosiraceae > Cyclotella > Cyclotella cryptica. The sequence continues at coordinate 80,993 of JABMIG010000172.1, forward strand.
TCATTTGTCACGAGAAAGACCACTGCTTTTAGAGACATCTCAACTGGTAGCTTGGTCAACATCTAGGAAACAGTGTATCTACTGTATGGGTGGTTGGCAATTGGTATGGAGACCAGGAATTCTCCATGGAAACCAAATGCCAGGGAGTGATGTGGTACAAAGTTCACCAAATCCACAACCACCTGCCTGAGAGAGCTGTGATATGACAAGAACTTCTAGACAGTATACTTGGCTGCTGGGGTCATGACCAACCATTTGGCAAGTCCTGAACAACAGTCATGCAAGAGATAAGCACCAAAGAAAAGAATATAATAACATTTGGTGGTGCTAATCTTCCACAAGATAGGGCTGTCAAGAATTTTGAGTCACTCCTTCTCCATTATTTACTAATATTATCATTCCACACATGAGAAATTTCCAGAGGAAAACTGAGTTATAACACAGTGCTAGCATGCTAATTCCATGCAGCACAAGAACTAATGTATTGTAATCTCTAAGTATAACAAATCAGTGTTTGCCCTCCACATTATAGAGAAAATCTTCAAAAAGCTGGCACCTTGCATTTTACTGAACTGCATTGATAAACACTTTCAAGCTATGCATTGCATCATGTCTTATGTACAATCCACAAAAACAATCTCATCACATATCATATCACAACCACCACTGCTGTGATGAAAGCGTTTTTACACATGACAACTAATACCAGCTATTACAAAGCAAAAAGTACTAATGGTTGTCTGTGGCATTGCTACACCCCTCATGAAATGCTGAACAAAACAATGAAGGCACCACCATAGTCATCCATAACACTTACTCTTGCCGCAAAGGAGTCCCTTAAATCTAGGTTCTTGGTATTGCTTGTGTGCAATGAAACATTGCCACCAGTACCGAAAATCATGCCACTGTTTAGCAAGATATCAAGCATCCTATCACCTATATAAATGTTCTAAATTGCAATGCTTTACTATTACTACCATCATGGGTGCAAAAAGAGACGATAATTACTATAATCTCATGAAAAGTTTCATATGTCAAATATCTCCACAAAAAGACATAATTTGACTCAGTGACAATCATGTGTTCACCATGATCTTTTGCTTCATGGCAACAACAAAACTAATGTCATTTGTAATGGACAGGCAGCAGGTCCAGCTATTTTATGTATATAGAAACATAGAAAAAGTGTTGAACTCTATGAAAAGAAACTGTTTGTGTCAGGTGAAAAGAGATACAAAGTGATGTTATGTACATGTTTGCATTTTTGCTTACGAGAAATCTGATATGACAGATTCAGTCACGTAGATAGGTCATTTCATTGTTCTTTGGACAAAGTATCATGGTTCCATACAGCCCCTGCTTCTTATGAATGAAATCTCAACAATGAGTAAGAAGAGCCTTAATGACCTGCTTAAAGATGACATCACTGTGACAAGATGATTGTATTCTCTGAGAACATAGATGCTTTTATCATATGACATTTGAGGACATCATTGATTTTACCAATTTATGTCAGTATTTTGTCTCTGACAAGATCATGACTTCTATTGCAAATTCCAGATCAAATTCCATTCTTTCATATATTATACATTCATGATGCTTTAAAGAGAAATCTGAACTTGTTGACAAAAGCTAGTAATTACATTCCCGGCAAAAATGATGCTGATCTTTCCCTACGCAATACCTTGGACCCGTAATAATTGATGGTGAAACACATTGGTCTCTCATTGATCCTCATGGGACAATGTCATCAGTCATGATATAAGCTTGAAAAGGAGTATGCGAGAGAAAATCATAAATTTCATACCATCAGGGAATCCAATAGTACTTTGGAACATGGCTAAGGAAATTTTTGATTCGCTGAAACAACAGAACAGTCAAAGAATAGTAGTTAAATTTGCTTCTACATGCATGGAAAAGTAAATTGATGAGATAATGGCTAACGAGAGGAGAAGAGTATTTGCAAGATAATAATAACTGACAAATATTGAGTGCAATGATGTAATATCAATATGCAATATTTTGCATTCCATGCATCAACTATTTCCATTCCAGTCCATGCCTCAAACCTAGTACAAGACCATTCATCAACAACAGGGCTAAAGGAGTGGGCTGTATGTTTGGGTAGCACACAAATTTTTGGTGTGCAAAAAACAGATAGCCCATTTTTATCATGCCACTTTGTGTGCTTATATCATTCTACTTAATCTTTGATAGCCCCTAATTTTGCATCATTGTATGGGCTCATGATGTTTCATGTATGTGCTATGTATTCCTAACACAATCATTGCCATTATTACATCTGAACTGCACATCAATCTTTTCATTTGCAACAATGAACACATTTCCTTAGACCGCCTTCATTGCATTCAATGTTAGATTCCATACTTGATCTTATGCATAGCATCACTGCTTTTAGAACATTTGGTCCCCAAAGTTTTTGTTGCTGTGGCATTGCCCTTCCACACAGATGAACCTCCTGTAATCCTTGCAGATGTTACATCACAACTGCGGTTTTTGCAATAGGCAACCATGATGCGGACCGAGAGTAGAATAATGAGCAAGCCCAGCAATGCACGATGGTCAACTGGTTAGGGCCAATACTAAGTTTCTTCAACAAAGCATATGAAAACACTTTTCATCTAATTTCTCATTTAAACGTTAATGATTCATGTCTAGAATGTCAATATGGGGAATATCTCAGCTCCTTAACAAATCTGGAGGTATCACTTCACCCTTTCTACGTAAAAAACAATAAAAACATGGGCCACAATGGAAAGGTGAGACAGTGTCTCCATTCTATTTTTAGATGTTTTAGCACCACATTAGTGATTTTCTCCATTAAACATTCTCACCTCTGCACCAATAGCAATAATGCTGACCCAAATAGAATGTAGATGAGCTGTATTCACTCTCCCCACACCAACACTTATAACATGAGGGGCCACAGGCAAAAGGTGAGATGCTCCTTTCTGGTTTTACATTTGTTCAACAAAAGACAACCTAAACCAATTGCACAACTTCTAGAAATAAACACAAAAATTCTACTCACCTTTCCTCCCTCTTCCTGCTTCATATGTCATTGTCTATTTTTTGCTGTCATGGTGATGATATTGCAGCCTTTACTTTTACATGGTACCGTTTGAATCAATAGCAATTTTGCCATGATTATTAATATTCTAACTTAGATTTTTTGCCATGTTAATTACATCTAGTAAACACAGGCATGAATGACCAACAACATTGTTTATTCAGTTAACCATATATAGTTAAGCAATCGTTATGGTAGTAGGGATGTGCACAAGTTGTGGCCACTCTGAACTTAATTGCACATTCATCCCAATGAACAGAACAGTGAACAGTGTCCTAATATGTGTCACAGCCATTTTTCCACCAAACTAAAAATCAAGAAATTCATATAATTCATGTGCCATGCTGCAAATAAGAGCAAATGTTTCATCCCACAATCTCTGTGACTATACTTACTAAAATATTCATCATTGTTCGAGAAAGATATAAGTATTTCTTATAGCAAGATCCATATGACGATTTCATATGCAACTTGTATTGGAGGACTTATGGTTTAAAGGATTAGAATGCAGGAGCTCATCATGAATCAATATCCGATTTCATTTCAACAATGGTCGATGCCTTAATTAGTTGGCCAATCTTCTTGCTGAATTTTGGTGGATGATCAGGTTCTTTACCAGCTTTTGGGTGAAAACTACCCGTATTTGCTATCATTACGAATAAATATGTTAGAAGCTAAAGGTGGGCGCCCAAACTTCGAATATCTACCTATTTGTTAGATTTGGAGCATTCAGGTAGCAGGAAGCCACATGGAGGGTTTGTCATGACACCAAACAAATGTACAATTACAATGCAAGCAACATCCCGTCAAAATGCTACAACTTATGAGCTCCCACGGGATAAGATACATCAAACAGCACTGCACTATCGCCACAAACCGTCGCAGGCTGCACACTTAAACTTTCTCCATTTTCATCTAGTGCACACGCCACTCCTACAAGTGGATCTTTGTCCTCTTTACAGTTCGTACTATCATCGTCTGTTCGTTTGACACGGATGTACCCATTTTCTCCGAAATCTTCACCCCAAGAGTTACGGATGAGGTAATACTTTTCGTTTGTATCTTCATCAACACCGTAACCGGCTAGGACAACGGCGTGGTTGACAACGGAGTCATCTGACGAGAAGACTCCGGATTCGTAACTGGCCCATTCGCTGGCAGCGACGGCCAGGGCCAGTGGGCCAACCTAATTGTCATGGACACAACGTACCAATGAAAAAAGAAATGATGAGACTGCTCGAGAATTCTGGACAAATATTAAACAACGATACAAATCTATTTTGACATACCTTGGCCACAGCATTCATTGTGGCCTTGTAATCGTTACTTGGAAGCGACGTCCAGCCTTCCACCCCAACCACGGGCGTTAAATTGTCTGCAAGACCCTCGCATTCCTCATCAAACGAAGTGTATGGTAGATCATCAAGAAGGTACATTCCGCCCAGTTTCTTCGCGGTAAGATCGGCGATGTAGTTCCAACCTAGTTCGGCAGTGCTTCCTTCGCATTTTCCAGTACCTACACAGTCGGAGACATGATAAGATGGACTGCAACAAAATCGGTGTTCTTCATCAGCAAGTATCATTTGATTCCTCACCTCCGCATTGTTGTGGATTTGGAGAACACTCGAACATATTAGTTTCACTCAATTTCACAGGATCTTCCCCCGTGGCGATAGCCAACTGACTCTCTACACAGGCAGTTGCTGCGAATGCCCAGCAGTCTCCACAACCTCCTTGGGCGGGAGCAGGGTTAATTTTTTCGGACCAATCGACAGACTCGGGGAGATCAGCTACTTCTTCCATTTCGAATTGAGGCGGTTTCTGCAAATCAGAAGGCAAAATCAACAACGAAGAATAGGCAACATGATAGAAACATGAGAAATACGGATACAAGTCATAGGTCATAAAAGACAACCAGCCAAACTAACCGAATACGATTGCGTCCCACCAAGTCTCCTCTCCGTAGCCGTGGCTAATCCTTCTTCCCTTTCCCTCCAAGCCCGGTGAGCCTTGTTATACCCCATCGGTAGCTCATGCACCTCCAAATCAGTAAATCGATTGACACCCATGACATATCCCTTCACCACCTTTCCAAATCCATCCATCCTCCCTTGATTATGTTCCAATATCCTTTGGAGATTGGCATAAAATGTTGCAGATCGATGTGCATATTCTTCGGGATTGGGGTAGGATTTGGAGAAATGGGAGAGGTATTGCGAGAATGTGTAGGTTTCATCGAGTTGATGTGCTCGTGGGGGGTTTGTGGTGGCAGATGTGGCGGTGAGAAAGACGAGGAGGATTCCTAGGCTGAAGACGATCATGGTTGTGTTTTGTGTGGACTGTTTCTTTCTGGAGAGTTGTCTGTGGAACAACATCACGACGTGCAGTGCCATCCCAGGCTCATCGTTTCTGCTCTGTTCGCATGAGACTCACGATTGTGTTCTTGCCTCATTTCGAATTGGACATAAAGGAAATATGAGATAGTAGATCCGTCGTAGAGTTGGAAATCAATAGGTATTATTATTTAAAGTGGGCGGGATCGCTCGCCCCCATTCTTTTTGTTATGATTTTGAATAGTTCTTCACGAAACTGGGGGGTTTTCCGACTGAAGTATTCTGATCACCCGCCAACATTAAAATTTCGTCGAGGATGCCCACGCTGTCCCGCGCACACAGGGGTAAAAAACAGGTATCGTAAAAACTCCTCCAACAGTCTCCAACATACAACCTGACACAACGCTCACACAACGCCAGCGATCCAAAGACAAACATGTTGCCTAAAAAATGATAACGTTGGTGTCTCATTCCCTTTGACGTCGCTACCCCCTACCCTCCCCATCCAGCACATATTCCTCCTAAAATCAATCGTCAGTCCATTCCCTTCCCCGCAATGTCCACTGACGCACAACCCGAATCCCCGCCCACCAAAGCACGCCTCCTCCATCGCCTCCTCCAACGTCCCACCCTCCTCCTCCTCGCACCCTACCTCCTCGGTCTGCTCTGGACCTCCCTCCACCCCCTGCTCTCCATCGTCACGGGAGAATTGAAGTGTCGTGGGATCTACATTGACGAGAATGGATTGGATGTTCATCGGCATCGAGTGGACAGTTATCCGTTGGAGCGAGTGCGTTCTCCATCGTTACAGAAGAATGAGTGGATGCACGGAATGGAAGCAACGGGGATGTGCGATGCGTTACGAGCGAGACACGTCAGTGGATCTTCGATAGAATGTTTACGGCACAAGGTCACGGACCAAATAATGTTTGATGTAGTCATGATCTCGCCTTCTATTGGGCCTATGGTACAATCTCCCGAGGCGATCGTGCTCGTGATAAATGATGCATTATCCAATACGAAACGTGGAGATTGGTATGATAAGAGCGATTTACACGCTTCTGTATTGCACTTGATTCAACGGCTGGGGAGTAAAAAGGATTGTCCTTGGTTGGCCAAAACTGTCTTTGTCGTCTCTCCTGTTCTTTACGAACGAGACACTGCGGTTGGCAATGCAACGAGTGTTTCCTATGACAAAAGTCATTCGTCTTCCGACTTGAATGATTTGGTAGAAGCATTCCTCTCTTCCTATTCAGGCAAACAACCTACACAATCCACAAAAAGCACTCCTATCACTCCACTGCCACCGTCCTTTTCCTATCCGCTCATACGGTCCCTCCTGGTCTTATCCAACATACCCACGCATCCCATCTCATTGTCGCATCATCATACAGAGGTACGAATCTTACCCCATGGAAAGGGAGGAAATTTGCCCAATTTGGATTTGGTCTTTGCCACCGTGTTATCCTTTCAGATTCGTGACAGTAGCGGCACTGCCTTGCGATCGATGTATAACGGAGATTCGGAATTTCGTGTCCATCCCTTCAGAGATTTAGAGATTTCATTTGTGAATGGGATGGAGCGTTTTTGGAGTGTCGTTTCTGGAGGAACACTCGAAAAGACACTGGGTTGGAAAGAGAACAGTGCAAAGAAAGTGTTGATCCAATACGCACAAGATTTGGGAGGATGGCTAGGTTTCGTATCGGCGTTGATCCTTGGTCGATCGGGTCCGCATGCTCCCGCTTTAGAACGGGGTATTGACTCTCTCACCATTGAACTACGCGTCCCAACCGAACCGTCCACAACCGATGTGACAACCTCGTCTTCTACTCCAACGGCAATACATACCCACCATGCCGATCTGGTTCGGTGTACAGAACAACTTTTACGCGCCATGAGCAATCTCCATGAACGTCTTCATCATTCTGTAGCTCAATATACTATGCCTTCGTTGATCAAGTTTGTTTCTCATGGAGAATACATCTTCCCAGCGATATTGGTATCGTTGCCCTTGGTTGGGAGAGCTGCCATGTTGGCATTGAGAGATTTGAAACGATTCCGTTTTGTGTTTGCGTTTCTGGTTACTGGAGTTGTCTGTGCAGTGACCATCGGTATTGGTATGTGGTCATGGTACTGGAAGAAAGGAATCGCTGTTCAAGAGGATACCACGGTTGATTTGAGTGCACTCGGTGTGTATCTTGCCGCACATCTGTTGGTTGTTTCCGTGGCACGTCGAACCATGAGAATAGAAATGTCAAAATGTTTCAAAAAGAGTCTTGATGGTGATGAAAAAATGATCGCTTTGGATGACTTTCACAACAGCCTGAGGTTTCTAGCATGTATATGTGGCATCTATCTCCATGTTCCACTTTTGCTCGCAAACTACGCTTTGGGATTTTCATCATCTGTATTTTGGACACCACTGCTTGCAATACTAGTGGTTCCACCATCCAAGGCCTTGGTACTCAACAGTTGGCTGCATTTGGCACTTTCCTTCACTAAGATTATGCTCTTAGTTGCCACTGCTCCACCTGTTTTTCTCGTCCCGAGGATTTTTGGTTCGTACACAACATATGTAAATGTGGTTTACACACCCCTGAATTTGATGCTATCAGCCCTCTGGATGTCGTGAGTCAGCTTTGAGAGCTACATGTTACAACTTCTATGGCGAGAGATCCCTTTGTTGGCATCAAGGGTGAGAGTTGTGGAGTTGCAAAGTTCGCCATTTCAATTTCCTGCATAGTTCCGACATTCACATCAAAAGTAGGTCGAAACGAAACCATAATAAGGAAAATCAGAGATCAAATTTAAATCTTGTTGTGCGAAGAAAAGACAATATTTTTGACGAAGGTGTGGGTTACTCAAAATCACTGTGTATCACATCCATAAGTTGACATGTTTCGCTCACGGACAAGTGAAATGAGCGCACCTTTTGATCAGATTCATTTCTGTAACCAATGAATTTAATAGTCTCATTTTTCTTCTTGTTGTCTTGAAATTTGCTGTCTAATGCACATCTTGGTTCGACACAGATAAATATTGATGAAAGCCATTACATGCATTTGTAGTATATTGGAATATTTTATGTTTCACTTTATGTGTTGCAAAATGCAGAACATCTGATTTGAGTGGCAACAAATAAGGCTGAGCATTCAGAAGACAAAATGTGCTCCTAGTTAAAAAAAGTTGGCCCAACTTTCAAAGGACCACACCATAGATGCAAATTGCAATCACTATGACTTCTGCAACTTAGATCATTTGTAGCTTAATAATTTTCATTAATGGTATTTGGACTATGGCAGTAACTGACTACCTTGCAAGATTTTTTGTGTTATTCTTCTATGTATAGTTAGGGTGTAGGCAGAGTAAGGTCATCTATATTCCCTGTTCTCAAAAATCCCTTTGTTGTCCAAGATTTATCACAACAGTACATATATTTTGATATCAACACCATGTGCTGCTTGCAATCAACGCAATTGCATGATGTCTTCATGGACACAAATGGTAGTCACTGGGGCTTTCAGTCTTCATATAAGAAAGCCCTCACTTCAGGGGTCTGCAAGGAGAACTCACTAGCTTTGCAATACATTGGCACTGACACAACAACTATTCAGCTGAGCTTGCTAGTGTTTTATGATACAATTAGGTAGTGGATGAGCCACCAACACCATAGACCATCTGCATGCTTGTAATACAAACTAATGTTGTGGGCTTACTTATCATCGTGTACTTAGGCATGTCATCTCTCGTTCTACAATGCATACATTGAGATGAACAGGATCTTCAAAGAAGAATGACTGCTTAATGTAGGGAGGTTTCCAAGTTAGCAGAGCTTGGATATGAAAAATGATGAAAAGAAGTCAAACTATAAGATACACTGCTATCCAATAAACTGGATTTTTCATGATAACTTGATGTGGTGGCATAGAGGTCACAAGGACTTCTTTGACTTGTTGGCCAGTTATTAAAATTATCGAGAGGACATCATTTCACAGTGAAGGAAGCAAAACTTATACCAACAAAAACAACCAAGCACATCAACATAACAGCCACCAGTTGTTGTCTGGGTTGTAAGGGTCATATTATGATTGTCTTTTAGGTTGCCGCATGCCGTCAGTAGTAGTCACATCATTTGTCACACAAGATTTAACACATCAGCACTTTAGATTGTTAGTCATCCTTGTCACCACCTTGCTGTCCATTTTGTCACTTACTCCCAATCAGCTATTTGCACAAGGTCATCAATGTTGTTACAGGGGTCATCAATGATGTCAAGAAAGTTAGTCTCAAGTCAAAAGTCCTAACAAGGGCCGTCAAGCGTCTTCACTGTTGGTCATCAGGGTTGTCAAAATGTCTCTCCATTAGTCATCAGGGGTGTCAAAATGCCAGTGCAAGGGGTTGTGAGGTTCATCCAAAGGTCACAAAAGTGAGTCACATTAGTCAATAAAATGCTTAAGTTGCCACTTGTTGTCAGTTTGACTCACAAAAAACTTCCACACAGCAACATTGCTCTATAAAAGTGTCATGTCTTGTTACAAATGGCTTTGAATTCATTTAATCCTCATTTTTGTCTTGGGTCTGCTTAAAGTGTTACCATTGGGAGTTGATGAAAACCATAACAAGGCTTTTCTTGGCATGATCTCTCACATCAGACAGAGCACCAAGAGCCTAGGGCATGATAAATTGTCTCCAGCTTCGCCTTGCCTTTTCCAACGCAGCGAGGCACATGTTCTCAAACCCACCTCATTCTCCTTAGATTTGTTGCCTCATGTTCAACCTCTGTGGACAAGGCTTCATGATTCAAAAATGCATCATCTGCAGCCCTAACAAAAACCCTGTTGTGATTGACTCAATGGTTTGTCAATTCAGAGTCAAACAGGTTCTCAGTTCTCAAAAAGTAAAACTATATTCATAGGACTGACCCAAATGCAGTCTTTAATTCATTGACATTGATACTGTTAAGTCATCTTTTACTCCCCAACTGCAACAATACATGTAGCTCTGTCGGATGAGACAAAAAAATCATTCCTAGCATATTTTTGTCATATTAACACAATGTAAACATTGCCGAGTAAAAGTTGATAATGGAGTGACTTTCTTTCATATTATGGAGAAGCAGTGATCATGATTCCCTGCTTGAGGCCCTTGGGAAGATGGGCATATGCTCTGTTTCGTGCATTTATTCGAAGGTAACATCCCAGTCCAGGCTCTTCCATGTCTAGAGGTGGAGGTTATTTCCCAGAGCCCTATGACTGGTTTTTATTGTACCCGTAAGAACGCTTTCACAATCGGACACGCAAACTTACGTACGTTCTGCTCGACATCTCATCATAAACTTGTGCCATGACGTATCTCATTCTACGACACACGACACCATTCATTCGTCGCGACGAACACGACCTTGAAAAGAAGACCACAATTCACTGCAACGAGAAAGCCCGAAACAGGCATCGATGCCATTCAACGCAGCCAGCAAAGTGACGCCTTGACTATTTTAGTTGAATGAATCTAGTCAGGTCTAGAAAAATGAATATTCGACGAGCCGCTGCGGCTGAGTCGTCCAATGCCGATTCAGGCAGTCGTAATCACTCTGATGGACAGGGTTGTCCTTTGTCCTCAGTGAGAAAGAACGGAGCAGACGTTTCAAGCCACGAAAGCATCAAGAAAAACTCGGAGGATGTATCATCATCGCCTTCATTGTGTTCTGCCAAACACCGCGACGGCGTCGTACTTCGTTCGAAACGGTTTCAAGCAGTTTTCGGAATGGCCATGTCACTTGCCATTCATTTAGGAGGATACGAACTATCACGTGCCGCAGTGATGGCTCTCTTTACTTCCGATGGTCTCGGGTTCGGTAAATCTCACCACACAACAAGCAGCAGCGAGGGAGGCCTGAGCGCCCTTCCGATGGCGGTGGGATGCGTCAGTCCATTCTCTATTATGCTTCTTTGGTTTTATGCTAAGACTTTAGTTCTTGGCGGGCCGCGGTATGCGTTGCAAATACACACAATGATATGTGCTGGGGCTCAGATTTTCTGTGGCTGGTTGTTAGGAGCTCTAGACCAATTGCTCGAACTGAAAAAAGAAGATGGTGCTGCGTTGATTGTCCCTGGTCTCTCTTTCGGTGTGAAGGACGTGTTGACCCTGAGCCAGCCAACTTTGTTTCTACTTTTTGTCTTTCAGAACGCCTACGTTCAATTGCTATACAATCAACATTGGGCATTTATCAGTTCAGTTCTCACCCCAGACGAAGGAACACAAGCTTTTGCACCAATCGCTGGGCTTGGAAGTATTGGATCGACATTGGCAGCTGGGATGGTATCTACGCTTGTGGAGCGATTCGGATTGATTAGATTGTTGTACATGGCGGGAGCATTATTCGTAATGAGTGCGGTGTTCGCTGATGTGGCATTTGGATTGGCGCGGAAGCACGGCTTTGAGCCAAGTGGTGACAATGAACAACGGAGTGCTGAAAAATCATTCTCAAACGAACAAGAACAAAGACTATTAGCTACAAAGAAGCATTCGATCCATGGGAAAATGGCGTCAACTGTATCTACACAAAACATATTTCGGCAGGCATACTCTCTCTTCCAACGAGTTCCCGTTCTTGGAGCACTTTTTTTAGAAGTCATCATCAGCCAATGCCTCTCTTCGCTGGTCAACTATATTTTCTTGTACAAACTCAAAGTCTCCATTACTGATGATTCCATGCGAGCAGGATGGAGTGGAAATTTTTATGCATGGATAAATGGCATCAGTGGCGTGCTGCAATTCTTCATCATCCCTATACTATTGAAGTACTGCGAAGCACATCGAATATGGCTTTTCATGCCAACAATGATGCTCTTTTGTACAATGTATCAATTTGTGAATAATACTAACTCGGGTTTGTTTGCTGCAAGTGCATCCTTCTTTGCTATCAAGACTATGGAGTACTCGCTACGCGGCGCAGCAAATGAAATGTTGTATGTGTCACTAGACTATGAATCGCGATACTTGGGGAAGAAAGTAATCAGTTTGATTGCTGGAAAATTTGGAAAAAGTGCCATGGCAATAGCATTATCGGCAGTAATGGTGGTTTATGGTGAAAGAGCTGACACAATGTGGTACTTGCTGGCTACCGCAGTTGTATTCAGTTGTCTTTGGCTTTTGTCGTCTGTAAGATTGCATTCCTTAATCAAAAATCATCTAAAGCATTGACAATCTTCAAATTAGTGAATATTCTCAGTTCCACACTTTCTTACTGAAAGCTCAAAATGCTATACAACATAGCAGTCTACCGAGCATCCTTTTCTTGCGATGTCAACTACAGAAACTTTGATTTAGGTCAAATTTTATGTTAAAAACTATTGTGTCAACATTGCACAAACCAAGTGAGGATGCCAAGTTGCAGTCTAGTATTGAAATGTTGGATAGCTGATGATAGTGTAAATATTTGCAACCAATTATCAAACCCGCTGCAGCCTTGATTTCGAGTTATTTCCTTGCGATTAATTCAAAGTTTCAACATGTCAGAAAATGCCCTTGGTTCAAAGATGATGCCTCCCTCTCATGATCTAAACATCTACTGCAGTCACTTCTTTGAGTGGAGTGACATCATAATAACTTTTATTAAATGATCTTCATAGTAAATCTTTGTACCCACAAAACTATTTGAAATTGGTCTGTTGTGTTCCTCCATTAACAATAGCATAATTCAACAGGGCCATGTAAAATGTCGCGGATGCTTCCACACACACAAAGTCCAATTGTTCTTTTGTATATAGTATCATGTGAGACTTTGCATAGGACAAACGGGCATTTCGATCACTCTAGAGCTATCACATCAGCACATCCTCCACAATCAAGAGGCAATGCTGATTTGCTCAACAGTTCACACTCTCAAATCTACCAGATGGCATCTTATATGCAAAACATCACCAGCAGCAGGTGCAAAGACCCACAAAGTAACACTGCTACATTGTCAATCTCAATAGTATTGATGTGTATCATATACTACAAAGTTGTCATTAGGTTAGGTTTTTCATTGATATCTTACCTTTTCATTCATATCAGAACAGCTACCCTACTTTGAAGCTAGAACTGCACCTAAAAATTTTGAACCTGATATGAACAAAAAGAATGCACAAATTCACAAAATGATCGATATCATTTTTGATCTACTACTCAACCAACATTTCCTTCACCAGATGATGTAGGCAAAGTGGTGACATGACTGGCTAAAAGGGGAAAGCAATGTAATGGCTATGAGATCATGACAAGTACTGTTTAAATTATGATATTTATAATAGTTAAAATGAATAGTGAAAACTCACAGCTGCAAAAGCAGTCAATGCAATATGACCACTAGATTCAATTGCAAGCTGAAGTATCCACTGTTGAACCAGTGATGTAGCTTGAAATCAAATTGCAGAATTGGGAATAGGTACACTCTGTGTTGATACTGCATTTCCTGTCATTGTACTGGGTGAAGGGTTATGGCAATAATTATGATGTCCACTTCCTATTTCATTTCAAGAAGGCATTTTCAGTTATAGATATGACTGATAAAGGAGATTACCTCCTGTATGCTGTGTTTGTATCCAATCAATTTTGTGCATAAGTAGTTGACCATCGATCTCAGAGCCATGAGCAATGAGGAATGAGGGACGAATACTGCTAAAAGTACAAAATGTAGCTAATAAATCAAAAATACTTTTAACTACAAAGTCATTATGGTCAAGGCGTCATTTAATTTTGAATAAAGCTGGTTGAGGTTGTGTCATCCAATGATTGCTCAAAGGCATTTTCACTTATAGATATGACTGATATAGGGGATTTCCTTCTGTATGCTGTGTTTGTATCCAATCAATTTTGTGCATAACTAGTTGACCATCGATCTCAGAGCCATGAGCAATGAGGATAGCAGTGGTTGCAGAATACAGAAACAATGAGGAACAAATACTGCTAACAGTACAGAATGTGGCAAATAAACGAAAGCATACTTTTAACTTTCAACTACAAAGTCATTATGGTCAAGTCATCATTTTATTTTGAATAAAGCTTGTTTGAGGTTGTGTCATCCAATGATTGCTCCCAATGGTCCAGATATGGGGATGAATATAATGACACATTATCATCATGACAACTTTAAAGTCTTCGGAAAGTTAAGAAAGCAAATGCATTCTGCTTCTCTCATTGGAATCCTGGTGGAATCCTTTTCATTATTTTTGGGAACACAGCAAGCATCAGTTGATGATTCTTCTGATTTATGCCATTTTATGCCAATGTGTTTGATTCAAAGAATGCTCAAACAAATGCTTGTAAGTTTATGGGGTGTGGTGAAATCTTTAAGATCTTGTTGGCATGATAGGTCAGTTTCTTCCCATATGTTCTGATTGGTATCTTCCTGGTTATCATGCAAATGCTTATTAAGTTTATTATTCATGAAGTGTAACAAGTCAAGATTTAACAAATTAAGGCACACATGATACAATGCTACATAAAGCAAGATAGTGGTTGTCATATGGAGACATGACAAACTGGGCATAATGTCATAGGGAAATGTGACAGCCAGGTTTTGAATGTATACTGTAGAACTGGAACACAGCCCTGTATGCAACAATGCTGCATACCACACTTGATTTCCCTGATGTCTGCAGGGAGATCAGGGCATATAACTTTGTTCATGACAAGTAAGAGGGTAAAAGTAAAACAAACGAGGGCATGTCATTGAGGAACTCCTAGCTGAACTTGTGCATAGCCCGTCTAGGAAGTAGTACCATGTGGAATCATGGAAAGTCATGAAAAGTATTAATTGCTTACTGTGCTCAAGTTAGATGTTAAAACTTTTTTAATTTGTATTGGATGTCCACTTTAACTTTTTAATTGGTTAAATTCGGATGTTATCCATTAAACACTATTTAACAACGGGAGTTGCCAGGGACCAAACAATGGCATCTCTTGTTTCGCCGTTAGGGGCTCATCAGTGGTGTGGTAGCAACGTGATGGGCAAAAAAGTCCCGAGGTTATATCCCAAATGGACAGATAGCATGAGGGACTAATTAGTGTTGGGGCACGGCATGGCCCAAGAATGGATATTTGTGAATTTCTGGACATTAAGTGGTGGTGGACAGATAGGGTAAAAGGCAGTTAAAAAACCTTTTTTCGTCCCCGCCATGGCAGCTGACTTAGGTAGCAAACCTCTAGAGCATCCCATTCTAGAATTGTCAGTCTTATTCGCGCCATTTTCTGGCTTCAAGATTTAAATATAGGACTTAGTATCGATTCGTGTAAGCGGATGTCCCAATGACGAAATGCTGTTTTCGTGTGTAGAAGCCAGGCATGTCAATCCACTCCACTTCTTGTTCAATAACATAATCCCATCATGATGTAGATCAAACGAGGAGATCCATTTGCAAAGCCGCGAAACCAAAACGTCCATGTACATCCAAAGTATCATCTTCTTCCCATTATTCACTTCCTCCAATCACAACCAACCACCCAACCATGGCCGACACCGACTCCTCCTACCGGCGCTACCACTCTCCCACCGAACAACAACAAAAACAAAAGAAACGCACCGAAACCACACGCTCCGACAACGCCCCCCGCACCGGCACCACCGCCCTACACACGGCATGCTCTTCTCCCAGTTCCTCCCTCTCCAAACTCCGTGCCACGCTGTTGGCCCTCGGCCCGACATCGGCGGCCGCGCGTGACGAGGAGGGCAGACTACCGTTGCATCTATTGGGACGGAACGAGCTATTGATTCATTTGTTTTTGAATCAGGCTCGATACGATGTGGGAGAGGAGGGAGGCGGCATTGCCGCCGCCGAGCCGGGCATGATGGGCGGGAGTGGAGCCAGTCGTGCCCCCGTGACGGAGTTGGATGCGTTTGTCATTGAGTTGGTCCGTGCGTTTCCACGAGGGATGATTTGTACCGATGCGAGTGTTGGGGGGAGGATACCGCTCACCGATGCCATTTATGATTGGATTGAGTATTCGAGTCGTGATGTGCCTTTGGGTAGGCAGGAGGAGGAGGAGCGGGGTCCGAGTCGTTTGGGTATGGGGAGTGCGACGCGCGGGGCGGGGGAAGGGAGTGTTTTGGGATCGGAGCGATTGGAGGGGATGAGCCAGCTTATGGGGAGGGAGGAGGATGAAGCCATTCGTAATAGCAATAATCAAGAGCAGGAGCAGTCGATTCAACGATCCGTGCTTACTGGTCTTTCGTTGCCGAGTGCTTTTCGATCGGCTTACTCGGCGTCGAGCGAGGTGGGTTCGGCTCGCGGAACGAGGGCCACCTATCGTAATTTACTGGAGGATCCGGCCGCGAGACAACAGGCGGAGTTTAAGAACGTTTGGAGTGCCACGGCTCCCAGAGCGGAGGAAGACGAGGAGGAGAGGGTGGAAAGTGGAAGTGCAAGGAGGTCAGTGAGGAGTGCGAGGAGCGGCAGCGGAAGAGTAGTCCATACTGGTGGCCAG
Source organism: Cyclotella cryptica (assembly GCA_013187285.1). Classification (NCBI taxonomy): domain Eukaryota; phylum Bacillariophyta; class Thalassiosirophyceae; order Thalassiosirales; family Thalassiosiraceae; genus Cyclotella; species Cyclotella cryptica. The sequence goes on from JABMIG010000172.1 coordinate 97,883, forward strand.
TCTGATATTGTGAGTAATCCACCCGAAGATGCGGCGATCGATGATGTTTTTCCATTGAATCTTGCCATGCCCCCGGTGGTGGAATGGAGCTTGCGAATGATTAGCATTATTTTGGATGGGATTGAGAGTTACAACGGGCCATTGGGGTACGACGATGCCGAGTCATTTCAGGCGTGGAAAGAGGGAGATAAGGATGGAATTGTGAACACCACGTCGGGAGATCTAGCATGGATTGGAAACTCCATCGTTTCTGCGGTGGCCTCAATACCATCCCTGATGAAGACACTTTTGCTCCTCAACGACAACGACCCCGTGAAATCTCGTGTCTTTAACCTATCAGTGGTCCGTCGCGCCATCAGCTCAAAGTATACTATCGGAAACTGGTTAGTCTACATGCTCGAGGCTGTAGACCCAATTGTTGCCCGTCGAGGCGTCGACTACCTTGAAATACTCTCGGAGGACGAAGATGAAAACGCGCTCATCCCATCGACGAAACGAGTACGCTTTGCTGGGACACAGTTGTCCCCTCAAAGCCGAGCCGCACTGTACTATAAGGTGTCAAGACTTGATTACTTCTTGCCCGCCATTTTGGCGCTAGAGGACACGGCAGAGGTAGATCGCGCTGCCAAAACCAAGCTTTTGAGGCATATTTTGGATAAAGAGTTGGGGAGTCGAGCTACATTGACTATGGCATTTTTCGACTTGTTCTTCTTGCTGATGCTGTTAGTGTCGTTTCAGATAATGGTATATAATGTGGTGGACGGGGGTGGGTACAGTCTCAAGTTTGTTGTTACATCTTACCTCTCCATGACGGGAGTGATCTATGCAGTATTGAGAAAGTTTGGTCAAATGTCTAGCATGATAAAGATTTCCAAGCAAGCGTTTGTTGAGAATAATTTTCGGTGGGAAGACGGAGTTGACTGGCTGGCCATCCTGCTGGCAATTGGAGGGATCGTGTGGATGGAGTTGCAAACAACATTGGCCTTTGTGCCTTTGACTGATTATATGAGAAGCTATTTGGCTGCGGCGATTTGTGGTCTTTGGTGTAAGCTAGTTTCGTGGTTGAGCGTCATTAATTGGCAGGTCGTGAACTTGGTCAACGTGTTGTATCAGGCAAGTTACTCTTTCCTTCGATCAGTGCTCATGCTTTCTTGTCCAGAACGAATTCCATTTACCGAATCCTCTTTCTCTTAATCATACTTACAAGTAGATAATGAAGGGAATGAGATGGATTCTACTCTTTCTATTGATGTCCATTTTTGCCAGTTCCCAAATGTTCTACGTAATGCTCTCTGGACAGAACTGTCAAGCGGGCGAAGAAAATGGATATTGCCAGAAGAAAAATGCGTACCTCCAAGTATGGTCAATTCTCCTCGGCCAATTCGACATTGCAGACTACAGCACTACCTTTTCCGTCATTGCATTCGTTGGATTTACCTTTTTTACTTTTGTTATCCTTGGATATGCTCTCATTGCAACGTCGATTGATATCTACAACAAGGCGGTGACATTTCGCTCAGAGAACAGTGCGTACGGAAATCGTTCGAGACTTGTGTACATTGCTGAACTGCGCGCCTTCCGTCGCCTATTTGATCAAAGATGGACATTGATGCAGTACTGTGCTGCACTGCTGTTTCTCACAAGCACGGTGGTGGTCTTCCTATTCGCGGCAGTGGAAATTCGGTCATCGTTGGGTGAATATTATAGCGGTGGAATCTTGGGAGGTGTTGTTGCTCTCTTATTGGTGTTCCTATTCGTTTCCATCATGGCATTCGTATCTCACATGACGTACTACAGCTTCGTGGAGAATAGCGGAGTGAAAGGATGTGGTGGTTTGCTGTGTAGATGTATGGCGTCGAACTTTGTTGTTAAATTTTTTTCTCGTCCCATGGAGCGCCTGATGCGATCTGTCGTGGACATTGATGGCATTCATCTAGATGGCACGCCATCCACTGCCAAATATACTGATAGTTGGCAAGGAAGTGCCACTCATATCCGTTGTCATGTCAAAAGGATGCTAATGCAATCGGAGGTGCAGATGGCTTCGAAGTTGCGGAATGAATTACTTGCTATGGAGGCGCGGAACAAGAAGGCAAATGAAAGGTCCAGAACGGATGTCCTGACCGAGATAAGGGCTTCAGAAGAACGAATGGAGCGAATACTTGGTGAATTCCAGGGTTGGATGGATCGTAGATTGTCTAGGGAGGATTAATTCGACTTAATAGCTGGCTTCGCCATTTCCATTTCTCTTGCTTGCGGGGTTTGTTCGTTTGTGGTGTTCTTCGCTCGTGCTATGGAAAATAATAATTATATTTAGGCTTGAAGAATGACAAACTCATACCTTGTTTGGTCCCAATGTTACATGTATTGAGCTGTCACGAACATGCGATCGTACTTTACCAAACTGTTGACCGTGATACCAATTGATGTAGTCTTAACATAATACCATTTATGTTAATAATTTAATTTCTAGTCATGTAAGCAGGCACAGTCAAAAACTGGATTAGAGTGTGCTTTCCTTCTGAATGATCTTTTTCGTGTCAAGATTGGCGTCAGGGCTGCAAAAAACATTCATCGAATCCGGGCACCAAAAAACTATGAAGTTTGTGCGTCGGACTTACAAAAAGAGGAACGATATTACTTAAGCGACCTGTTGTCTGCGATGTTGATTGCTATACCAATTAATAGAGACTAAGCAAGATGCATTTCACTCAAGTTTACCATGCATTTATTATGTATCTGTATAAACGTAGTCAATACAGAACTCTTCGATAGAGTGCGCTTTCCTTCTATATAATAAACTTCGTGCAGAGGCACACATTTGGGCAGGAAAATCATCTTACGTCTGCGCATTTTACGTATAAGAACTTGTGAAATGCACTGCAGATCAATAATCTTTATGTCATGGGCATCTGCCACCTTCCAAGGAACTAGTGTTTGGATCAGACTAAGTGCCAGCAGCCTTTTCCTTGAAAACCCTCGCCAGTCCCTTAATATCAAGTGCATCTACACCGTAAGCATACCCAACATCGATAGCTGTGGGGCACTTAGGAACAGAGTCATCAGGCTTGAAGCCGAATTCAGCTTTGGCAACATTCTCGCATTGCGTACTGCAGTGGATATAATGGTATAAGGCGTTTCCTGTGAACCCAAGTTTCTAAAAGCGCGGAATGTTACTCCCGAGAAATCGAATCTCTTTGGAATCAGGCAGACAATCAGGGCAAAGTGCCAATGGACAAGACTGACAGCGGTAGAGCAACCCCCCACCCCCAATCGCAGTTTTGTGGCATTCATAACAACGGTGATGGGAGCAACACTGGAAATTCCCAACTTTGATACCACAGCACGACGCATGGCAACTCACGGGGCATCGTGGGCATTCAATTAACGTCCCTGGCAGCAGCGAAGTACGATTGCAATGGTGTCAGTAAAACATTTCGAAATTACGAGGAGGCATTCATTTTTCGACACTCACCTCCATCACCACAAAACTGGCAAAAGTCTTGGTGTGCAAATTCATTCACAGTTTTCTTCTTCTGCTCTGCAACTGGTGCATAGCCCTTCTTTGTCTCTCTCCAACAACTTTGTTCACCACTTTCAAGCGAATAATTGTTTAATGCCAAGACAGGAACTAGAGCAGATCCGTAACCAGAGCCAATTCCTTCGCTCATTATAAGACGACTCTTTTTGACCCTTTGGCCCTTGCCCATTTCTCCATCTCCACCGTCTTGTGCTTCTTTCCAGTCCTGTTTGAGGTTTTCTAAAAATTTTGATTTGGGCCCACTTTTTCCACTCCTTTCCTTTTCTTCGCGAAGCTTACGAAAGTCCACACCTGAAAATGCCATTGTGTCAGTTAACTCCTTGCTGTGTTCGAAATCTTTGACAGTTTGGGTGACCCCGCCTTTGAGTAAACCGCCTGATGATTCTTCACTACGGTTGCGATCTGTGAGTTTGTCAATATCAGAGTCAGTGGGAAGGTCATTCGATGAGCAGAAGATGGCATTGCTTCCAAATTTTAATGTGGCCAATAGATCAGTTGTCGAAACATCGACTTCATCTTTGCCCTGAGTGCTTGCGCCACGGTTGACCATCTGATCAAGATAGAGTTTCTTCTCCTGTCTTTCAACCACCCTCTCTTCGACAGTGCCCGAACTTAAAAGGCGGTAGACGTGAACTGTTTTGGTTTGACCGATACGGTGCACTCGAGCCATGGCCTGTAGATCCGGTTGTGGATTCCAATCACTATCGTAAAGGCTAAACGAGCGAACCGAGGTTGATTCCATGATGATGAGGATAAAAGTCATCAACATGAGAATAATCATAATCAACGACTCCATAGCAACTTACATGCAAGTGTCAGCTGTCTGGAGGTTGATCCCAAGACCACCTGACTTGGTTGACATGAGAAATATAAAGTCATGACTTCCTGGAGCATTGAACTGATTAATAATGTGATTTCGTTGAGCCCTCGGTGTCCCTCCGTCAAACCTAACATACTTCCATCCACGCAAGCTACAGTAATCCTCCAATATATCCAACATGGTAGTGAACTGGGAGAAGATGCATGTTCGGTGCCCATTCTTAAATAAAGAGATAAGAAGCTTATCTAGCACAGCCAGCTTGCCAGAGGTGGCAATGAGTTCTTCCAGGCTGGTGTTGGAGAGGTCTCCCTCAGCAAAGTCAAAGAGATAGGGGTGAAGACAAACTTTTCTCAACTGCATGACGAGGTTGCGGAGCACAAGGTTAGATCCTTTGCTTGCTTCAAGGTCGTGGGAGTCTTCGGCAGCTTGCAATTTAACTAATGTATCGACTTCTTTCATAAGAAAACCCTTGTACCAAAAGATTTGGCTTGAAGACAACGGGCAGAGAATCTAGAATAATGCGAAACCACAAGAACATGGAGAACGACTTTGCCACAGTGGACGTAACGAAAAATAATGTACAAGTACACTACTTACCTTGGTCTCAATCTTTTTGGGCATCAACTTCTCGACCTCTTCCTTCAATCTCCGAATCATGAACAGCTTCAACAGCTTGTTCGCTTTCAACAACATCTGTGTTTTTCGCAAGATATTAGAAGCATAAGCATGACACCAAACAACATAAAAATCAAATTTTTGAAAGGATCACTCACATCAGGATCAATCCTATTGTGGGTTATGTCAAAAGCATCTTCAAACTTTGTTGGGGAGGTAAAATACGTCGGATACAAGTAGTTCAAAATAGCATACAACTCGACCAAATTATTCTGGAGTGGCGTTCTTTGAATGTGAAGTGAATGGACAAGTTATGAGTGACTATCAATTCGGCCTCTATTGGCTTGCACCTCAGAGAAATGATGCTTGAGAAACTCACCCTGTTAGTATTACACGGGTTTGACAATGAATCTTCCTCGCCGCTTCTGAAATCAATGTTTTGACGCTCTTAATCACATGCCCCTCGTCCAACACGCACAGATTGAAATAGGTGTTGCGAATCAATCCCAATAATTGCGGGTTTTTAATCATTTCATACGTTGTCACCACCACATCATACTTGAGAATTTCATGCGCCATGAGATGCTTTTGATGCTCTCGTTCATCCGAGTCCGACGAATGGAAACGAAAATATTTGAGCGTTGGTGCATGCTTGGTGATTTCATTGCACCACGAGTACAGCACGGACAAGGGGCAAATCACCAAGGATGGACCGGTGTATCCCCTTGATTCTTTCAAGTGCGCGATTAAACTGATGGTTTGGAGTGTTTTACCCAGTCCCATTTCATCGCCTAGAATAAAGGGCATTCCGGTTTGTTGCATGGATACCATCCAGGAGAGACCAATGAGCTGGTAGTCGCGGAGAGGGGTAGTGACAATGTCAGGCTGGGTTCCGAGGGGTGTTACAGTGAAAGTGTTGCCCTTCTTAACTACTTGAGAATTTGCGTTTAGAAGCATTTCCACCTTATGGTCTATGAACGGTTCAAGAGCCTCGGAATTTCGGGTCATAAATTCAAGACGGGCTGATTCATCTTTGACAATTCGTTTCTTGATGATTTCATTATGATTGAGTCGATCTGTTTCGTGGGCGGATTTAGCACGTGGCTTTTTGACGGGGGCTTTTGAGCTGGAGGGGACTGGCTTGGGCTTTTTGGGCTTGGGTTCATCTGCGGTGAAGGCCCCGTGAATGTAATTCATGCCAGTAACTACGTAGTTGTTGGATGTTTTGACGACGTGACCGCCAATTACCATCGTGGTGCTCGTTCGTTTACGACTCGATCTGCGAGTGGGTGATGCTGGCGGAGGTGCTTTGCTTGCTCCAGGTGCAGTGGAAACCACGGCTTCAGGAACATTGGAGTCATATTCCTCCTTCTTTTCTTCCTGAATAGATCCAAAAGAAGGTTGTTGCTTGTACGACCCTGCGGTGGCGGCGGCATTGGCACGAGGGAGCCTTGTAACAACAAGAGATCTATCACGATACGACAGAGTAGAAAACAGAGTCTTCCACGTCTCCATGCCTCCCTCGACTTGACTGAGTGTAATCCCATCCAACGACAGAATAGTGTCGTCAATCTCTAGAGGAGATTTCACGTTGGTCTTAGTGGCGACTTTACAAACAACGGCATCGCCCGATTGAGCCGGTAGGAAGGTGAATCCCAGCGGTCCGGGGGGCAGAGTGACATTGATCGTCGTTGGAGAAACGGCTGGAAGTACAGTGGCAGCTGTAGATACGGTGCTGCTGCTTGTGGAGGCGAATGGAGAGATGACAGGAGAAGATGCCGAGGGAACGGCATCCGCCTTCGCAGCCATGGTTATTCTTTGATGGCAGAAAACAAGAAATGGACGTAGAATTGGTTGACCCCCAATACGACGTGGTGACTTAGCTTGACTTAGCCTTGAGTTTTGAGAGGTTTTGAGGAGGTTTTGAGAGACAAGTCAGGGCGATGTTCGGTTATACCCTGGTTATACCCTGATTCCCTCCATAGTAAAAGCCTCTGTAAATACCGTAAAATGACCTGAATTATTCATTTGTCCCGTAAAGCACACATCATCTGTCCACATTTAAATGAACATGAAATGGCGCGCTCGAGATTTGCCGCCAAGTATCTAACGAAGGAATTAGTTTTCTTTCGTACCATAAGATCTTGCAACCAATGACAGAACAGAATCACCAAACCACCATGATCCTGTCAAGATAATCGACACATGAACATTCATGCATTGGGTGGCTACCGTAATTCGTCTATTGGTCTTAAATGTCCAGATTTTGAGTATTTGGACCGTCCAAAGCTGGTCCAAAGCTGTTCCAAACCTGTTACCCCACCCAACTTTTGGTCTAACTCTGGAAAAAGAGGGGGTGTCCGGACACCCCCACTTTTTGTCTATTTTGGATCAACCCGTGTTCTAAATATTTAGATCGCCACTTTTACCACATGAAAACACTTATTTTTTCCAGGTGTAACCTTTACGCCACAACTCTCATCACAGCTCCAACACAACATCCATAATAATAATAAATTTCACTATGAGCAACCATGACAATTCAGAATCTCGTAACCATCGTGGAGGCCACAAACCTAGCCATCCAAAATACAAGAACGACATCCTCATCCCTCAACTTTTCATCCGCTGCAGTGGCTGCGCCAGAAGAAGAAGAAGAGACAACAAAAGTGACAAAGAAGATCGTGAGGTGGTTGGCGCCAACGATGAGGAAGAACCGGCTGCCAGCCAGGAAGAACCCGCCACCAATCCTGACGCTTGTGCTAGGATTGGATAAGAGACCACCACTGCCAGCGGCAGCAACACTTTGGCTTCGTCTCAGGGCAATCCAATGCAGAACATGAAGAAATAGAAGGAGAAAAAAGTTTGTTGTCCTCAAATTATAAAACCAAGAACTCGACAAACCATGAGAGGGGCTCTAGCAACGGCACGTGAAAACGGTGGAGGTACGGAGAGTGGTGGACAGATGGGATGGATGATGACAATAATGCAACAAAAATTTTTTCTACAGCAGATGAAACAATTCCAGCAGGCGCAACAGATGAAGATGTAACAATTTCATCAGGCCATGCAACAGCAATGGAGGGATATGGAAAATTGTCTTCATAAGAATGTGAAAAAGCCAAAGAAAAAGAAAATGAAGACAGGGGAAGAGTCAGAGATGAAAGATGAGGATGGAGACAGTAGTAGCAGTAGCAGTTGAATACGGATGTTTCCATATTTATCTCACACTTGAAATGTCAAAAACATATTGTTAGGAACTTTACAAACTTCATTATTGATTACCATCTTAATTTATATCCTTGTCGTCATCATCATCTATGCCAAATGATCAAAGCCCTCCTCTTTGTACCTCTTGAAATAAAATCCGAGAATTGTATTCTCTTCCTAAGGGAATCCTGTGAAAATAAAATCTGGACAAATTTAGACCAAAATGAATTACTGTAAGCATTTTTCACAAAACACGGTCTAAACACGGTCTAAACACGGTCTAAACATGGTCCAAATCTGTTCTAAATTTCAGCTTGATCTGGATGTCTAGACCAATAGACCAATTACAGTAGTCACCCATTTCCTTTTTCACATTGGATTTTTATCTGAGTTGATCTGTGAGTTGATTTTTATTGTATTTAGTCCTTTTGGAAAGGAGTATGGTACTTTGGAAAATAGTCCTGTCAAAATTTCCCGCCAAAAGTTAGTACTTTGAAATGAAATCTCTTGAGTTTTGAAAAAAATCTAATATGTTACCTTTATGGATGTTGTCCTACAGTCATTTTTGCATAATAATTATTTTCCAATACGGCCCTTCCCCACTGTTATTAGGGCCTACTCCATGGCCTGAACTTATAGGGCCTTTTGCTTAGTCTGGACTTGTAGGGCTTTCTGCACAGTCTGGATTTTTAGGGCCTTCTGCTCAGCACAAATTTTTCGGGCCTTCTGCTCAGTCCAAATTTTTAGGGCTTTCTGCACCAGGGGTTTAGGGTTTGGGATTATAATAGATATTTTTCTAAGTTCAGGGATGACACCTGGTGACGATGTTAGTCCTTTGAAAGTACTAACACTTGTAGTTTTTATTAGAAATATATTTGTATTTACAAAAGGTATTTTTCATCATGCATTACAAGGGACTAAGTTCAAATGATTAAATACAAATTTGTGGTACATGTGTGTAAAATTCTACATAGGACTGGATTTCCAAAAAAGAATTGGGAATGAAAGTACTCTGATTTCCAAAGTACTAAATACAGCATAGTCTGTGAGTTGATGTAAGTAGTTAAGCAGTTGGTTTAAGAGCAATGCTAACAGTCTGTGACATGAGTTGACTGAATCAGTCCATTTGGATGGATTGGAGGCCCCATGTTTGGGGTATTATATTGGATGTCCCACCTTCTGGGGTCTTTCTACATGTAAATTTTCCATTTCCTTAACATTAATGTGTCATCCTTTTCTTTCTGAATGTTTGTGAAATTGTCATGTTGCCACACTAATGACTAGATCCTTGCATGAATTTTCAGAGAATAATTCTCTACATGTTATTATGCAGCCAAACATTTTGTGACAACACATTTTATGACTATTCTTTTCCTGGGATTATCGCCTTCTTTTTACATCTGAGTGCATCAAAGTCTCTATAGGCACAAGTAAATGTATATAGTTAAGCCTAACTACAGTTACAAAAACGTGTTAGAATAGTATCAGGGTATAGTCATGTTGCTCTAAGTATTTGTTCATTCTGCGTTAGTATTGCTAACAAAATGCATGTGTGATGTATGGATGCTTAAAAATTGTGCACATTTGAGAATAACAAATATGTTCACTTAGTGCTACCAGATGTGTGTGGTACATGAGCTAAAACATCAAGATATAATACATCAATAGTTCTTTTGACTGACAGTAATTATTGTTACAAAACTTAAGTCTATACTTTGATAGAAATGTTTTGTAGTTGATGAAATAATTAGCTGAATAATTAATTGAATAACTACTGTATATGCCATCCTTTACAGAAGACACAAAAAAGATGTCATGAAGTTAAAAAGATTTTTTGAGAGTGCTTGAAATAGAGAAATAAAAAACATAAGAGAGTTCACCGCTTAATGACATCTCCTGATTCTCTGCTGTGTTGGCATATGGCTGCAGGCAAAGAAACAACCATTACCCCAAAGATAAAAGAAATGATATTTTGAAAGTGCATGCCATAGAAAAATTGAAAAAGCAAGATCTCATTTGTGGCAGGGGAGAGAAGGCCACGAGTTCTGTGAGTGCCTAGTGGCCAATAAACCACGTTGCTGGAATGTATGTGAGAATGCCCCAAATAGAGAAATAGAAATAACCAACAGAGATTTCTCCCTTTTCATGTCATAGTCTGCTTTTCTTTTCTGTTTTTACTGTGGAGGAGTCATGTTTGCAAGCTCTGCACCTGGCTAGCAACCAAGAAACCACCATTGCCAGGGAGGGGTGTGATGAACCATCAAAATGATACGTTGAGAGCATGTGAAAAATGAAAAGTTAAGAAACAAAAGAGATCTCACCTTTTTACGTGCATCACCTGCTTTTCCATTGTGTTGGCAGTGGGGTGCGAAGGGTGCAGGCTCTGGGAGGGTCTGCAGACTTTGGATGAAACCAAACTCAATTTGGGTCAGAGAGATGCATTGGCAAAAAATGTCTTTACATCTTGACTGGAAAATGAATCAGGTAGCAAGTGAATTGGATGACCACTCCCATCTGATCCACCAATGTAGCATTCTTCATCAAAATACCGGAAGAGCATTCTAAGATGGCAAATTTATCAAGTACTGATTACATTTTTAATGATGTCAAGCAACCTGATCAAGGTAAAGAAATGCAATTCCCAATTGAGGTAAGAATACATTTTTATTGACATTAAGATACATTATGCCGAGCGATGGTGTGGCAGAAGGGGGATCATACAGACAAATACGAGTGTGAAACACACCTTTCCAACCAATGAAAATGCTACAACTGTAACTTGTACATGAACAAACTTATTAATGAGAATGAAGAAAGCTAATTTTATTATAATTCAAAATGTATGTATATTAAGGTATCAAATGATTTGTTGACTTCAATCACTTAAGAAATCTACACTACAAAAATAGGAAGCAATAATAGTTACAAAATATTTGATTTAAAAAAGATATGAGTCAGTTTGTTACAACAATTATGACCTAATTTTTATCTGTACCACTGATATTAAGTAACAGCATATTACTACACAGTGATATTTATAAGTTGGATTCATTCTAAATTAAGTTCTCTAAAACTTAGTGGAGCAGTTATATGGAACCCTTGGACCTTTGATAAAATCGCCTTGTCTTGTCAGACAAAGCATTTTTGTCAGCTAGGTGTCAGTTTCATGTCTGAATGACAAAATTTTGAAGAACAGGTACCTATCAGTTTTATAATTTGTGTGACCTTTCATGACATATTGATTCCTCGAGTTTGCTGATCCTTGTATGTACAATCCTTCAGGGAATCTTGTAATGTTTGTCATGAAGCTGATATAATTGGGTACATTCTTGTATGTGCAGTGCAATGAGAAGTGCCATCAAAAGCTAAGTCGTCCCATGGCCTGCCCACAATTCTCACCATTCAAATACTTGCAGGAGTGACTTCATTAGTCATGATCATCACCTCACTGACACTGATGTTCCATTCAACTGATAGTAATTAATGGTGAATAATGAAAACATGCTTGAAATCAAATCCATTTCATCTGGGATTGAAGTACACCGTGTGAGATGAACTTAAATAATGGTGTTCCTAGACATATTAAAGAGAATGCCCAAGTGCTGAAAGTTCACCTGATTAGAATGCATGGGCAAAAATGAATTGGATATGGTGAAGTTAAAAATGACCAATTGTAGTTCATTTCACACTAGAGACAGAGAATTCATAATTTGTCACTCCTGAGATGCTGTCAAAGAGACATCACTTTTTAAAGCAGACCTAAAATGACTAAATTCTAGTTTTGGAGGGTTGACCTGAGCCGTTCGTCGTAAAAAAATATTAAGCGGAATTTTTATAGGTAGTTTCGGCAGGTGCCAAATAATTATTTTTATGAGCTTATTTTGGTACAATTGTGAGGATGGAAGGGCAGTGGAACTGTTGTTCCATCCATTTCATTTCAATTGAACATTGTGTAGGTTCTACACAATATTGGTATGTTCATACCCTTCTCAAGGGTGTTTGCTTGCTTGGGGCTGTGGACTTCTGTGTTGGGGAGTCCATGCCTCTGGGAGTAGGGATATGGACTTCTGTGTTGGGGAGTCCATGCCTCTTGGATCAGGGGAAATGGGGCCCTTTTACTGGGGAGTCCTTGCCACTTTGTACGATACCTTTTATGTTAGGTAAAGATTCTAATTTTTAGTACCTAGGGGTACTATATAAGGCAGATGTTTGGCCTATGTCAGGGCTCAATTAATACCGTCTTCAACAAAAATCTCACATCAAGGGTCATCCAAAGCCTGTGATTGTTCATCGACCATTAACAAATCACAGCACAATAATCAAGTGGAGCATAATGAAAAACACAAATCGTAACTAGTATTTATACAAATACACATTATTGGTGTTTTGGAAGACAAATGAATAAATTTCCACAAATTGTGTTTAAATAACACAAGTCTTGGTGGACTTCCCAACAACATTGACCATCAATCACATTTAAACAAATTAGTTTTTACCTATGATAGTCCCCTTGTCTTCTCTACTTGAACAATATCTTTATCTATCGTCAAACAGGGGCGACTGCAAAAAGAAAAACTATCATGAAAATGGAACCTGTGACAAAGAATCAATATGTGAGTGGTGAGAATATGGTTTTGATTATGTTTTAGATAAGTTTATCATTGCATACAAAAATTAATGTAAATGTGATATGTGTAAATGTGTTTTGTGATTTGAGTTTTTGGTATGCTCCAGAGTACCTCTAAACTATAATGGGCACTATTGAAGACAAAAATGTCCCCCAGAAGAGAAACCTTGCCCATAATTATATAAGCTGCAAACTGTTTCTCTTTCTACTTTATGACAATCACAGCAAGGAACACTAAAGGATAAAACACAAAACTAATAACTACCAAATTATGCTGGAGGTAGTTTTCTATGTATTTTTACTTATCACTTATCATGATTGTATCAAGTAATGACCAAAGAATTGCTCGGCAATGAAACACTAAAATTCTCTTCCTCTTGAGATCAAGCATGCTGACTGAATGGGCAGCCTCTGTGAAAGGCCACAAAGTAGACAACTTTGCCAACTTGGTTGCAGATATCCTATTTGTATTTGTGTCCATCCAACATCCAAAAAATCATCAAAAAAGCAAGATTATCATTTTGGATACATCAAGGTCAAGGGGGTATTCTTTTGTAATTTAATTGAGGGTATAGGGCATGATTTTCTTGACATGGACAATTGAGGACATATAGTTAAAGACTTGTTTAAGTGCTTCAGGGTAAGAACAGACATAATCACTTCTAATATTGCATTTTTCTAAGAAACATTTGTAGAATGCTTATCATATATAGAAGTTCAACTTTGATTTTCTTGACATGGACAATTGAGGACATATAGGAAAAGAATTGTTTAAGTGCTTCAGGGTAAGAACAGAAATAATCACTTCTAATATTGCATTTATCTAAGAAACATTTGTAGAATGCTTATCATATATATAGAAGTTCAACGTTGATGGCAAAACCCATGGTGTAGTGACTTTTCTTTACCACTTTCCTCACAACAAAGACTTTGTGACAGAGGCTGGTCATGGGGCCAGGCAAATGATTGGGGCTTCTGTCCTTGGGAAATGTGGTGTTCTCCCTATCCCAATGACAGTTGGCTTGTCCAAGGACACATCCAGGACATATCCGGGACATGTGGAACCATATTTTGCTTAGAAAAGTTGTCATTTGGCACTTGTTTAGTCACCTGAGAAGAGAAAGATGTGGAGGCTCTAGGGTAGGAAGTACTGAAGATGATTGATTTTCACAATGAAAAAACAGATAAAAAAACAGCTCAAAAGTTAATTAAAAGTTTGATGACTATTGATAATGTTGTCAACCAATTATACACAAAATAACTTAGATTATAGACTCAATTTGTTCACAAGATGGCTGTAGGTGGAGAATGGTTGACAGTGACAAAATATACCCAAAGGTGGTAGCAGACAATAAGCTTTTGTGACATAATGAGGTTGGTAGCTGGAATGAAAAATCACTTATTCGATAGAAATGTTTGTAACGTTGAAATTCTTTTTATTATTCAAGGCAAAATTCATTTTATGATAATTTCCATTTTTGTAGTGTAACTATTGCACAGTTAATTGTATACCGTTATTGTGTATCTGATCCATTGCAATAGACTCTAAACTTGTCAAAAACTTGATTCTGCAAAAGAAAAAAGGAGCATCATTTGCTTTTGTTTGTATATTCTTCATGTATTGGTGGCTTTCCAAACCGCCTTAGATAAAGTATTCAAGTGGTTGTAGCGACATGAGATTCCTACATGGCAATGTTATGATTCATTAAGTTTAATAGTCCAAATATTTCACTGTAAGAAGATAGTGAGGAAATATTCAGTTGCTGTGTTAAATGCTTATACTGCAAGAATTACACTGTAACTGTAACACTGGTAGTTCGGACATTGCAATCAAAATTCACAATGTAATGTACTTACTTTAAAAAATGATATTAGGGGGGTGCACCCAAAAAAATTTCAGCTTTTTGGATGGTCTGTCCTTCTACCCCACCCCCTCACAGGCACGTCCATCTTTTTTTCATCCCGCCAGAAATGAAAGATCACTCCCCCCTCTCTTGTGGATGGAAAGATCTGCATCATCATTTCTCTAAGAACGGTGTTGCCTACACTCCACAGCAACTCTTGATTATTTGGTGGATGTGATTCTCCCTCAGGAGAGAACGCGAGGAATACCCGAGAAACCGGAGATGAATTTACCATCTCGAAAAGATCTTACACAGCTTGGACAGAAGACGGCTGACGTTTATGCTTTGGAGATGCGGTATGAGATGCAAAAGGAGAAGGCACTTGAAGAGGCCGCTCAGCTTAGAGAAGATTTGGAGGAGCAAGGAATGATGGATAGACACGAAAAGCTGCAGCCTCCAAGACCTGAGGTCGATGAACAGTTGATTGATGTAGAGATGGAGATTTTATTTTCTTATGATGAACCTGACGGGACTACAAGTAATATGTAGCATCAGGGAACGGTGGTAGCTGTTAAAAAGAACAATAAAGTACACATCAAGTGGCATGCCAGTACACTGAGAGAAGGAGACATTGCAATCACTGAGGAGACATTATTGAAGTCAAAATACAACAAACATGTACTGGGTGGGTGGAGGTATAGCTTAGATTAACCAGTACTTGCATACATAGGCCTTTAAAGCTAGTAAATTAACATGGTACTTCTACATACTTACATACATACGTCCTACAGTAGCTGAAAACGAGTAAGCGCTGGTAGGACACCAAGAGAGATTTCTTTTTTGAAATCTCTTGGGAATATCTGAGTTACACCTAATACTGCCATAATAAACGCTAACATCACGATTTCGACCTCATACAAAATTGCTCATTTTTTGGGTCCACCCCCCTAATGGTATTGGTTATTCATCTCTGTGAAACCTGCTAGCAATGAATAAAAATAATGCATGAGAATTTCTTGTTGGGTTGCTTGTCCATATCTGATTCAAAAAACAAAGAAATCAATTCAGAATCTATTCAGGATGTTGTTTTCAAACCTATGGAGATAGCACAATTTTAAACTACCCATTGTCGTTGATGGTTCTTTATGAGATTACAATTGTATAATTTGATTCAAGAGTGACATTTTTTGAGTGCATGAGGCAAGATAAAGACAGAGTTCAAGCAAAAAAAGCCGCACTGATCTGCATATCATTAAAGTAATGAATAGATATGATGTCATGAGTGGAGTTGGAATCTATTTGCTATCTTACCCTAATTAAAAGATCTCACTACATCTTTTGAATGGTGTTCTGATAGTATGTGTTTAAATGTTCTATTGCTAGTTATAATCATTGGAATGAAATCATCACAAATAACAGATTTGAGCTTGTTTTTGAATAATTGTACCGTTTTACTTATCAATACCAGTGTGGTTTCAATTGTGCAAATGAGCTGGTTTAATCTATTGTAAATTAGCTCATTGGATCCACTGTCTGGTGATATACCAGAAAAGATGACGTGACTCACTTAGTACTTTACTATCGTAAGTGTCATAACTGTCTGTCCTGCTGACATTTTACGTTATCACATGTATCATTGTGACTTCATCATAACACAATGGGAATATAATACCAACTTTAGAATGTAAAAATTTGTAATGATATGTATTATATCATGAGTAATCAATGATCTTGACACCAAAATGACTGTTCTTTTATCACTCTAGAATGTGATAGAAATTTTATTTATCCAATCTCTTGATCAACTGCATAGTTTCCTCAACTTAGTTATAACAATATCTTGCATCCGAAATACCCTTATGATGCTGTCAGTTCCTGCAATACTTTGTTCCTTACTAAGTCAGTGTATATTCCTCGAATACCAGTTAACTTAGCTCTATATTAGTCACTTAACCTTCCCTGTTCAAGATCAAACTGAAGTGATGTATCAGTAACCACTGAGTCATCAATATGTGATGCATGCATAGATGAAAAGACCTGTCTGTTATCTGAGATCAATTTGTTAATGCAAAAGAGGTTCTATCCTGATAGCGCTAAGGATATTTCTCCTCTGAATGACAACAGTTAACTTTAACTCGATGCAATTGTTGATATCAACTATTACACACTCTCTTTGCTGACCCTAGCAATAATATCAGGTACATCTTTAGGATACAATCGCTCAATCCTCTCCTTCTCTGACCGACAAAAATGCTCCATTTTTGAACATTGTTCCAATGTCACCATTCCGTCAAAATTCAACGCCATCAATCTTTTGGGAGCATGTGAAAGCATAGATTGGATACCCATTGAAAAATCATGGTATGTTCGTGCCACATCGGGATGGTCATTTCCACACCGTCTACGTTGCGATTCCAGCAGGGGTTGAACAGATTGGAGGAAGCGAACCATCAGCTCAATGGATTGTTTATTGGTCAGAATTTGAGAACAATTCGACAACAGCAGCTCAACTACATCAAGATGCAGACGTTTGCAACGGGATAAAAGGATGTGGTGGTTATTGTTCAAGGCAGACTGAGATGCAGTGATCAGTTCTCCAACGGTTAATTCCAGGGCTGCCGCTCGTTCAAAATATGACGATATGTCATCATTCCCAATTTTGGATTTGAATGCTGCTTGAAGCTCCAAAAGCATGTCTTCCAAATCGTCCAATGATTTCTCAATATTCACAGTTGTGGGAGGGTCATCATCATTTTTTGTTGAATCGTCACGAGATGAAGGGGGAAACTTGCCCCCAACCAATTCAGATTCATAAATTTTTCTAGGGGAATTAAGGTACGGTAGGAACATGTCTTCACCACCAATGTCGAAACGATGCTGATCCCAAAGGACTCGTCTCCTTGTTGCATGTGACACCTCACGTGGATTCTCCAGATAATGTAATGTCAAAGGTTCCCCTTTCTTCACGAATCGAGTAGTTCTGGCTTCTGAATAGTTGTAGTGCTGTGTCGATTGGGGAGATTCATTACTCGGTCGAAACTTGATGCAGTTGGGATCCTCGTGATGGTTGAACATGCTAAAGTGCAAGTACAGTCCTGACTCGAAGCCATTATAGCGCAACGCCAAGAGCATCCGGTTGATATCTCTTGATGAAAGAGATGAACCGTCGGGGTTACAAATCTTGCGTTCTTCAGCATAAGCTACGAGCGATTGCAATTCTGAACGAAAGGAGACATCCTTTTCCAATGACGACATCATTTCAACAATTTGGATCACATCCAAGGGATCACTGGATTGACCACCATTCTCAATCTGGCGAAATACCTCATCAACCTTTTCTTTCCTAGGGTGCAACTCTCGTAAACACTCCACAACAGTCTTCGCATTCTCCACATGCAACATATGCTTAATCGATTCCAAACCCAGCCGTCTTCCCATTTGTTCCTCGCTCCACCCGTCAACTAGGGGCTCTTCAATCAATACACATGTGCCTGGAGGTAGGTCTTGAGATGCTACATATCCCCGCCCACCTCCTTCGGTCAGTGATTTGTTCAGATGGATGGGTCCAAGATAGAGAGGTGGGCGATTTGGCCACGGTAAATGCAGGACACGTTCTTGTTGATCTTGATACGACGATTGGAACGTCACGTCAGTGCATGCTTTCAGTCTCTGTCCCTCTACTGATTTATCCATACGCATGATGGAATTGGTTTTTTCCACGAGTTGACGTGCAAATGCTCTGCCATCACTTGTTGTGTGGACCATGTCATCATCGGTGTCGTCGCTGTCGTCTCCGTTACCAAAGCAAGCAAATGGATCGTCTGATGTCATTGTGGCGGTGAAAAATTATCAGAAAGTTGTCAAGTAATGGCCAGAAAGTTTTCCTTTGTGTTGCTTGTGTTAGGCTGTTTGTTTTGAGGACAACATTATGTGGACAGTATGTTGACCACCATTGAAAAAATGGAAATGGAAGATTCGTGGACGTGACGAACGGTCTGAGGCAATAAGTAATGTGGAGGAGGTCATTTGTTAATAACAATTATTAAGCCTCTCAACTTTCGTTTTTGCGATCGTTTTGGCATAGGTCGTTTTGTAAGTTGATGATACCGTGTACCTAGAGAGAAAAGGTATCGTTTAGTGATTTCCTTTGGTTGGTAGTTTTACCTATCAAATTTCAAATTTCCTAATGTCATCGTCCAAACCTCAAGCAGACGGCATCAAGCGATCCCAGAACTGTCCAGTCCGCAAGAGGTCATCAAGGCAGTCGAAGGCAGTGCACGACTAACAGACATCATGTTGTCAGATTGATATCTCCTATCAATTACAGCATACCCATGCTCCTCCCGTGTTTCCATTATTTCCCGCCCAAGCGTAGGATCGATTAATACTAGAAGATAGTTGTCATGACAGAAACTACGCCGCTTCTGCTTGACGAGCCAGCAAACCCGGCGCGATCTTCCCTGAGGACGGCAACTTATACTCGTGGATCTAATACGTTGAGTTCTTATCCTTCGCAGCGGTACCCATCTAGAGTCAATCCGGTAAATTCGGCGTATCTTACTACAACGTCGTCACCAAAATCTTCGCCCTACCTCATCGGGTCGCACCAATCAAAAGCGCCAACTCCGTACCGTCAAACAATATCTGCAAACCCTGGACTATCTCAAGCGCTCTATTCTCTTCCCTACAAACTTCTATGCATTGCTTCTCCGTATGTCCCACCTTGCTGCTGTCTATGCTGTTGCATTACCTGTATCAATACCTCCGAGTACGGGATTCTTGAAAGATTTGGAAAGTTTAACAGAATCTTAGATCCAGGGATGCACTTCTTACTTTGGCCTTACGAAAGAGAGGCCGGAAGAGTCAGCATCAGGGTACGACAATTGGATTTGCATTGCGAGACCAAGAGCAGAGATCATGTATTTGTTTCTGTCCGGGTATCGATTCAATATCAAGCAAATTCACATCAATTGTTCCAATCGTTTTACTCTCTTACTTCTCTGAATGGTCAATTGACAGCATTGACTCTTGATACATTACGCAGCAAACTCCCTCAAATGGATTTGGACGATATCTTCTCATCCTACGATGAAATAGCAATAGATCTACACCGTACGCTGAATGGGAACATGAACAAATACGGATACACCATTCATCACGCATTGATAACGCACATACAACCCAATGCACACGTCAAGCAATCCATGAACGAGATGCAAGCCAGTACACGCATGAAGCTGGCCATGCCCCATAAAGCAGAGGCAAGGAAAGTCGAATTAGTAAAAGAGGCAGAGGCGAAAGCTGAGAGGGCCTATTTCAACGGGATTGGTGTTGCAAGGGAAAGGAAAGCGATTGCGAAGGGTATGCATGATATTTTGAATGATGCTGAATCCTCGTCAAAAGTCTCTGTATCCGCAAAGGGCGTAATGGATTTACTTATATTGACCCAATATTTTGATGTACTCACGAGCTTGAATAGCTCCCGTGGAAAGTTAGCTCAGCATGAGGACACTGCAAGTCCTGGACGAGTGCGAGTAGGAGCGGTTGATCCCTCATTGATCTTGACACATATGCCAGAAACCGTGAGGCAGTTGCAGGAGGTTGCAAACGAATGCTTCTCGTGTCCTTTGGAGGATGTTAAGGTTGCTAATTTGTTGAACAAAGTATGACAAGTATGATCTTGTCAACACAGTAGAAAGACGCGACAAAACATTCCAAAATAATAACTCTCTTAAATGTGTATTTGCTGTTTTTGTTCCTTAGTCGTCATTCATATCATGAGGGAGCAGATGAAATTAGTTGATCCAACTTATCACCACTTATCTAACGAAGACATTACATGCAACGCTCAATGTGAATCATGAAGTTCGTTGAAGTTGAAGTTACACACCATCTGTTTTGTGACCCTATTTGTTGCAGCATATGTATAGCCAATAGTTTGCATAACAATAATAGACTCATTGACTTGTAAATTTCATATGTATAATATGATGACCAGAAACAAATCAAAATAGTTCTGTGAAATCTACGGGCGCTCACTTGAGTCTGAGATTAGAGCTTTGGCGCCACGCTTTCGATACACGGAGTTCCAAAATGTTGAGCTAAAATGTTGAGCTCTCTCTCTCTCTTGACTAGGCCTCAAAAAAATCATGTGCTGCATTCATGTAATGGTAGATATTCAAGTCCTCCGTTAGAGTTGAGAAATCAGTGAGCGACACGAATGAGTCCTTACCATCAAGTGCATGACATCCGACCGTGAGAGCTTTGAGAGGATCCTCAACGCAGACTCTATCAATATTACAATGACTAGAAGACCGCAGAGCATGCAATGGAAAGGGCGCAGTTGTGAACTCTTGCCCACTTGCAGGGTTCTTTTATTGGATGAAGAGCGTACATTCTCCGTTTTTTCACTGGGTTGGGAATGTGACTACTTCTCGCGATGACTTCGAGATCTTCACGCCGCGAGCTCTTTCGAGCATAGCTTGGGCATACGCAAGTGTGAATATGACCCATCCTAGTCTATTCGAGAAAGTTGGAACCTGCGTTGTTGGTTGAGATGACCTATCGAGTTGTACTCATCGGATGCTTTCTGAAATTGTCTGTTTGTATGCGACATAAATCCTACGCAAGAGTAGGTCAGGTTTCCCTTTGTGTTTAATTTAACCTTCAGGAACTAGCTACAGATCCAACAAAGCAAACAAGCTCAAATAGACTAGAATACATGCTTCTTGATCGTAACGTATATTCTACACAATTCAAGACGGATTTCTAGCTGCAACATTATGAAACCTAAGGCGTAGAGTTTTACGTTCCTACTTAGGCCTCATTTCTACCCGTCGTATAATACTATTCCTCTGTTCAGACATAGTATGATGTGCCAGTCTCGGGAATTCTTAAGTATCCAAAGACAACTCTATGATACTTTTCGACAATCAGTTACCATTTACTTGCTTTCTGATTACACTAAAGATAGGAACTGATATTTTCCAATCCATGTATCATGCGTTGGATCTTTCAAAACACAAAGGAATCAATATTAATCATTCAGAACAAAATCTAATCCACAGAATTCGGATGTCAAGCATTCGTTCATACTCCTTGAATCCTTGCCAAATCAAGACAAAGCTAGTGGAAAGCAAGCAAAGACAATGATCACTTTTCATTCATTTTCCCCTCATAATTTTCATTTCCAATAATCTCCAGAACCTCCATCAACACACCATCATGTTGTTGACAAGGAACTGGAAAAAGCGCAAAAAGACTACTGTTGTCCACCACTGCCCAAATCACCTTCATAGCATTACCACCATCCACGCCAAAGAAGTACCAGTTGATTGTTGTCTCCTTTTCAAAAGCATTTATGTGAGTGTAAACCTGCTTATTCTATTCCAACTCTTCAAACATCTCCTAACACATTGTCGCATCCTCTTTTCATTACACAACAGGTTCCATTTCGAAGTCCCATTCTTTTTACTCACCTCTCTCTCGGCATTCAAGAGATGCAAGGTATCAGGACGAGGGGCACCGTCGGCCTACAAAACGGGTTGTTTATCACTTTCAGCTATTGAGTGCTGATCGTTCGGCGGCCAGTTCCACCACATGAAGAGGTTCTCCCTTTTTAGTGAATCGAAGTGCTACTGAGTGTAGAGGTTTCCGGATATGACTGCTGTTGCTGTTTCAGTGATGCAAGGTCATATGTCGAAAAGCAAGAACTGAGGATACTAGGGTGCAACAGAATTGCTTTTAAAGTGGTTCAATCATCGATTGGTACTTCTAAACTTGTTTGTTTGGTTAGATCTGTAGTCTTTTTAGGTTAAACTAAACCCAAAAAACTTTGCTCTTTGTAAAGCTGAATAACTCTATTGAACACCACATAGTCTCCTGCAGTCAGCTTGCGTATTAATCGTTGCAAATCTTCATCAAAGCTTGTGAAATCTGGTGAAGTCAATGTTATCCCAGAAGGTGGCATTGTCGCTTCTAGCTTAGCAACACGTTCGACTCCTCCTGCTGTTCTATCGTAAAGTGCTGTGTTATTATCAGTCTTTCGTTCAAGCTCCACCGTACTTTCTCTTTTTCGATCAAAACCGCCTTTTATTTTCATGTCGCCTAATATCTTTTCAAAAACCTTAGTATTCATCTCATCAAAGTGGGGATGCTTCCTACAGCTCTTCTTTGTTATATTAATCCATCGCTCCATAGTTTCTTCCATTTCTGTCTGCAACCCAACAATCACATATTTTTCAAGGTTGTTAATGGCACGATTCACATCTTTGGAATATGGATCCAGGAACTGAATATACGCATTGTCCGCGGCCATTCTGCAAGTATCCAGGTATTCTCGCAACAGCGACTGATACTCAGTCCAATCATGTTGCAATGTCGCGATCTCTCGGGCCTTTACGACGCGTTCGTTCCACCTTTCTACACGACCCTTACCCTTCCCAGCACCAGGCAAGTCGCATTTATCGACCTCTCCTGGTCTGCCGCTTCCAAATTGAATGCCGTAATGAAAGCTAGAAAGTAGACGCTCAATGGGGTCACGAAAAGTCGAAAACACCATGGGGTGTGACGGCATGATCCATCCGAAGAGAGATGGATCTAACCCAACGTGTGTTGCAGTCATGGGACCAAAATCAAAATGGGCCTGAAGCTGGGAGGGTAACTTTTGTACTGGTTGTCTCTGATTTGCTGGATTACGACGATGTGGACCAAAGTTTAATGTCGAGCTGCGGGCGTCGTATTCGTGACAGGCAATTCTGGGAGCATTAGGGCGCTTCATAGGGAAGCATCTTTGATTTTTATTGATCTGAGTAGAATTCAGCGAGCCAATATAACGAGGGGGAGGGATGTGCCTGGCATCAAAAGCAACGCGGGTATTGTTAGAATGAAATCGTCGTGATATTGAGTTTTTGTTCCAATTGAGCCCTTTCCAAAATGGAGCACATCCTCCAACGGTTTCTATGCATGTATTCGGTCCAATATCCGTATTCGTGAATCTTCCCGCCTTTGAGAGAGGTACGATGAAGCCCTGCGCGACGCTTGTGCTAGCAGTTTTGGGAAGTCGCAGCCAACTTATGGCGCAATCAAAGTGTCTTTGTCGGTTGGCGTTGACCTCGCCGCGATTGCCCAAACGGTGCTCGCCTCGGATGACATTCGCCAGATTAGGAGATGTTTCTTCACTCAATAACATGCTCTCAACGTGAGTACGTTGAATCAAAAGGTGGGAAGAAGAAAGGGCAAGAGCGATGACGATCAATGATAAGTGGACTCTTGACAAATAGAAACTTCCTCTTCTTGTTGAGGTTGTTTTATTTTTCTTGATTGTGATGAGAATTTCTTGAGTTGTACGCGTCTTCATCGTCCTGCTGCGCATGCTATTCGGAGAAGGGATCGCGTCTGACACCATTACTGTTTATGCGAGTTCATGCTGTTATCTTCGTTGACAGTGTTGGATATCAATTATTTTGCTTCGTTTTGATCTTGTTCATGGGTATTCACTTTTCACTGTGTTCATCATTGGTATCGTACCTGTATCGTACCATATTCATCATGCTTTCATCACGTTGCCTCATCGTTGACAGGGCTGTGCGAAGTGCACACGTTCTATGGAGAGCTATGGGGAGGCTGAGTATGGTACAGTATCATGGTACGTAGGGGTACCAGTGAAGTATGATACAAAAGCATAATCCGTGTTTAAAGCATAAATTTGCCAGCATACACAACAAATACACAACAGACATCATTGGTCAGGTTGGCTTTATTCCACCTCCGATCTGAGACACGCAGAGCTGGTTCTGCTTAGACATCCAGCAACGAAGCCTATAGTTGATATGGTTTATAGGAGACGAAAAATCTCGCAGACATATATGTTATAATCTTCGATGATTCGAATCGGTGAAAATAGAGATGGCTTCTAGTTAGGGCATCCCCGTGCTTTCGAAGCGGGCTCTTATTGATTAAAGTAGTTACGATGTTAACGTCGGATAAAAAGTGATTTTATGAGCATTATAACTACTCAAATTAATGTAATAATCAACCAATAGACTTCTTGATTGTCATGGTTTTGACGATCGCGAATGACAATCGAGAATGGCATTTTGAAAGTGAAACGATGGTCAAAATATGATTGAAAAATGTCATATTGTGACGGTCGAAAATCGCGGTGATTACCATGATCGATGGTAGGGAAAAGTCCAGAAATGGGCAGAAAAACCCTACTATGGTAAGTACCATACTAACCGAGGACTCTTGCTTGTTATTGTCCCATATATCTAACACTCCCTCACAATGACTCGGCGAGAGGCTGAGTGTAATTAAGCCCCGCATAAATACTTGCGATGCCTGCAGAAAGTGTTCTGAGATAGTGGCTTGGTTAAGGCATCAGCTATCTGATCATCAGTACTGATGGGCAGTATCTTGATGAGCCCAAGACGTATGTGTTCCCTAAAATGATGATAACAGATATTAATGTGTTTTGTCCTAGGGCGTAGCTTTGGTAGTCGTGCTAACTCTAGGGCACCTGAATTGTCTTCAAAGACCTTGCAGTACACTTGGGGCTGCGTGCAAATGACCTTGAAGTTCCTTTCCCGGAATTCAGACATGAGTTCCATGATGGGAATGACATCTCGCAGGGCCATAGACATGGCTATGTACTCCGCCTCAGTGGTGGAGAGAGCTACTTGGGACTGGAGCTTGGATGCCCAAATGATGGGGCATCTTGCATAGAAAATGACCCATCGACTCCTAGACTTGGCTGTGCTGGGATCATGCTGGGCAAAGTCCTTGTTCCAATTGCCTGCGAAGTCTGAGTCGCAATAACATTCAAACCCTTTTGACTCGTTGGGCCTGAATTTGAGTCCCAAATGACGTGTTTTCTTCAAGTATCGCACAATATAAATAATTGCCTCTCCATGCTCCTTTCTTGGATCGGAGGAGTACTTGGCTACTTGATGGGTAGCAAAAAGAATATCACTGCGAAATGTCTGTGTGAGATAATTCAACT
The DNA here is from genome assembly GCA_013187285.1 of Cyclotella cryptica. Classification (NCBI taxonomy): domain Eukaryota; phylum Bacillariophyta; class Thalassiosirophyceae; order Thalassiosirales; family Thalassiosiraceae; genus Cyclotella; species Cyclotella cryptica. The sequence goes on from JABMIG010000172.1 coordinate 123,542, forward strand.
TACCAGTAACTGACCGATAGTTGAAGTTAACATTACATTCATCAAATCGTGGAGAGTCTTTGAATGCATGAAGTTGCTGGGTTGCCTTTGCTGGTACCGGTTTGGTATAGGCATCACCAATATTGACATCATTAATGATGGCATCAATGAGCGCACGTTGGGTGAATTCTATGCACCCATTACTATGCTTAGTGATGGTGACTCCAACATAGTCTGCTGGGTGTCCTTGATCTTCGATATCTAAGCCTGCCTCAGAGATCTCACGAATGACGTTAGTAAGTGACTGGTCGTTTGGTCCCAAGAAAATCCCATCGTCGACATACACAATGAAAATGACATCATCACGGAAGAATACGCATTCATCTATCAGTGATGGCTGGAACCCTATGCTGCGAAGCTTCTCAACTAGGTAGGAGTTCCAAACGCGACCAGCCTGTTTTTGACCATACAAGTTTGACAGCAACATCAACACGTGGTCTTTAGATGAGCCGTGCCGTGTTTCAATTCCCTTGGGCAATTCCATATACATGTCAGTTTCGATTGGTGCTTGGGGATATGCTTGGACAAAATCAATCTGGCGAAGTGATAATGTGAAGAGAGTTGCCATAACAATAATGATCCTAATTGCGAACCATGTCACAACTGGGGCATAGGTTTCGAAGTAATTCATGCCATAAACCTGCTTGCCACCATGGAGATTGAGTCTTGATTTGTATTTTAGAATCTCATTGGTCGTGAGGTCTCTCTTGCACCTCATGGCCCATACTGATGGTATGACGTCCACATCTTCAGGTACCTCTGCTCGTTTAATTAGCTTCCACCTTTTATGCTCGATGTGTCCATTTATTTCCTTGATGACGGCCTTTACGAACTCTCCAGCATCGGACTGTTGCATCGCTTGGTGGAAATACATGATGTCTCCCATCATCTCAGCATGAAATGCTATAGGGTGGCGCATTCGTTCTTGTAGGCTTAGGTGAGTCTCATGTTCTCGTATGTACATGACTTCAGCTTCTTCGAGTTCTGATAGCACAGCCCTGTTGCCCATGTAGTGCATGCCTCGATCTCCATAAAATGATCGCTGTGCCAGTGAATCTTGCATGGCGCGACTCAACTTTCTGACACGGCCTCTGCTGCTGACCCCGGCAGTGGGAGTAGGCTGTGGCTCTTGAAGAGGAGGGGCAATATCTCCCTCAGAAACCTGCATGGAGCTTGTTGAGTCACCTGATATGCTGATGTCATCATCAGGTACACAGTCTTGCGTAAACTCGATGGGCTCGGTGTTAGAAGAAGGAAGATTGGTCCCAACAGGTATCACATGTTGATCTGCACTAGACAACCTGTCTTGGACTGTAGGAGTACCGTCATACTTGGTGAAACCAGCCAGCTGTTTCCAGTTAGCTGATGTCACGATGTCCCTTTCAGAATGCTTGGTGGTTTCAAAGAAGTCATCGTACCTGCAATGGAACTGTGGAGAAACAAGTCCAGTATTCAAATTGAGTACCAGGTTCACGTTCCGTGCGTGATTTGGACTTGGGCCTAGATTATGACCTAGGCGAGATCTTGGTGACCACTTGGGTCTTGTATTGCCTGCTGCCAGGCTATTCTGAAGGGCGAATACCGGACAGGCAAAAGCATGATTGTCTCTCATCCTGAATCCCACATTGGTGCCAGAAAACAACTCTAATCGTGACCTTCCATCTAGCAGCACTGGCACAGTGTTGTGGATGTGCACAGCCATTCTGACTGCATATGGCCATAGAGAGAGGTGAACCGCACTTGGCCATCTTGCCTTGGCATGCAGCAACATGGTTCTTGCTGCCTCGGTGATGTCTCTGATAGCTCTCTCCGCAATGCCATTTTGGAAGTGGGCATTGACACCACAGTAGGTAATTGCTTGTTGTTGTTGACTGCAATGTTGTTTGAATGCGTTGTCGGCAAATCGCCCGTTGTCTGCGTGGTATTGCTTGATTCGAACACCGTGATCTGCAGCAAAACGTTCGAATGCCTGTTTTGCCTCAATCGTTTCCTTGGAGGTCAGCGATGACATGACGTGTACGTATCGAAGTCTTGAATAGTGGTCGACGAAGATGGTTGCGGCCTTGTATCTCTTGGTGGTGAGTCGTCCCTTGAGCTGAGCAACGAAGCCTGCTTGAGTGGATTCCATTTGGTCCTCGGAAACACATTCTCCAGGGTAAGTAGCCGTGAACCTTGCTGTTGGCTCTTGACCTTGTTCGCCATGGTACCTTGGTCATTTTGCCAAATAGGCAGCCAGCACATCTTGGTTCCTTGACTTTTTCGAACTTCTTCGGTATCTCACCATTCTTTGCTAAATCTTTCAACGTCGAAAATGGAAGGTGACCGAGTCGATGGTGCCATCGAAGTAGCTTGGCTTGGTCATCAGTTGCAGTCATGGAATCGTTTTGTTGGTCGGCCTCGGTACGATGTTCTGTAGGCGAAAAGGTAAGGGTGCCGCGTTTGATGGATTTATTGTCTGGGTTGTGTGTGCACTCCCCCCATGTGTGATTGCCTGTTGGATGAAGTGGACAGTTGTCGCCAGCGGCAACGTCCAAATGGCTGACATTGCTGATTTGCACGGTGTCATCGTCCTCACTTACCTCGTCGTCTTCCCATGATTCTTTGTCTTTTAGGTTGATATCTTCGTCAGCAATGAAAGATTCGGGGTGGCGTTGACAATCCCCCCAAGCAAAGCATCATATTGAACATGTCGACGAAGGTGTGGGGCCGACGCATCACAGGCAAGGTAGGTGGCTTCGAAGGCCTGGTAATTAAACGTGCCTGAGGAAGTATAGAAGGCAGGTGTGTTTGTTCGTGAGTCCAACGGGACGAATTTCTTGCTTTTCTCGTGGTTCCACACTAACCAACATCCATTTGCTGTGTTTTTGATGTAGGTACCACGGCCATTATCAACCTGGGCCCAATGTTGTGGACACAAGAGTGTCTGCGGCAGGCCTGGGATGTATAAACTGTGAGGCAATTCGATGTGGTGGATCTTACCGCGGTCATCTTCGATGGTAAAGCAGAAGGTGCCCATACCCTTTGAAACAAGGCCACCGGCGATGCCTGAGATGGTAGCTCCCTCAGAAAGCTTGAGGTCCTTGAAGCATTCTTTTCGACCTGACATGGTAATGGAACAAAGAGTGTCGATTCCAATTCGGAAGGGTATCAAAGCGGGGTCGGAATGGATGAGACAATGCAGAAACAACAGTGGACTTGAAGGCTTGATGTGTGGTGTGAAACTGGATTCGACAATTGATGATGACTTGATGGAGGAGCTGGCAAAGTGACCGACGAAGACACAACAACAGTTGGAAAGAGTGGTCGATGAGGCGCTCCACGCGACAACCAGCCTAACAGATGGAGAATTCACCCTGAAGGGTAAGTTATGCCTTGAATTTCCATGTTAAATGGAACAATTGCTTTGGTTTCCTGTATCGTCCCTTGTGCTTGTGCTTGTACTTCATTCGTTGCTTGAAGCAATGGTATCGTAGGTGATTGGCGGAGGATCTTCGTCGTTGTCTGTCTGTCTTGCGAACGCTCCTGTCTGACTTGAGTGCTTGTGTGGCAATGACTTGCCATTTGTTCCTCACCCATAACAAAAACGTTACCATTGTCCATACTTCAAAGAACACAAAATACGAGGTGGCTGATTCAAGGACGGAGGTAAGCAGCAGGAGGAGGAGGATGTTTGGTGCCTCGGCCATGGCTATTAGCCATGCCGGTCTGCACCATCATTCATCCTGTGTGGACAGCTCTGCCAAATGGGCCAGAAGCTGTCGATTGAGACTTGTTCTGCTGCCTGCCTGTTCGCTCTCATGTCCTGATTGCTGTCTTGAGACGGACGGAGTTCCTTGGCTTTTACCCTTGCGGCATTCGTTTGAGGAGTGAAGGCACCAGGCAAGGTGGTGAATACACCAATGCCATGTTTTGTTGTCTTTCTTGATGGTTTTGGGTTCGCCTGCCTTGGGTGCCGTCTTCTTCCAGGTCTCGTCTTCCTTTTGTCGTCTCCTGTTGCTGTTGTTCTTGGGGTTCCTTGTCGTACTCTGGTTGGAAGTCTTCGGCGTGTTGGATGCTGTTAATGCTCGTTGAGTGCTGCTTGACGTACTTGCCTTGAGTTTCGATTTTAACTGTTTGGACAACTTGAGGTTTGAGTCCTTGAACTGTTCGAGTTCTGCCTTGTCGCGTGGAATAGTCTATCAATTGGTCCGGGTTTGTGGTGCCCGGTGAGAGTGTGAAGGTGACGGCCGCTGGAGCAGCCGCAGCAGCTGGTACAGGAGCAGCTCCAGGAGGAGCCGTCGCACCTACCAAGAGAGGTTGAATGGCGGCGAGGAGAGCCGTCATTTGTTCGTTGAGATTCGTGATGCTATCGCGAAGGTCGTCCATATCGACAGGTGCTTGACTTCGTGTGGAGACAATGGTTGAAAATGGATAAAGGTAAGCTCAACGATGATAATGGTTTTATTCTTCTTTCAACAATTCACTTCTCGTGATACTTCTGTTTGATCAAGACAGAATATGTTGAGTGCTCGTTGCTCGTGCAATGCGAAGATTCTGCTTGTTATGCGCAGAGGAAGCGTGTTATAATCTTCGATGATTCGAATCGGTGAAAATAGAGATGGCTTCTAGTTAGGGCGTCCCCGTGCTTTCGAAGCGGGCTCTTATTGATTAAAGTAGTTACGATGTTAACGTCGGATAAAAAGTGATTTTATGAGCATTATAACTACTCAAATTAATGTAACAATCAACCAATAGACTTCTTGATTGTCATGGTTTTGACGATCGAGAATGACAATCGAGAATGGCATTTTGAAAGTGAAACGATGGTCAAAATATGATTGAAAAATGTCATATTGTGACGGTCGAGAATCGCGGTGATTACCATGATCGATGGTAGGGAAAAGTCCAGAAATGGGCAGAAAAACCCTACTATGGTAAGTACCATACTAACCGAGGACTCTTGCTTGTTATTGTCCCATATATCTAACATTATAACATATGTATTACAACCAGTAGCCATCTGAGTTCACTCTGTTTCAACTGTTCAGACTAGCTGCATTACACGATGCATGCTTCAATACAAGTTTCTAGCGCCCTCTTTGAATTCATTGAGACACAGATAGTTACATGGTTAATCAATTTAATGGAAAATTTCCTAAGGAATGTATGTTCAGGCCGCCTCTATGAATCAAACTCATGAGATCAAAAGAGTTGTCCAACAACTCCTGTTTCAATTGCTCTCTGAAAATCAAGTCTGATAATCCTCCAAGTGAATTATTCCCATACCCTCAGAGGGGACAATATGAGTAAATAACTGCACATCCGTCGAAGACAGCATCCCCAGGTACAGTCCTTTCTTACCACCATTGTCTGATGTCCCCTCTTCTCCTTCCATCTCATTCTTCTCTTCCTTGTCCCACCAAATCTCCTGCTCATTCCAGTGCATAACAGCCTTACTCCACAAATCATGCAAACTAACAATAAACTCCAATGCCCTCTCATCACCCGATGCACCCCATTCTGCCACCTCCGCGTAGACATCGCATCGGAACAGTCTTGCATCTTCTTCTCCAAGTGAGTGAATGACAAACGATGTGTCAATGGTGGGATACAGGGACCCACCGAGGAGTTTACCACGCAAAGCCACGCGGATAGTGTTGTAGACGCTTGCTTGGAGAGAGTCATTTTTGGGCGGGCGGGACCAGGGGCAGGAAGAGCCCCTGAGGGATGGGTCGCAAGTGGGATGATTTGAGGGAATGAGTAGCGCCGTGACGCCTTTGCGGTGACCAGAAGAAGGAGGGGGACCATCTTCCATGGTTTTTAGAAGCTTGGGTAAATTGTCCAACAACACGGTTGGGGCGGCGTACGCCGCATAGCGGACCGATGATCCAAAGAACCGTCCCGGTGAAATCTTGGGAAGATACTCCAAGGCATAACGTCCCGAAAAGGCATGCAACCAGCCCGACGTATCCCCAACCTTGGGCGTAGATACGGGCAACACCGTCCAAAACCCATGTCTCAACAAATTGGGCAATCCACTCTCCGAATCCTCCTCCACATACTCTTCCCCCTCCGATCGCAACCTCTGCACCAGCGGACTCCTCTCCGAAACGAATGCCACATTGCATCGAGCCGCGGTCTTCTTCCCCAACTCGGACGGCAACCCCGCTCCGACGTAGGGAGACGAGTCAACACCCACTGCCAACGTTGCGGATGGTATCTGCTCGACATCCTCGTCCAACAGTATGGTGTATAACACGGCATCACAACCGGAGGTGACGGCACGAGAGAGGGAGGCGACGTCATCCCATGCCGAGGGCGTACACCGATCGGATCTTCGACATTCGGACGCACAGGGAAAGACGGGAGAGCCACGTAGGCATTCTCGATCGAGGGGACTGCATTTGGGTCTTTGGGCGTCGAGCGAGGAAGACAGGGCGGACTCGAGGGATTGACGTTCGAGCGAGGGGGTGATGGACGGATCGTGACCGTAGGGTAAGGATCGATCACGATGCCACGAAATGGTATGAGCCAATCCCTCTTGGAGGGAAGTTTGTGCCTTGAATCCCAACAGGGCTTCCGATCTTGCGGTCGATGCGATCGACGTGGTGGATATTCGGCCATCATTGAAGGACGACTTATTCTCCACCTTGGGGAAATGGCGACTAACCTCTTCCTCCATCTGCCGAAGGGTGGTTCCTTTCCCCGTCCCCACATTAAACACCACTGGAACCCCCTGGACCGATCTATACTGCATGGCAGCCATAATCGCATCAACGGCATCATCGATAAAAACATAATCCTTGACATTGTCCTCATACGTAGTATCACTAATGGACTCATGTTCCACTGCCACCTTCTCCACCAAGTCAAACACCTCGGTGCCCGGCGTACTCCACGGTCCGTACACGTCAAACAATCTCAATCCGACGGAATATATTCCATGGGCGGAATGGTAGGCACTGGCCAATATTTCTTCCATCAACTTACTCGCCCCTCGTAGGGTGGACGGGGTAGTGATGGGCAAATGCTCTCGAAAGGGAGGAGGATTGACGGCATTCGTTGCTTCTTTGGAAGCGAGGGCATCGTACACTTCCGAACTACTGGCATAAACAAAATGCGGAACGGCGTGAAATTGTTGGTGTTGTGGTTGTTGTTGGTGCGTATCACTATTCCCCCCCTTCGCCAAGGAAGATTCCTCCGCATGACGCTGCGCCACCATTCGCAACTCCTCCAACACCCCCTCCATCCTCCCCGCCTTGACACCATCCTTGGATCGAGGCACGGCCTGATTCCCCCACGAGGGCGTGAGGGGCACGTCAGCCAAATGGACCACGTGGGTAATATCGGGATTTTGTGCAAAAATGCCCTCGAGGAGGGGAACTTCGCCAAAGTCAAAGAATTCGGGTATGGAGGGTCGAATGTCGGCACGGTAGAATCGAATGGATTCCGGCCCGTTATTACTGTTACGGACAGGGCTTTCGTCGTCCTCGTCCATTGCAGAGGGAGGAGACGTGAGCTCATGAAACACTCGAAAAATCCTCTGCCTCCGGATCTCAAACAGACTCAACGTCTCCTCGCTCCACTTTTCGTAAATCGCTCCCGACGACGACGACGACGACGTCCTATCGTCCCCACCGGGAACGTACGCACTCTCATTCTCGCTCTCAATGCCCAAATTATCCACCAATAACAAGCGTTTGACGTTGTACGTACGACGGAGGGCCAATGCCAATTCCGAGCCTAGGAAGCCCGCCGCTCCGGTGATGAGAACTACCGAGTCGGAGGTAAGGCGGGGGGAGGGGTGGGCGTCTTTGCCTTCGGAGGCGGGGGGTGCGCCGTATTGGGACGACGACGAGGAGGAGGGGACGTCGTCATCGGCTGTTTCTTGGGCTGTGGTTGGTGGGAGGAGTGTGCTGGAGAGTAGGAGGATGACTGCTAGGAAGAGCAGTGTCATTGAGGATGGTGGCGGTGGAGATTTCCGCCGTATTTTTGTCATGGTTATTCGCGGCTTGGTTGGTATTTTGGTTGGGTGTTTGTGTTGTTGTTCACCTTGATTGTTTCATTCAAAGAGGACCATTATCATTGTCATGCCTCACGATATCATCATCATGGTTTGTTTTTGATATTATTATATTATATTGCCTCGCATACACGGGGGATGAAGAAAAAATGAAAAACGGGTGATGATGAGAGATAACAATAGACTCCCAATCTAGTCTAGCCAATATTTGAATTCTGTACCCTCTCACATTACGAGAGATAGGACAGGAGTTAGGACTTGAAAAGAGAAGAATAGATAATTTTCTGAAAATTCGATGAGTAACGACAGAGTCTGATGGGATATAAACCTCACGAACGATTAGCGCGGTGCGCGAACAGAAGATAATAACAGCCCTTTCTCACATGTTGATTTGCGTGAATAGTCAGTTATGATCTCTACGACTTGACTTCCCGCATCCTTCCGTGATGATCCCTCGCGAAGATCCACTCCCATGGTGTTATTGTGTATTGTATCTACAGTATGGTACCAGCATATTGTACCATACTGACTTCCCCTTGGATTCTCAAGCCCACCGTCATCGTCATCCGTCTTCGTTCAACATTATATTTTTTGTTGCCAACCGATCTTTTAAAATCATTCCCTCGTCTCCTCCTTTTCGGCCCCTTTCCAACATCGACCCATCCCCATCCTCGTCTCCATCCCTTCATCCCGACCCATATCATCCCCTCCCACAAAAGGCAACAATCCAAAGAAATGGTATCCGACAACACCAAAATAGGCACCGCCCTAATGTTCCTAGGATTCACCTTCCTCTTCCTCGGCACCCTCTTCCTCTTCGACTCCACCCTCCTCGCACTCGGCGACGTCCTCTTCCTCACCGGCCTGACATTCACCATCGGCGTCCAACGGACCGTACGTTTCTTCTCCCGTAAAGATCGATTGCGTGGCATTCTCGCCTTTTTTGGTGGGTTCGTCTTGGTCATGATGCGATGGGGGATGGTGGGGATGGTATTGCAGGTGTATGGATTGGTGTATTTGTTTGGACAGTTTTTTCCTATTGCCGCGGCGAGTTTGAGGGATGTTCCCGTGGTGGGGGCGGTGTTTCGGATGGAGAGTGTGGAGAGGTTTTTTCGGGGGTTTGGTGGGGGTGGTGGGGGGGAGAGGAGGGCACCGGTGTAATGGATTGTGGAGTGGATTGTTCTTGGAGAATGAGAGACTGGTGGTGCGAATTCGATGTTGGTCGTGGAGAGTAGTGGAAGACGAGACACGATTTTTTCAAAAAAAAAAACAGGCAATCTACTGCGAATGCAACGTATCAAGTGGCAAGCAATCATGAAATCCTCAAATGTTTCCAAGCTTCTATTTCAAAGGCAGTAAATTTGAATGGTATTTTCCTCCTCAATGCAACACACACGATGAATCATCAACGTAACATCCAATAGGAAGTGATTTCCTCTTGAATTTCAAATTGATATTGTGCATACAAACATAAGAGATGACATCCGTACTACAATCAATGTTATAGAATACGTCTATTCTTTAACTGATTTAAAAGTTCGTATGTAAAGTTTTGCGTTTGAAAAGGTTGGATAGTTACGATACTTGTTGGAATCAGAAGCAATGTAACTGTGTTGTCCACCGGACGGCAATGCAACATGACACCGTCATGCTCCCTGCAAAGTGTTAGCTATATACCAACCCTCGACGGAAAGTATTTTGTTGTATTTGCAAACAATGGGTACGATGTTGGCTTTCACAGTTGAATTTTTTTAGTTTGTATTCTATGAGATGGCTGCTGAGCTGCGGTTGTCCAAAAAAATACGGTACAATACACAAACCTAGCGCGTGTGCGGGAGAGCTCACAAGATATCTTACCTTGGCTAGTAAAATCATCTGGCATAGATTAGTATGATATTCGTCAAAAATGCTTAAGTAAAATAAAACGATCCAACATTTGTGAAAGGTAATTCCAAGTCTATCAGGACCACTGCCCTACCACTGCCATCATCTTCCTTGGCGCCGTCGCCGGTCAACACCCATCTACACCCATCAAACGTGCTCTTGACATTGATTCTAACGACAGAGAGCGTGGACCCATGTTTCCACTGCGAATGGCCATCTCTACCATCTAATAAGGACCTCATAGGGACCTCATCGACACCATCCGCCAAAGAGTCGATCGCATACTACTCTCTCCTGCTCCTCCCCCACCGGAAAAGACTGTGCCGACCACTGAACAACACCAACACACCATGACATCCACCTACAAATCCACAACGCACCTCTCCCACCCCACCCCCACCACCACCTCCACCATCCAATCCACCACCGCCCACCTCTCCACCACCCTCACTTCCCACCCCCAACACGGTAAATGGTGGATGCGCACGTACGGCATTGGACCGCGTTCGCTCGTCAAACAACTCACGCACGGACGACGACGACGCACGCACGGACGACGGTTGGGATTTCGTGTGGGGACCTTCCCCGTCGAGGAAGTACGGTTCGGAGATGCTTCGTTGTTGATGGTGGTGTGTGGACCGCGTGTGTGTTTGTATGGGGGACGGGCGGGGATGACGAGTGATTTTCATCGAAAGTTGGCGGGACGGCGGGCCGTGGTGGACGACAATGACGACAATGACGACGAGGGAGGAGACTTGATGTTTGGGAAAAAGAACAATGGGGGGGAGGACAACGATTCCAAATTGGAACATGTCAATCCCGATCGACAGATATCGACGGGGGGACATTTGGCCACCGCCGCTTGTGGACGGTCCGATCATCGTCTTGTGGCGGTGGGAACCGAGGGGGGGACGGTGAGAATTTGTGATGTGAACAGTCGTGCGACGTTGCGATCGTTCTCGTGCTCGAAGGCCAAGGGGGGAGGAGATCGGAAATCGGTGAGGGATGTTTGTTGGATGAGGGATGGGAAGAGGGTGGTGGCGGGGGGAGATGATGGGGTGGTGAGGGTGTGGAATGTCAAGATGGATGAGGTCGAGGTGGAACTTGTGGGGCATGGGGATAGTGTTCGGTGTGTTACGGTTGTATCGTACAAGGATGCTGGGAAGGGAGCAAAAGAAAGGGATGCGGAGATGACCGAAGCGGTTGTTGATTCATTTCAATCGGAATGGAGTCAATTGATCGTGAGCGGATCCTACGATCACACCATTCGTGTGTGGGATATTTCCAACGCCTCGGAAGGAGAGCAATGTACCTCGATAATGAACCATGGAGATCCCGTCCAAGCCCTACTAGTCCTTCCACCCATTAATAATGCCTACAGCGCTCTCCAAAACAAAAAGTCCAAGACAAAATACGACAATATCCCATTACTCGCGTCCGCCGGCGGGACCACCATCAAGATTTGGAATCCCATGACCGGCGCCTGTCTGGGCACATATCCCACAAAACACGCCAAAACCATAACATGCATGTGTCTCCTCGATGTCATGGAAGAAGATGACGACAACACCAGCACCCCACCGCAAAGAAAACGACAAATCATCACGGGGGGACTCGACGGTCTCCTCCGCATTCATTCCGCCACACCCCAAGACATTCAAGCCGGATCTCTACCCTTCCTCCATGGGATGCAATTCTCCGATCCCATTTCCGCATTGGCCATTTCTCACGACATGTCCCGCATAGCCATTGGATTCACCACCGGCATTGTCATGGTACACCAACGTCGACAACTTCCGTCCGAGACGGTTGCGAAAAAGAGGAGAGATCCCAAGCCGGGAACGTATTCCTTCTTTATGAGAGGAGCGCATGAGAAATCGCATGATCCGGATGATTATTTGTTGATGCCGCAAAAGAAACAAAAGCTGGCGGAGTATGATGTTTTGTTGAGGAAGTTTCGGTATGGGGATGCTTTGGATAAGGTTTTGGAGACGAGGCAGCCTCAAAACGTGAGTAATTCCCTGTTATTTCACATTACGTTAAACTGAATAATATAGTGCGCAAGCTCATGACGTATTGCTCCATTCCAATCAACTGAATCGTAACAATGTCATAACTCTTCATCTCAAGGTAATCGCCGTCATCGAAGAACTGGGAAAACGCCGCGGCCTCTCCCTAGCCCTAAGCAACCGTGACGAAGAATCCCTCGAATCCATCCTCTCCTTCACCATCCGCTTCATCGACAACCCCCAATACACCCCCTACCTTATCGGTGTGGCACACCTTCTCTGCGATATTTACGGATCGGTCCTAGGACAATCGGCGATTGTGGACGAATTGTTTTCCAAATTAAAAACCAAGGTGACGGGAGAGTGTGCGGTGCAAAAGATGTTGTCGCGGTTGTTGGGTCAGATTGATTTTGTTATGGCGAGTGCGGAGATGCAAAGTTTGGAGGATGGGCGATGATGGAAATAAAAATTGTTCGTTGTTAAGAGGATAAATGAACTTCATTTAAGTTTTAGAACATGTAGTAGGCTAAACGCTTGGGAAAATGCAGTTCCCATGGAATTGTAAAAAGAAAAAAAGTGAAAAGTCAACTGCTTGAGAAAATCGTGTTTACTTTGGCATTTGCTTTTTTGACCGGTGTAATTCCAAGGGAACAGCCAAATTAACTGGGAATCCTTTGATCTGGAGAGCATGCTAATCTTTTCTGTCATACATTGACATTGCATCAGCATCAATTTGTTGTTATTCCTTAGGAATTGTAATTGCAATCTTTGACATGACTGTAATCTAACTTTGATCAATATCATACTCATTACAAATTCTGGGAATTGCACCCTGTCATGATGGCATATGCCAAGAATCTGCCTTATTTAGTACCTCTAGGTATCAAATAAGAAACTCCAATGTAAGGACTCCTCCTAACCTCCCAAGTAAGGAGGGATCCATAAAATGCAAAATATCTAGAGCAATGGATCTATGCAACAAGAGAACACCCTTGTCTGGCACAGTCTCAAGAGAAGGTACAAGTATACCAGGATTGTGTAGAACCTACACAAAATAAATATATTTGTTTCATTCTATGATGATAGTGATTACATTGCCATTTCATCCTTATTTGTTCATTGTTATCAATAAACCAATAGCTCCCAAATTATCAACACCGATAAGTTGTACCCCATTTTTCCTACAAAAACAATATTTGATACTTTTTACCTCCAAAATGTTAGGTCACAACAATCCCTAGTAATTGCATCTGTTTCTATCCAGTATTTTATTATACTCTGTGGATTGAAAGTAATATTATCACTTAAAATGTGATGCCATCTGTTGGTTCGGGCAAAATGATAAGGCAACCTCAATTGATACCACAATGTCAAACACTTTTAACAAAGAAATACAATCTAATACAATTCACAAATTTTTGAAACAATTACAGGTGTTCTGGGATTGTAATGGACATTATTTCTCCAAAAGGTAAAAGGTTAAGAATTTTTTCTCATGATTCTGCTTATTTCACTTTATTTTTACAAAATACCTAGGGATTGCATTTTCTCAAGCTTTTGGCCTAACACATCTTCTTCTCTCTGCCAGTTAGCACTGTAATAGAGTGATGTAAAGTCCATGAAGCTGAATTCATTTGGGACATTGGTGTTTTGGATTAACACTGGCTACGTTAAGGAAAAAAGCAGGAAGGGCACAAACACACTATGACTTTATTCTCCAAAACATGTACTTCAACTTCCCTAACATCTTTTCAAGTTTTGTACTCAAGCTGTACCTCACTAAACCTGCAGAAGAATTGGTCCACAACTATCTCAACTTCTTTGAGCCTGGTGTTACAAAGAATTCTCACAAAGTCCAGCAGTAAGGCTTTAGATGGGGTTTGGTAAATCTTTCGATGTTTTGTTTCCAATTCAAGGGCAAGCTGAAAAAACCCCTCATTGATATCCAAATCAGATTCTTCAGACCTGGACTTATACAAAAAGCCAACAAATGCATTGATATTAAAAAATGCAACCTTCAGTAAGACGAATTCAAGAATGTATTTGAAGCCAAGCAATGACTCACAAAAGATTGTCCCTTGCCAGCAAACTTTCACAGGGATTATTTGCATAAACTACTCCTGAACTTTGAATTCAAGACCGAGAGTAGTCTAGCAATACTTGTATTTAGCTAACCATGTCTCACTTGGACCCAAAACATGAAAATGACTTTGAAGCCATTTATCATCATGTCAACTATGAATTTTCAAGGCTCAAATATGCTCCTATTGTCTTTGAGACTGAACCTGCTGATGCCCCAGCATGGTGTGTTGCTGTGGTTTGTCTCCTTAAGTTTGTTTTGCAGTTTAAAGAAAGGAATCATAAGATGCCTAGGAAATCTCTCAAAGACTTCCAAAACAACAAAAAATCCTTCCATTGCAATGTATATAAAAAGAAACACTAGACTCATCAATAAAAAACATGACGCACATGCATGCAATTTCAAGTAACTACTGCACACATCAAGAGAAAAAATGTAAGCAATAACAAGGAAACATTCCATACAGCTTAATGGGACTCCTCATGAAGTCAAACCTACTAAAGTTAACCCTACAACTAGACTCAAACTAAAATTCCACTCTCATACTATAATGTTCATCAACTGAATTTTGAATGGTTTTGACTCTTTGTTTAAGCCTATGGAATGTCATGAGAATTCAATACAATAGTGTTCTTGAACTGTATTTAAAAAATCAAACTCGTTCATAAATGAAAAGGTGTTGTTGTAATGATAAGTTCATTGGAGGATATTGTAGTTTGGATGATTGACCAACAATGTAATTTTGTTGTTGATGTATATTGGAAGACATTGCATTTACTGAATGTAGTAGTGATGAGGTTTGTCTAGGTTCTCCTAGTTCTGGTCAATCACCTAGATTACAGTGTTTAGATGTTAATATTCTAGGTGTTTTGAGAAGTTGTGACAGTAGGGTACCTGAACAGTTTTTAAAATGTGGTGTGTTAGTTCATTAGTGAAAGGTGAAGTAATAGAGACAAGTTCATTCAAGGGTGTCATAGTTTGGGTGAGTGCCCATGATAACAATTCATCAGTTGAGGTTTGAAGACCTTAAAATTCTGCCCGATGCATATTTGATTTCGATGAGTCCTAGGAGTGAAGATTGATGACAAGATTGTCTCAGTGCAAGAGAGTGGTGTTACATGTATGAGTTGAGTCTGGTGTTGATTTAGTTTTCATGAGTCATGATTAGCAGGATGAGGCATATAATAACAAGTAAGGATGTGCTTTGTTTTCATAGCGGTTGTTGTTAAGACATGAAGAGTCTTACTCAAAGGAGACACGAGTAGCCAATTATTATTTGATCATATTTGAATTAGGTTTCATTCCTTGTTTTTCGTAGTAAGGTAATCGTTATAGGCACAGCCAACATAGCATGGTAATCTTGTGTTTTTAAAAGAAAGATTTAGATCTAGTTTTTTTACAAATAGACAACACACTGAGTTGTACTACATCTAGCTCCCATCAGAAGCGTGACTCAATGCTCTGTTGATGTCGTTGTTGTTGGCTGTCTTTATTGTTTATAGACTTGACAAAGGTATAAGTGTAAATGAGGAACTGCAAGTCCTTTTTCTTGTTGAAGTGTTTAATGGTTGTCTAGCTATCATGCTGTTCCAATTACTTCATGACACTACGGAGATCAACAAGGGGAACACACCATGATGGGACATCTGGAAGTTCTCCAAAGTACAATGGGGTCATAACTGAACTTAGTATGGTTGTTTTGACAGTCAAGTAAATAGCTTTGTAGCCGCATAACATGGCAGTAAGTAATACAAGTTAAGTGAGGGTCAGTTGAGAAGCTCTGTAAGATTCTAAAGATTGAATGAAGAAACTGTGAGGGTGCATTCAGTTTCATAGTTTGTAGTGTGTTTATCTTGTCATTGTCAAAGTTTGCTAACAAAGGAGTGACCTACGGTCAATGTAGAATGAAAGTAGAAAAATGAAGTTGAAATGAAACTGTGAGCATTTAATTTAACTAACTTACTTCTAGGTGTTCACGTGATGGCTCACCACAACTCTTTCAGAGTTTGTGGTTTACAGCCCCTTGGAAAGAGACAAGAAAGTAGGAATAGTACCATGGGTTACAGCCGGGGGTACTGACGTACTCCTATCCAAAAGGTATCATGGAACGGACCATGCTACTGAGAAGTATGTAGCCTACCTCAAGGCTACTGTAGGTACATACCCACATGCACTTCATCCAGGCCCCTTATTGGTATCGTCAATGATACTTCCTCCTTTACACAAAAAGGGGCCAACAGGCATGGGCAGGACACTCTTCCCCTTCATGGCAAGAATCTCTCTCTGCCATGAATCAATTAAATAGAATGAATGGTGAAACAACTCCATGTTCATTTCCTCCAATGAAGAGGTGGAGAAAAACAACCTGAAGTAAAAAACTCGAAAAGACCCCAGATACAGCCCGTCTATCAAAGCTGTCTTCGCTGGGGTAAGTGGAAAAGTTTCAACAATATGACAGCACTCTGTGTATGTTGATGCGTTCGGTGATCCCGTCACACAACTGAATGGTTAAGTTTCCATTGACGTGAACACGTTCAATGGTGTAAGGGCCTTCGGTTCTTACTCCCAATTTAGTTGGGTTGTGCACTTTCTTCCGAACCTGTTGCCCTGGAGCATAGTCATAGTGACATGGCTTCCTATTATCACATCGCAAATACTCATTGACATGATGTTCGCGTATGCACGCAATGGCCTGCCAATCAGCAATATGCGGCACGTTCAAAAACATATCCCTTGAAAAGGCAAGATCTCCTGGATTGCTTCCTAGGGTAGTGGCAACGGTGGTGCGCATGGCGTGCATAGCAGTTGCTAGTGCATCGGCGATTATGTCTCGCGCCTGAGTCATATTCTGTGGAGGATTGGCATGCACTAGGGTTCATAGCACATTGCCTACTGTTTGATGCATTCTTTCACAGACTGCATTTGACTGGGGATTCTTGCTGGTCAAGCAAACATCCTTGATATTAAACAATTCCAACAGCCATTGGAATGAACTGCCTATGAACTCACCCCCTTTGTCGTGAACACAACGTATTGGTTGGGGATAGCGGCAAAGCCAACTCTGCATGAATTTATTGCGAATGTGTCTGGCTGTCTTGTTATCAATCCTGATAAGTTCAACTAAATTTGAAGCAGTGTCAACGCAGGTCAGTGCATTGAACTCCACTTTTTGGCAATTGACCTTGACTTCCCAAGGACCAATGAGATTGATGGCCACTTCTTCCCAAGGTGCGATTCGCACTTCTCTCTCAGGCAACAGTCCGTATCCACGGCCTGCTATTTTGTACTTTTGACAGTCAGAACACTTGAGCTGCTCAATGTGTTGACGCAGGGCTGGATTGTGATATCGCTGTCTCAACAATTCAGTGAGCCTTTTTTCTCCGGGATATCCCATCACTTGGTGAAACCACTTGACAGTATCATCCACCATTGAGTCCAGCAAAGTAATTTTCCAATTGTCTTGGGTGGGATCCTTCTTGTAACAGATGGTGTCCTCGACATCTGGATCTAGTTGCAAGTTCACATAGTTGTCAGGGTTTTGTGCTTGCAAAGCTAGCAGTTTGTAATTCAATGGATTATGCTCAGGATGCGAAATTTGTGGGAGGTTGAGATAGCACTCTAACATCTCCGTTAGTTCATTGTGATTGAACCCAACATACTCTTGGTCCAAGAAGTATCCTTTGTCTTCATTGTCTGAAACCACTGCTGGGTCTACGAGACTCTTCCCCTCCGCAATCTGAGCCGATGTAACAAAGCAATGGAGCCGAGACAAATTATCAGCTAGAATAGTGCGGGGTCCTTCGATATAGTGCAACATCGGTGAGTACTCCTTGACTTTATTGCACCAACGTAAGACCCTTTGCATCTTTAAGGTGTCAAACGCGAGGTTCTTAGCCAATAGCCAAGCCAGTCAATCTCCTGAACTGCCCATTCACATTTCAGAGGATTAATAGTAAATCAATTTTCCTGCAATTGTCTCAGGATAGTGGCAAGGAGTTTTATGTGGTGATCCCAATCTTGGGAAAACGCACCAATGTCATCAATGTACACATCTGCATCCTCAATACCAGACAGTACACTTTCCATGATGGACTGTGCTATGTCAGGGGAGCACTTGAGTCCCATGGGGAGCTGGGCATACTTATATTTGCCGAACTGTGTAATAATCATACATAAGTCTTGACTTTCTTTGTCAAGTTCAAAGGTGTAGTATTGCATCCTTACATCCAGTTTGGTAAAGAATCTATACCCGGAGCGTTTGCGCAGAATATCCGATATGACCAGAAGCAGATACTGGTGTAGCTTAATTATCTTATTCAGTTGGCATAAATCACTGATCCAACGTACTTGACCATCCTTCTGTGGGATGATGAAGGTAGGAGAGGCCCATTCACTTTCCTATGCTGGGATAAGTACTCCAAGTTCAACAACGTGATCTAATTCCCATTTGAACATACTCATGTGTACGCGTGGGACCAGAAAAGGTCGAGCGTGTACAGGCTTTGCATCGGGTACCAATTCTATGTGTACCTTGCGGTGTGGGTACAACCCAAGAGTTCCGTCAAACTGATGTTGTCTTGCAGCACCTGAAGCAAGTCTTTCCTTTGGTGTGCATTAAGATATGTTTTCTTGTCTAAGACTTCAGCTACATCTGTCCACTCATATTTGACATCCAAAATGTTGGTGGCATAGCAGCTCAACCAATCTTTGCCAAAGAGCTCATCTTCTGCTTGGATGAAGAACATGTCCTCCATTGCATCGAAGTCTTTGGAGTCCAGGCCACCTGGGGGCCGCAAAGGAAGGGAGCAATCGAACCATTCCATTTTGCCTTCTGAGTAATTGAGTTTGATTCCTGATTTTGACAAGAAATTTTTACCCAGGATTACGTCGTACCAGACGTGATCATTGTCAAATACTAAAGCCTTTTGTTGGCTGATGCGCCGGTTTTTGTCAAACTCTGGCAACCTCAGATCCCTGAGTATTACAACTTCCTGTGCTTGAAGTTTCCCTTCAAGCGTGGAAATGTTTTTGGTTTCACTCATTGTCTTAGTGACAACCTTTGGCGGTAAGACTGATCGTTTGATCATGGATATAGTCAAGCCAGAGTCAAGCAGTACTCGCAGGAGTCTTCTGCTTTTGACTGCCCCAATGGTATCTGTGGTACAGATAGTAACAGGGCATTCCCATAGGGCATTCCCAATGGGGCACAAAAATCTTTGGCCCGTGGTAGTTGTACATGGTTTCCTTGAACTCCAGTTCAAAACATTCACAGTTTGGGAAAGAATTGGCGTTCCCAGCAGAAAAAATAGATTGTCAGTGGAGGAGTCATCTACTTCCTCTAAACCAGGAAGTATACTACCTTAGTCATCGTCATAGTTAAAAAAATCCATTTTCAAACTAATGTCATTGTTGTCACTAACTAGGTCTAGTTTATTGACACTACCAACCTCTGGATCGACTTCCATATTGGGAACGTCAATATACTGTGGGACGACCAAAACATTTTCTGCTGGCGCAGTTTCCTAGGCGGTCTTGCGCCTGGCCTTTTTTGACTTCTTGCTCGGAAGGTGGTGTAAATGCTTTCGCCATCTTGGGTGGGTACGTGGCAATGTCCATCGTCATCGTCGTTGGAGTAGGAGTGAGTCCTTTTGGGATGGCATGGGCTGGCTGTTCCCTGCTCTTCCATGTTGTGGTTGGCAACCAACCTGTACAAAGACACTCAGCATCCAGGCCCCTTATCGGTATCTTCAATGATACTTCCTCCTTTACACAAAAAGGGGTCAAGAGGCATGGGCAGGACACTCTTCCCCTTCATGGCAAGAATCTCTCTCTGCCATGAATCAATTAAATAGAATGAATTTTAAAACAGCTCCATGTTCATAACTTCCCGTGAGGTGAGAAAAAGGGGAGATATGCAAAGGTCCCTTCAATGAAGTACTGTTTGTGAATGAACCGCATCTAAAGTCTCACTTCTGGACGTTGTGAGAAGTTGGAATGTTGGGGAAATGTTCTTGATGACTGTTGTGGACAAATCTGGTGTGTAACACCAAACCCAAAGAAGAAGTGTGGAAGTTGTGGACAAATGTCATCAGCGGTCTTGGTAAGGTAGGGCTTGAGACCAAAATTTTGAAATATGTCAATGAAGTTGCCGTAAACATTTCATAGGATAAAATTATGATACTTGAGAGTGCAGGATCAATCTTCATATTTTTTGCAATACAACCCTTCTCATTTTTCCTTGGTGTACCTGTTGTTGTGTAGGTTTATAGTATACTTTATTAGAGAAAGATCTAGAAATGCTGGAAAGCAGAAGTAACAAACTTAATAATCATTTTTCTGGTAACTCAGCACAATAAGGGCACACTGCACTCGTGATTCCAGCCAATGAACAGAAAATGAGTTATCAACAAGACTGTTCAATGAAGATAATAAGATATTTCTCAAGTTATGATAGCTATCCTGCAAGGAGAAGTTGAGGGCATCATTCATCATACTTAGTGCTGCAGCAAGGGAATTCAACTGAACCTTGAACTGTTGCAAGGTTTTATGAACAGGCTTGTTTTTCTTTAGGAAACTGGCTTTTGATTGTATTGACACTGATCATGACTGATTGACATCATGGGACTGTCTTGATGTTTGTCAGGGTGGTTGAAAGCAGAGGCAATCAGGTTAGCAAGAAAACAGTTGCACCAGTGATGTGATTATCATGGAAACTGACGAATAAAGTCCATCCTTGAACGAAACCTTCTCCAGCATTGCATATGAGGTGTTATGTCAAAGTCCTTGCATTTATGTAGTGGGCGACTACCTTAATTGTTCTAAGTGTCTAAATGTTCAATTATCCAGTCCCAGATGTTTAATTTAGAACTGATTTGGGACAGTTTTTTAAAAATGACTACCGCAATTACTTTTGGCGTCAACTGTCCCAAATTTCCTTTTTCGTGTGATTTCCCAATAAATACATAGAGATTCTTGATACAACCGTGATGCCCATCACCATTTCTCTCAGCATCCCCCATTATCATTTCGTTCTTACACTCTAAGACAAAATGTTCTATTATTGTTAGAGACAAGAGACTAATTCAATTGAATCAAAAGATTGATTAAGTTATTGTGAACTATTTGTCTAGGAATCTAAAATAAAACTGATCGCAAACGATAGTAAAAATGATGATAAAACTGCATGGTATATTCTCCCCATGATACGAAGAGCTGGCGTTGAAGTACTATTAACTTCGTGCCATGCAGTGGGATCAGTTAATTGTCGCTTTTGTCATAATGGCAAAGGCGGATTGAGATATCTTCGTCGAAGTCGCCCCGCCGGATACGGACATTACTGTTGTCGTAGACACGAATACTTTCATATGGCCCTTGCGTAGGTGATGAGAGCTTGGGCTTTTTCTGTCCCTCGTAACTCTTTTCCAAGATGAGCACTTAGTCTCCAACTTTGTACTCATGTTGTAGCCGATTTTTGTTTTCCTTTTTGTTGTTCGCGGCTGATTGTTTCATGCGCTGCTCATTGAGAAGTTGCCAGTTGATTTTGACCGCTTGGCAGCTTGGATGAGAAGATTGACGCCATTCCGCCAGTCGTCTTCGTTGTAGATTGAGGTTCGTAGGTGATCGCCGAGTGTTAGGAATTCCTCCCCCACAAATTTGTTCCCGCTGTCATGGCCGCATTCGGAGGGTCGGGGGCATCGAAAGAGCCAATTTTTGTCGAATTCGTTGGCACAGCTTTTCTAGTTGTCGGTAGGGATTAGGGCTAGCTCTGGCCATCCCGTGCATGCATCCAACATTGTTAAAATGTGGATTTTGTTCACGATTGCAATTTGGATGTGAACGGTCCATGGCTCTGCACAGTCAATGTGCACTTTTTTGAATGGGTCTTTGTCATGAAGGGGCCAGCGTCCGATTCGTTATCGCTCATGATTGTTACTATGAGAATTCGCGGTGTCAAGCCCCTCCACCTGCTTCCACGTGCTTCCAAGTGTTATTTTTTTTGTCTAAATGTCTATTTTTCCAAAATAGACAAAAAAGGGGGGTGTCCGGACACCCCCCCTTTTTTGACTTTAGAATCGGGTTTAGACAAAAAGGGGGTAGGGCAAGAGGTTTGGAACAGATTTGGCCGTTCCAAATATTTGGATATTTGAACATATAGACACTTAGAGCAATTAAGGTAGTCACCCAGTATCAGAGAATGTAATTGAAGATCAACTTCACTTCTGACAAGTTGGGGTCCTCAAGACTGCCATTCTTAAGTGTGACATAGATATAGTTGAAGACTTTGATCGTGAAATAGATTCTGTTGAGTTAGGATGTAGTGAGGTGGTCTATCTTGAAATAAGTGTCAGACATTTGGATGACTTCATCATAAAGAGAGTTGCTTGGATTAATTTATGAAAGGTGGACAAAGTCTTTTGTTGTTTCTTGGTGAGAGAAGTAAATGAAGAAGGCAAGCAAAAAGATGTTTTACATGATGCACATGAGGATACTTGATGCACTCTTGGACAAAAGGTTTGTCTAATTCTTTCAAGTACCGATCAACTTAGACTCTGAGGAGTTTCCGGGGCCGGATTTTTGATCAATTTTTCTATGGCACTTGCTTGATAGATATGACATCAAACCTTATTGGAACATATTCATGTTTGGAGTATGAACAAGCGATATGGAATCTTTGGTTTGAGCACATAGATCCATGGAATGTGGTCAATTGGAAGCCAGTTTTTCATCAGAGATTAGCCTGCTGAGTGTGATGAGAGCAGATATGACATTGTTTGAAGGGACCTCTTGTGGTGGTGAAGTAATGTGATAGAGTTCCACAGTCAAAGACTTGTGGATAGTGAGACACTTGTTCATCCAAGAAGGTCGCCTCCTTAGGCCGAGTATCTTTATCTTTGAAAATTATAATGTTTTGCATCACTGCAAACATAAAACATCGGTAACCTTCCAGTACACTTTCAAAATGTAAGAGTGTACAGGGAGGTTACCGGAAGTTTCAAGAGTGTGCGGGTGAGTTACCGGTTTTTTATACATTGTATAGGCCATAGTTACATTTATCATGCTAAGCTTTGAAGCAAAAAAAATCTCCCAAGTATTCGTGTGGTTCATGACTGACATTTTGGGAATCACGAGTTACAAACAGGACGATCACCTGTTGGGTCTAGTTTTGGTGACAGTTCTAGGCTTGGTCTTTGAATTGTTTTGGTGATCTTTTATTGGTCCTGCTTATTTTTTGAATCTGTTGGTTTATATTATATGTTCTGCCACTTTCTTGAACACCCTCCATATAGGAATTAAATATGAATGTTGAGAATTCCTGTCCCACAAGTACGTCATTCACTGGCTAGGTGTCCAAATGGGAATTATAACAAATTTAGAGAATCCCCGTACCAGATGTATGTCTTATTCACTGTCTGGGCCTCGGAAGCATAAGTATTATCAGAAGTGACTGCGCCAAACAACTGAACACAAAGAATAACAGAAACACATCGGGGCTGAAATTTGGTACTGTGTGGCTACATAATTGATACTTATTCCATTGTATTGCCATACCTCACTCGAACTCTCAGAGGTCTTCATAGTATTGACTGGTACCGTATGATACAATACAGTACCATAGCCACAACACAGGTGCATGAACCAGCAGCAACTGTAGGGAGGGTGCCCCCTCACTTCTCTCTCTCTTCTCTCTCTTCTCACACATCTTTTTCAAGTACATTGATACCACACCATCCCATCATGGGAATGGCTGAAGCTCAGCCCAAAGACTGAGTTTGGTGTCCCGCCCGGGACCACTGTGTAGCCAACAACAATTGGCAGCGGTGGGTGCAATATGAACATAAGTTCTTCTAAACTTATCCTGTTTTCAATTATTCGACTCAGCACACATCGATCTTTTTTCAATTAAATATTTACAGGCCCACCACGGGAACAGCCGAAGCTCAGCCCACTGACTGAGGTTGGCATCCCGACTGGAACTGCCGTGTAGCAAACAACAATTGGCAGCGGCGGGTCAATTTTTAAGGTGAATTCTTATCATCTTGTCCTTTTCTACAGTTTTATTACACAGGGCACATAATGTTTTCCAATTAAATATTTACAGGCCTTCTGCAGGAATGGCCAAAACTCAGCACACAGACGAGTTTGGCTTCTCACCTGGCACCGCCATGTCACCAACATCATTTGGGAGGGGCGGGTGAAAAATGAGGGTAAGTTCTTCTAAACTCGCCCTGTTTCTAACAATACACTCAGAACACATCATTTTTTTCAATTAAATACTTACAGAACCACCGGGGAAATGGCCAAAACTCAGACAACAGACTGAGTTTGGCATCCCATCTTGACCGCTGTGTAGCCAACAACAATTGGCAGCAGCACGTCAATTTTGAAGGTGAAAGCTAATGAACGTGCCCTTTTTTCTATTAGTTTACAAACAACTCATCATTTTTTTCAATTAAATATTTACAGGCCTACCACGGGAATGGCTGAAATTCAGCCCACAGACTGACATTGACATCCCGTTTGGCACCGCTGCGAAGCCAACAACAATTAGCAGCAGCGGGTATATTGTGAAGGTGAGTAATTATGAACTTGCCCTGTTATCTAATAATACACTCACCACACATCAATTTTTTTCAATTAAATATTAACAGGCCTACCACAGGAACAGCCAAGACACAGCCCACAGACTTAGTCTGGCGTCCCGCCTGGCACCGCCGTGTAGCCAAAAACAATTGGCATCAGCGGGTATACTGGTTTGCAATATTTATGGTCTATTTTGGTCGCTTTCTGCAAACGGTTGCAGGATTTATCAGTTTATATGTTATAAATTGACTCCAAAATACTATCCTGTTTCAATAAAATTCATTTTTACTATTTATTACCCAATCAACATTCATTCATGGCATCATCCTAGGGGTGTGAGGGGTGGGTGAAAAAAACCACTGCAGGGTCACCCCACGCCGTGGAAAAAACCCAGTAGGCACTTCATCCGCGCGATTATGTATATAACGCTGTCTCAAACATAACACATTTTGTGTGGACGAAGAGAACACAAATGTAATAATATACACACATTAAAAATCATGAAAAAATGCATGTATGATACTAACCTTTGCCTGGCCAGTGGTCTGTAATGCCCCAGAATACATATGATCGCGCGATTACTTACATAACACCGTCACAAACATCACCTTCAAAAATATCGACACCATACTTCAGCGCAATCCAAAAATATTGACACCATACTTCCTGCACTATCCAAAAAAAAGACACCATACTTCTGAGCAATCCTTAAATATTGACACCATACTTCATGCAATCCTATCGACACCATGATGCGGCAATCCAAAATTGGAGCCATCCCAAAACATTGACACCATCCAGTCACACATCCAAACATGTCGAAAGTATTTGACTGTGTAATCCAAAAACATCAACACCATGGAAAAGCTCTATCTTCATGTTCCCCGCGCAATCCAAAAAATTTGACACCAAGATACATTGTCATCTTCAAAAAGGCTTTGAGACATCTTCCTGTCACAGAACCAAAAAATATCGATACAATTATTCACGGCGCGAATCCAAAAATATTGGCACCATGATACAGCAATCTCTTTAGAACATCAAGAAATCATCCCATCGCTCATCCAAAAATATCAACACCATATTGGCTGGTGTGTCTCGTTAAACATGGAGTAATCAGTTGGTACTCACCTGGCAAATATCAAACGAACCATGTTAAATACATAACCCCGTTACAAACATACCACTCTCCCCGTTCCATCATTTTTCCAATGCTCAAAACCTTTTCCATAGTTCATGTTATGTATACAATTAATTAACAAAAATCCCAACATTCTCACCTTTGATGAAATAAGTTTTTACATATGATCAATGTTATGAAATGCCAAAGTGTCAAAACTGCTTTTTATATTCATAACAATTTCATGTACTTGCCTTTTTTAGATGATAGAATGTCATGTCATTTTCATCTTCTTGCTTTCCACTGGAGAGGTAGCACCCATAAATTTACACACAAAATGATGTTATATACATAAAACTTGACATACATAATAGACTTACATATGCAGCAAGTTATGTACATAACAAATCGATGTATTGATTTTGCGCAAACAAAGGAGTATTGCAGTTGTGTTAATAAAATAAGGCACGTGATGTACATAAACAATTGATATACATAAAAAAGACGTACCTGTGCATCGAGTAATGAACATAACAAATCGATTTTGCACAAACAAAAGGAGCGTAACAGTGGAGTTGTGTCAATAAAATTTCGCACGATTGCGTAAAAAACGACTTCCCCAATGTGACACGTCCATATTGGGAGTCATTCCAAATCGTTCCGTGAGGCCGCCAGGCTCATCTTCATCAGCGTCGTTCCGATTCGTTCCGGAGGCCGCCATGCTCATCTTCTGCGACCACTGCTCAACTGTAAAAACATTCATGCTGCACGGAAAAAAAACAGTCACAGCAAGCACATTTCACGATCTACTCTACCAAAATGTTGTCCCTTCAAGATGCCATCATGGTGGTATTGCATCATCACAATCCGATAATGCCAAAACAATCATTTTGCTCATTGTTCATTGTCGGTCATTCTAATTGGCCTGATATTTGCATGGTGGTGGAAAGCAGTTCTGGAGCAGCCTGCATGTAGCGTGGGTATGGTACCATTTAGGTGGTACCTACCATACAAAAAAATTAGCGATGTGGCATAAATAAGTGAGCAACCAACAGATATTTAAAATGTGTGCACAAAAACTGGCATTTTTGTTTATCAAAACCTTCATTCCCTAATATGTGTAGATGCGTATAGTATGATATTTTTAGTATTCATGTACGTATGTGAATATGCATACCCCATGATTATGTATATAACAATTTGGATGCTTACAGGATGGTTGTTACGCAGCATGCAAGAAAAGTGTGATTAAATGATATACAGACATAAATAAAAAATAAACTGACAAATTTGTTGAATTCGTTCAAAAATTTGTGTTCACTACTACCCTCTCCTAGTGAACAGGATTTACATAACCCATTAGCTTATTTTCAGACATGTATAAAAATGTATGTTATTGCCCTTGTAGTATGCGTTTCAAACCAGATGCTTTCTGATATTTATTGCCACTAACTTCGATTTAATATATTATACAGGCCATTTGTCTTGCGACCATTTACAGAAAGCGACCAAAATAGACCATAAATATAAAATACCGGGTATACTTTGAAGGTGAGTCATTGTGAACTTGTCCTGTTTTCAAGCAATATACTCAAAATACATGATTTTTTTCAATTAGTATTTACAGGCCAACCACGGGAACAGCCGTAACTCAGCCAACAGACTGAGTTTGGCATTCCGCCAGGCACCGCTGTGTAGCCAACAAAAATTGGCAGCGGCGGGTATACTTTGAAGATGAGTCATTGTGAACTCGCCCTGTTTTCAAGCAATATACTCACAACACATCAATACTTTTTTCAATTATGTATTTACAGGCCTACCACGAGAACGGCCGAAACTCAGCTCACAGACTGAGTCTGGCATCATGCCTGGCACTGCTGTGTAGCTAACATCAATTGGCAGCGCTGGGTATACTTTGAAGGTGAGCCATTGCAAATTCAATCCTTTTTACACTTGTTTTGACTACATCTAATTTTAAATTAAATTACTTTCAGGCCAACCACGAGAATGGCTGAAACTCAGCCCACAGACTGATGTCATCCCGCCTGGCAACGCTGTGTAGCCAACAACAATTGGCAGGTGAGTTATTATGAGCTCAACCTATTATGCAATTGTTTTGACTATATCTAATTTTCAATTAAATATTTAATTTCCTTCCACCTTGGTGCAGATGATCCAGAGTATCGTTTTTTAGCTTGGGGCTGAAATTTTGGCCTATGTGGCATTAAGGCTTTTGGGAGGATGAAGGGGCGGGCCCAGAACTTATATGATGTAGTATGTTTAATTTTACTAGTAAGGATAAATTGCACATACTCAGCTCAATCTTTCTGTAGTCCAACAGTATAACAGACCCGATAGCCCTCCCGTACGCTCTGGTAGCCCTCTCGTACACTACGGTAACCCTCCCAGACACCTCCAGTAACTCACCCGTACACTTCCGGTATACCACCAGTAAACATTTGTTTAGCTACTAAGTAATGCAGTTGTAGCCACTAATTAGATTGATCTCAATTCTAAGACTTACTGAGAAGTCTGTTTTCCTGTAAAAAAGTACTGATTCCTATCGTATGTAGAAATAAATCCAAAAGCTGCTTTAGGTCTTGAATTTCCCGTAACCCACTGGTAGACTCCGGTAACCCTCCTGTACACTAGTGCACCGGAGGGTTACAGAAGTGTACATGGAGGTTACCGGAAGATACCATTCCGGTAAAATCCCTGTACACTCAAGTGTACAGAGAGGTTGCCAGTGTTTTTCATTTGCAGTGAAGAAATGGCAATAGGTGACTGTATTGGGATTGATCTAGCAACTAGTAGCGAGACAACAATGGGCTAATTGACAGTGTTTTTCTTAATCATTGCTAAGATGGAAAGGAGGTTGGCAATGACAATGAATTACATGGTAGAACATCCAATTTTTGTAGATAGGGAGTAGTTTGTCATTCCGGATGTTGTCTTCTCCATGCAAGCTCAAACCAGAAAATAAATTAATAAACTCTTGGCACTCTGCTTCCAAATCACAGGCTTTTGCCCATTCCACCTTGCCTTGTGGCTGAAAGAATCTACCTTCCAAACAGTGTCCCATTTTTCAAAGAAAGAGACTCCCATGTTGCCTTGAAATTCAGGTGGCCTACTGGAAATTGTAATTGGTTCATCATCTACGGTCTGATCAAGTGAAAGCAGCTGTGTGAGGTCCTCAAACAGATGAGCATCAGAACAGGCTGGCATATGCCAAGGATATTTTCATGTTGTAATGATCCGCAGATGTGGAGCATGTTGACTATTGGACTAGTTGAGCACTATTTCACTGACAACATAACCGTTGAAAGAAAAATTAAGATTTTATTTAATGAGCAGAACCTGTGGAACATAATCAACATTTTCTTCATTGGAAGCATAGAAATGACTGACAATCGGCCAACTGCTGTTTTAAAACTCAAGTCTTCTTCATGTGCAAGCAGTATAAAGAATATGTGCTGCTTTGGAATGTCCCAACATAGAAACAGTAGGAGGAATCTTTTCAGTGGAAGAGATGTTTTCTGAATGGGAAATAGCCTCTTGTTGAGACTGAACATCTACTAGAGTGGTGTTAGCTGTTTTTGCAGATGGCTGTGTTCTGGGAAAGTGACACAAGTGAAGTGGCAATAGAAGCATCACTCTCATTGGGTGACAAGACAGTCTTTTGAAATGATGACTTCCGTCATTTCACTGTCATAATCACAGGTATGTTTAAGTTGTGGTGATGAATTTCCTTTTTAAGGGGGCCTTGCATTCTCAACCATTTCAGTGGTTGGTTTGGTTGAATCTTGCCGAGCAGCTGCCTTCTTAGACACTGCTTTTGGTTTTTAGAAGAGGTCTCTTTTGGTGCCAGGTGTGTTGGCCACAGAGGAGTCTCACATTCCTTTTCTGACTCTTTTCGCAAGTGGCTCCTTGGCTGATTTTATTGAAATGCAAGAAATAAGACAACATTGTTTTGTGAAAAAGGAATAAGAAAGAGCCATTGTATTGTAACTTGCTTTCATTGGACAATGATTTGTCTAACCTAAGGAACATTTAGGACTGATGGGTGTGATTTTCTATTTTGGAAGACGTCAATGGCCTCTGTCATGTAAACAATTACTTCATCCAAGCTGTGTCCATGCAGTTCATTAATTTTTGAGGAACATATCATCTAAAGGATAGGCATCATCAGACGGAAAAGGCAAGAGTCTGATGAAAACGAAAAAGTTTAGTTGTTTGATTTGAAAGTGGAATTGAATAGAGTTTTAAATGATAGTGTTGTCATTCAGGTTAGTGGCCAGATAAACAATGGACAAAAACAACAAAATGGTATTGCCATTCGGGTCATTGACCCAAGTAACCACAATAAATTGGAAATGTACTGATATACTTTGTAATGAGAAGACAAAGATGGCATTCAAAGCAAAAGAATGCCATCAATCCAGTCATTGGCCAAAAGAATGATAACTGTGTTGTAATTCTGGCCGGTGACCAAAATAACAACAAACAATATCAATAATAATCACACAGCCACAAGCCCCCGGGACACTGGTAGACAAACAGCATCAAACAAGTATGCAAGCACAATAATAATGCTGCAAGATTTTTTAATTAGAAAGCAATCAAAGTACTCACCATTTCCACCAGATTTTTTATCACGTTTTTGGCAACGTAACCAAACATGAGAGCAATGGCATTGGCATTGGTGCATTCTGTTTGACTGACAGCACCTAGTAGTATGGCCATGTTGGTGAAATGGTATGTTTTACAAGATAACAAATTGATAAAAACTCTTCCCATTGTTGCAATGACAATGTTGTCAGAGGAATTGTTGTCACCACTGTTAACCATGCTGTGGGGAGGCCTACATGTTGCTGTTTTTGCCCTCATTCATACTTTGATTGCTTTGCTTGGTGTGAGATGGACTCTTTCTTTGTTTCATGATTCCTGAGGCCGCTCTTGTAAACCAAAATATGCAATAAGTTCAGCCGATGTGTTGAAACATGAAGTTTCAAACCTTTGCATTGTCATCCCACATGGAGAGGAAAGGGCAATACTTGAGGTTTCTATCTTCCAACAGCTGTTTCAAATTTAAAATGAAACAATCATGCTGAAAGGGAAGGGGTCATTCTATTTGCATGCTATCCGCTTTAGTACATCACATTGTACGTGAGAAAAGAATTGGGTCAAACAAAAAAACTGTCCTTGTACATGATTTCCATTTGGAAATATAGGCCATTCTTGTGCAAGCAATCTTAACCAGTTTTCTAACAAGGTTTTTGGTTTTCCAAGTCCATCAAGATAGTCAAGTAAAGCAAAAACCAAATCATGTTGGGTTTAATGCATTGAAGTATTTATTCACACATGACTTCATTTTCAAGATCATGATTGCTATTAAGCAAGCATCCATAAGATTGTGTTGACACTAAAGACCAAGAATGTGATGTCATGTCCTGACATCTGTTTCAGCATGGACATCTTGTATCCGACAGCTGTCAAATCAGGTTTAATTGCATAAGGAGGTATTACTATACAATTGAGTATGTGCAGTAGTTACCACAATCCATGTAGGAAATGATATAATAAGTTTTCACTTATTCGCCATGGTGTGTCTGTCAAGCAGGTGTTAGGCATTGCATGCACTTGGCATCAGTGGTTTGGTTTTATGCAATAACCCACTTCCATTTACCTTCATTTTTTCTTAAATCAGAAGCTTACAAATTGTTCATTTCAATGGATTGTCGAGAACAATATATTTCATTGCTGAAATTGTTGAACCAATCATCTTCCACATCAAGGTTGCATTGAGGTAAGCATGGTTAGCATGGTGGGAAGTGCTTTAATTATTGTTAACCATGTTTGTGTGATGTACTTTTCTGGCTCACGCAACGTTGGAAATGTTTAAACACTTGTGGATCTATAGCATTCCTCTAAAATTGCACATTGACATTTATTTGACATGGTGATATCTAAACTAAATGAATGTGAAGATAATTCAATGTCACAGTACATTACATTTCATTTTACATTTTGCAATGATAATAGTTGTTCAGTCCAATTGTATTTTTGACCATTGGCCAGAATTACAATGTCCAAAGTGTTTTGTGATCATATGAAATTGGTATAATCTTCATTGCTATTCCAATCACTTACCTGGGTTACAACCTAGAATAATGATTTTCAATACCTTCCTTGTGTATTGATTTCCAATACCTTCCTTGTGTATTGATTTCCAATACCTCTGTTGCATAACTTTTCTCAGATGCCACCTAACAGAGTGTCCACTGCTGAAGGAGTGAGACAGGTCCTATAAGAAGTAGACTCCTAGGGAGAAGGTTCTGGAGGCCGTTTTCACTCCAGTGAAACAAAAAGTTGTTGTTGACATTGAAGTTTGGACTGTCTCACATACTGGATTGTTTCTATTGAGGTCTACCTTTGGTTCACCTGGAAAAATGAGCTTGAAGAAGATAAGTTTCATGGATTTGGTTGAAATTCAGTATGAAAGAGTTGAAGAGAAATAAATTAAGGGATTTGAAGGTTGGCTTGACAACCAGTCTGTTGCGGAAGCTATGAAAACTGTATTTCCTTAGGATGCACCATCAAAATGGCAATCCATAAGTAACAAAGACCCTGTTTGCCGACTTAATTTATCGAGTTTTCAATTCTTTCTCTTAAACATGGTATTGAGAAAAACATCAAGCGCAAGACTGGTAAACCATTAGAGATCATGTTACTACCAGTAACTTTGTTCAATGATGAAGACAAGTAAGCATTGAGAGCCAGATTTGTTTGTGTTTGAAGATGTTTTGCAAAGGGTTCTCTGCAAATCCAAACTTGGTGCAGTCAGCATGGGAAAATGTTTCTTGACTCATTGGAAATGAAGAATCAAGAGAAGTACTTGAATTATCTGGTGAAGAGCAAGGGAAATGGAAACCGTGTTGTTTCCAATTAGTCAGTACTGAAGAGCTGAACAATGCAATTCAATTCAACTCCAATGTTTCCCTTGATATGTTTATGATGAATGCTGATATCAAGCTGTTTTGAGAGGACTTGGTCGCACTTCATTTGGTGACCTGAATTATAAAGAACTATGTGCATGTTTTGAGTATTCCAGAAAGCTGTTGTATAAGAATCCTCTCTAGGTAAAAGTGCAGAAACAGGCATAAAATATTGATTGTTGAACATCTGTTGTTACTCTTTTGATCAATATATTAAAATTAACATACACATCATTATGTGATCATTCTAGGTACTTTGTATTACAAAATTCTTCTGTCTTTCAATTGAAAGATGCTCATTTGGTCATCGATACTAGTTGCTATTCTCGTTTCATATGGAACCTAAGTTGGTGACATTGAAACATTCCAGAATCAGGTTTGAATGTTGTCATTCAAACTTGAGTTGTCAATTGACAGCTTGCATATATGTTCATGAGTGTTATCTCTTCCGTGCCAGGTGGTACATGAGGTTAAATTTGATCAGTACTGTGTGTCTGGATTGGTGCCTTTGATTCGCATCATTGGTATGCGCAGAATTTAGTTGTGTTTCATTTTAACAACAATGAATGCAACATTTGTTTTCTTGAATTTGGAATTTCACAAGTGCATCTGTTGAGTAACACACTTTTGTGGTTTGCTTTGAGTAAATGCAAAATTGTATTAGGATCAATGCCAAGAATTATGATGATATACTTGTAATCCTGGCCAATGGCTTGGTTTAGGATTGAATGCTTGAAAATCTATGAAAGTGATTATCGTCCTGTTCACTGACCCGAATTGCAATTCAATCGTTTGTTTGTTGTTCCAATTGAAACCTGTATGTTACTTCAAGTTGTACCAATGTTCCATATCTTTTCCCAGTTGTTCACACACCATCATTAAAGAAACTGTTGCCAAACTTTCCAAAGAATGACAGAAAATTTGAGAACATCCGGGATCTGAGGAAGTATTGCTGTCGAGGTTCTTGACAGTATTCACAATCAATCAGACACAAGAAGACCATACAGATTTATCATAGTCCTTATTTGTTGCTAATTCCAACCTTTCTGTATATTTTTTGGCTTTGTTTGGTGCTTTTCTTTCAGTTTGTTATTCCACATCAAATGAGTGCACTCAATTTTGTTAACTGGAACTTGCTTTATAATGAATCGACGGTTGTGAAAAACAATGACACCATGGGTTAGGCTCAATTGGTTGCTTGTACTTTGGCTTTGTCTGTACCTGATGATTTGTGTGGCTCTCCTCAAAGTTAGTTCATCTTTGGAGATGGATCGATTTGTGTTATTACCATGTGAACAGATGTTAAAAGAACATGTCAAGTCCATGTGGTGAGGTGTCTAACTCTCCATATCAGGTGATTGGGTGCCTGATTTTTTGTGTCACTTGTATGTTTCCTATAATAAGTCTGTTCAAAGTAGTAATACATCACCAGAACATCTTCTCAAAATGTTTCCTTTGGATGAATCCTCTGCTTGTTGTCAGAGAGACACCACCCACGACCACATTTTTTGACTCATGAAGAACAAAGACAAAGAAATACTGAAGCTCACAGGCTAAAAAGAGTTAAATTATCTCTTGATGAGGCAGACAAAGCAAGGAAGAGTGTCATGACTAAATGGCTGGAATGGGGCACGCATCGCAAAGAAGTTAGGCAAAATAAGAAACCGAGAATCATTGTGCCTTTGATCATTATCAAATGAGGTCAGGTGGAGCTTCTTTTTGACAACTCATTAACATGATTAAGCGTGCAGAGGCAAACACTACACATCACAATTACCTACTTAATTAACGAGATGAATTGCATGGACAAGGCTTTGGTGTGTTTGGTTTGTGACTGTTTCATCATGGGGAGTTACTCCAAGTTACCCAGCATGAGCATGCCAGGCATCAAGAAATGCTGTTCTTGGTTGAGGACCAAATGTTAAGAAGAACGTCAAGGTGCACCACGTCACAAAGACCTTGTTGCACAATACACAGTTCGAGGATGCCTCGTATGTTGTTGTCCCTACATTAACTGAAAGTTTGTCCTGATTGCTATGCAATTTGCAATTATTGCAAAGTAAAGATGCAATGATACTATCACAAGCTAATTCCAAGAAACAAACAAATTTATCTTAGCAAATGGATTTGTTATTGGTTCTTTTGCTGCCCAGATTCCGTATTCATCTCCATTGTGACAAAATGAATTCAGTACAATTGATGTCATGAAAGATGTAAATTAAGTTGTGAAAGTTTTGGATATGTTTTCCAGCATTTGGGGGTCTCAAAAGTACACCCAAGGACATGGCCAATTCTTTGAAAGGGATCAAAGTTGTATTACAGGTGCTCTGAATTTTTAAATGAACACATTGTGAATAATTTTTTGTGATGACATAACAGAAAACATCAATCATGGCAAAACAACGGTTGATATCAAGTTATTGAAGGACTTGCAAATATGGTTTCTTGACAACAGTATATGCAAGAATTTAGTGATAGCCCTATTCCTAACGATGTTCAAGCACTAGCACCAACAATTATTCAAGATCAAAAAAGAACAACAGCGTAAAAGAAATTGAACCCTTCACTGTTGGAAACCTCATTTGGTGATACACAGTACTTGTTTTCAAGTGCTCAAGATCCCAATGAAGTGTCATCAGTATATGAGACTTCATGGAAATTTGCCTACGCATTAGTGAACAGATCTGCCCCAACTATATTTATTTGCAGAGGTAACTTTGCCAAAACAACATGAATTTTGCTGAAGAAGCAAAATTGCCATTTGCATTCCCTTATTGTACTGGCAGTTCAAAGACAAAGCGTGCCTATAACTGAAACATGCATTCAGAGGTATTCATGATTGGCAATGCCTCAGTTTATGGCTGCAGATGTAGTGTTGGGCGTTCACCAACTATTTTCATTTCAAATTTCTTATGAGGCAGGAATTATGACCTTTTGGAATCAGACTCTGGAGACCATTTCAGAAAAATGTTCAGTTGACTTGCTTCAAAAGATTTCAAAAGTTCCTCATAGCATTTTGAATATCCACTAAATTGCAATGTAGAATATATTGTGAGGTCAATCACTACAAAATGGAAGTCTAGCGGTCATAGAACTGAGGCATCACCAGATGTAAGGAAATGGCAGGTCACCATATGATGAATCATTTTGGTCTGAACAGTTTATTTTGAATGATAACCCCAGATAACAAATGCCACTTTCCGGTGAGATCATCTGTGGATCCAAGCAATGAGGTATGCAAGAATGTTATCTGTTTATCATTGTTTCTTGAAAGTTAATCTGATTTCAACTGCATCAGCATCAACTTCCAAACATGTCAAATTATAATTGACAGTGACTTCTGAAACACATTTGGTCTACTTATCCAGGTGCTTGCTCATTTCAGTATGAACAAGTGATCAAGATTTTTATCAACTGTATCTTGCAATGAGATCCAAAAACACAACAACCAAAAGGAAAAGCAATTATAGGAAGAGTCACTGCGCTCACACCAGCTCACAAGGAACAATGTCAAAGAACTCGCCATTTTCATTGGAAAATATGGGTCACAGACATCACCACAATTACATGAAGATTTATTGAGCAGTGATCATATCATTAGAAACAAATCCAGAAAGGCTTTTTATAGTTATGTTGATGAAGTTATAAATGCAGCATACTCAAGAAAATTGACTTTTACTCACAACTAGAAGAGTGTCACCATCATAACTGCCCAAATGGATGACCGGCATTGGTGTTCAGTTCAATGTCCAGGATTGCAACAAGTGTGAAGCTGGTTTATATACCAAGAGTTTGCTGGCAAACTTAAAATGTCCTCACAAAGACTTTGGAAATCTGGCCATTGACCTCAGTATGAACAAATATAGGAAACAATAGTTGATGAATGAAGAGTTGCACAACTTGTAATTCCACTCACTGACCTGAATTCAGATGGAAACACATGTAATGATGTCCATCTTGGCTTCAAAGAAAAAAATGCAACTCTTTTGTGATACTTGACATGAATCTTCGTGTCACTGTAAATAATATCACTCTTGTCATCAACACAAGTTTTCTTACAAATTTTACATGTAAGTCATCAAGGAGGGGTCTCTCTATCACATGGAGGTTAACAGTGAGTTGGATCAGGAAGTCTTGATTCATGGCCTCACTTGAGTGACCCAGATGTTGTTTGGTTGTCACCTTGGCTAGGGATCCCAAAGTACAACCTTGGATGTGAATACGTCAATATGTTCAACATGGTATGCTCAGTTGTTTTCAGGAGTAATGGGAATGCACAAATTGAAGATATCTTGCAAGTTTGCTTCACAACGTTTTATGGATTTAAGTCAAACCACTTGAAGACAGCAAAGGGTGCAGCATATACTTCATTCTGTCATGCAATGGCTGTTAAAAATCAAAGAGGACATCATGCTTGAGAAAAGGAGTACTTATGATGCAAAGGGGGCAGCTATATGGAACCACATGACTTCGTCAGACGAAACCAAATTAGTCAGGTGTTTTGTATGATGAAACAGATTGGGGCTATGTTCAAATACAGACGTGAACATAAGATAAAAGGTATCCCATTTTGCTTCCAATCTGACCGGAGATTGTTTTAACTAAACTTACGAATTGACATTCAGTATGTATATATTTAAAAAATCCACCGTTTTTTTGCTAAGATAGAGGCCATGCGGTAAAGGTTGTCATGGCTGTACCATTGGTACAGGGTTTGATTCACTCTTTTGTCTTTGAAACTACGCGGATTCGTCCTACGCGACCTTGATTACTAATGGAACCATGTGAATTATTTTTTATTTCTCCAAGACTTTTTGGGGATTTCTTCTGACAAAGCGTGTTTTCGCCTCATAAAATTTGAGTTTGTTTTTAAATCTAGTGGATACTTTTTCTTGAAAATGGTGTCAGCTGGACACCTAACTGACAAAAATGCTTCGTCTGATGAAAGTAGGTTGTTTTGTCTGACAAAGTCATGGGGTTCCATATAACTGCCCCCATTTACAAAACGTTTGTGCATCTTGCTTGCGGGACTCAAGGCAGCACTTCTAGACATATTTTGAGTGCCAAATTGGCTCATCTTACTGTATCTCAAAATGGAATCAGGTCTCCTTGCCAATCAATTTGATGCTACTTTGAAAGGTCACCATGTTGATGTATGAGTCAGAACAACCAAAGTGGATGGAGAAACAAACTTTTGGCCCGATTCAATCAGAAGGATTCCACTCATTGTCCTGAATCTATTAAATTTTTGTGTTATATTGAAATAACAATGAATCATGATAAAATTTTAAAATTCAAAAATTACAACGACTGAAGATACTCACAACAACAGTGATCAAGATGATCTTACTGTTTCTTTAGATGATGTGAGGCCTGATTTGAATACCCACAATCTTGCAAGTTCTTGACTTGATATCCTGGGAACAGGTTTACTAGTTATCTCCCTTTGAATTAGACCTTTCCAATGATGTACCGTGATGGTGCAAGGCTTTGTAGCATTTTTAAACTATGATTTTGAGATGGGAGATGGTGACAAGAATGTACTTTAGGAAGGACTATGCAAAATTGCATTGATGATGTTTTATCTATTTTGATAGCTGGTTGACATTCCAATTGATGGCAGTTACTGGAAACTCATTTTTCAAGAACTTCAGCTATTCAAGAAGAACAAGAAAATAACCCTGTGGAGGAAAGGATTTAAAATTCCACACAAGATTGAGAATTGATGTCTCCTTCAACACAATTCTTCCAAGAGAGCAAATTGCATCACAAAACACATTACTAATAAACTTGATACTAGTAGTAAATCCAAGAAGAGGGGTGCAATGTTAGACAATGATAAAACCATTTCCAACATTCCAGGGTAAGATTGTTTGATCTCAACTTTGAAATTATTGGATTCTGGGTCAGTGACCAGGATGACAACAAGCTCAATAAATCATTTGATGTCATGACTTCTGTCAATGGCTGGAAAGACACGATACCATCTCTCTTTTTTTTAATAATCTCCTTCCACTATGTTAATTTCATTACACGCGACTGCATTGAGCTCCAACAATCTTTGTGACAGTTATGTTCTAGAACAATATGGTTCCTGTGGATGAATTAAATAAATGGTGTCATATTAGAATTGGTGTTGTGAAAATGGAAGTGCACTTAGTTTTAAGTCTGACAAATAACCTAGAATATGATGTGGTGATTGAAAGTATGGGTGATGTAAGACAGAATGTATGAATGGTTATGTTGACGTGTTTTTGGGTAAAGGTAGATGTGGTTGATGACATTGGTTGAAGCTACTGTACTTCAGGTGAGTGGCCTAAAGGCTGATGTGGAATTCGAAGCTAGTCAGAAGCCAGTGTGCTCACAAGAAAGGTTAGATGGGGTTGTTTCTAACAATCCAAGGGATAATTCAATTTTCAAGAACACAAGGCATTAGAGACTATTTGCAATTGTGAATCCACTAAACAGCCCAGATTACAAGTGGAAGGTAATGCATGATTATTTTTGTTTAAGAATACAATATACTATTGAAGAGGTGAAGTTTATAAAAATGATTTTTGGTTTGATCTTGTCACTTAAAATTTAGAAGAAGATATCAACTAGTTTGTATTTTATTTCCAACCTGAGACCTGACTCACCACTCCATCTCTGTCTTCTTGATTCCTCAGTTTTGTTGGGGCCATTGATACTTAGAGAAACGCACTAGACTAGATGAGGAATTTCAAAGGTCGTCATTTCTTAAAATTCTCAAGAGTTCGATTTTACATAGTGCCATTCCAGTAGTTCAACCAAAATGCTACACCATGATAGTGAGTCGATAGGTTCGGTCTTAAGTACAATAGGTTCCTAAATGAACATGTCACAGTCCATATTACCATAGAGACAAAGGCTTCACTTCACAGTCGTGTTGATTTTGTGGCAAGTGCCCTATAAGTGAGGCAATGGCATGTTGAGAAGGCAGTGCAACTTCTTCACAATGAGTGATGGTAACATGAACTGTTCATTAGACTCGTTTGAAAGTTTTGGAATACCGTGAGCAAATCATTTTTACAAAGTTGGGTGGTAAAAGTGCACCCACCTGAGTCATTGTTTGGATTTGTACATGTTGGATCCCATTAGGGCACGGTCCCAGTTCTGGAACTGGGCAAAAAATTCGTTCAGTTCTAGACCTGGATGTTTTTCTCTCCGTTGGGGCACTTGGCCTCAAAATCCATTGCTGGTGCCCCAATGGGCATCAATTCTGCTCAAGGTAGGGATACTTATGTTATTAGGCTACAATACCATAACACTTCATTGGAAGATTTGATGCACTTACATGGTTTTTGTGTACCCTACTTAGCATAAGCTAAATGCATTCACTCAATGCATGAGATCATGAGTGGGCATTCAATCTTGTCTATCAGGTAGATATGTCACCTAGGCCAGTTATGAATGCCCCTGTAATGATAGTGCCCCAACAGGGATAGCGCAATCCTCATTTGAGCACTATCACAACTATGTACAATAGTAGGGCCAAAAAGGGAATATTTCATTGCCCCATTAGAGCACCAGTGCCTCGATGGGACTAACTGACTGTCCCAATTAAGGCACTGGTGCCCCAACGGGATTGGTGTCACAATGGGGATTTGAGCCTCGGTCTCAGTTCTAGCACTCAGCGTCCAATTTTAGAACTGGTATTTCATTGCAGTCCCAGTTCTAGAACTGGGGGTCCAGTTCTAGAACCGGGCACCCCATTATGGCACAGTGCCCCAATGGGGAGAAAAATGTCCAGTTCTAGAACTGAACGATTTTTTTGCCCAGTTCGAGAACTGGGACATTGCCCTAATGGTATCCAACATGTACATTACTAAAGTTGACCCCTTGAAGGGTATTAACGACTTCAAGTATGGATATCGCAAACTCATCTGTGTCAAGGGGATGCTCAAAATGTGGAACTTTACTTTATATCAATTACTGGATTTGTTTGTGGCCACCTTGGACCTTAGGGTTGTATTTGAGGTATTGATCCTGAGGATGGTGTCAATGATGTGGTTCAGCATTTTGTTACATGAGAAACCACAACATTCTTGCCCAGGATCCGTTTTTTGAATGAAGATTTTTCCTGCTTGTTGTGGGGGTTGTCAACATGTGGAAATAGCTTTCATATATTAATATGACGTTTTGTCAGTGTAGTTTCATATTGGGACTAGAGGAACTCTTTCTCATGCTTCCAAGTTTCAAATCAGACTCACAAGTGTTCCTTGGCTTGAATACCATGGCATAGAAGGGAAAAAAGACCAATAGGCACACTGTGTGCATGTCATAATGTTTTGAGGCCATAGATCTTAGTCAGTCTTTTGTCTGCAAATAGAGATTCACTATCTGTGGTCATAGATGCATGTTGTCTAATGTATACTGGATGAGACCGACAAGAATCTTACCCCCTTTGAAGACATTGAAGTGGTTCATGGAAAAGTATCTCAAATCAATCTTCTTCTTGAGGTTGTAAAGCAGTGTCCAAGTGGCTGGTAACAAATGAAACACTCTAATGTCCCTTCAATAGAGGACTTAGGACTTTTTGTGCATGAACCCTGTCTAAAGCTATTCCTCCAGACTTTGCAAGAGCCCTAGATGTCTATCTTCAAAGAATTGTTTTTGTAACACCATATATTAAGAAATTTAGGCAGTTGGTGACAAGTGTTGTATCCAGATTCTGCAAGGTAGGGCTTGAGGCCAAAACTTTGAAAGAAATCAATGAACGGGAGTGTAGGAGCAATCTTCCTTCCGACATCCTTTCTTGTTTTTCTTTGATGCAACTGGTGTCATGCAGGTTTGCACTTAGAGCCAGATCTATGAACGATCAGAAGTAGCAAAAAAGCGATGTCAGTAATTGGTTTTCTGGTGAGTGACCAAGTTAACAACACAACCAGAACAAATACAACTTTATGAACAAATTGTAATTCAGTTCAATGACAAGAATAATGAGTTGCAACAAAGGTTGGAAGGCACTTACCTAAGTTGTAATATATGTCCTTCATAGAGAAGTCAAGGGCATCTTTGATAGAGCTTAGTGAAGCGACAAGAGAATTCAACTGAGCTTTGAACTTTTGCAAGGACAAACCGTGATTACATCTGAGGAGGCTAACTTGTGGGACATCATTGAAATTGTCATCTTGTGTTGTGTAGAAGTGACTAATAATTGGCCAGTTGCTATTGTGAAACTTGATTTTTCTACTTGTGCAAGTTGTGTCAATGATACTTGTTGCCTCTGAATGTTCTAATGTAAAAAGTGGAGAAGGAATCCAATCAACCAAAGAGATGAACCAAAGAGATCATTTAATCAGTCTTTGGGTCAGAGTCAACCTGAACTGAAGCCGTAATGGCCGGTTTAGCTGGTGCTTTTATTTTGCAATTGAACTGGCAACAGTAGTGTCACTGTCATCGTGGTTTTCAACAGTAATGGGGAGTACTCTTGTATGGAGGGGTTCCGTCATTTCACAATAATTTTGCTGGTATCGTTTTGTACCATTGACGCCTCATGATTTTGAGAGGTACTATCTCTGGTGTAATAGTTACCTTCTTTACTGTTTTGTTCATTTCCATCATCTTTGTTTGTGTCAAAAATTGTCATGATGGCAGTGTTGTCAAAGTCGTGGTTGCCACTTTCAACTGCGTTGTGAACAGATCATTCATTGTTTGATGTACTGTCATTCATTGCTGGATGGCATTGCTTGGGGTGTGTTGTGCTCTTTGCAACTTATATGAGTCAAGTATGTGTTTGCACTGAGGTTCTTCAAGGGGCATTCACCATGCGTTGAATCGATATTTGGTCACAACCACCATGTGATCCTGTGTTCAATGAGCTGTGTAATGGAGAAAATCATTTGGTTGTGCTGAGCAGGATTGGGGTCATTTCATTTGTGCTTAATTTGTTTAATGACATCTTATTCTAGAACGTAGGAACATCAAGAAATATTCTTGCACATGAAACGTTTTGGAGACAACTGCTTTTTGTTCCTGCATTGAAGGGAAAATAGCAGGAGAATGGATTTCTCACTTCAAGCAACTGTTAGAAGGTTAACATAATGCAATCATGATGAGTAGGATTGAGATCATTTCATCGTGTGCAATGCATGGTTTGACATCTTGTTTTTGAGCGTAGGAATATCAAGAACTGTTGCTGTGCATTAAATGTTTTTGGGTATATAGGCTTTTCTCTTCTAGTTGTTACAAAGGGTAATCAATGAAGTGGTTCACAATTCACATGTGAGGCATTTCCATGACTGCAACTGGGATTAGGTAAAAATGAGACGCCTCCACATGAGAATGCCATGACATCAATTCACAAGAAAGGACATCATATTCTGACAACTGCTTCTGTGCTGACAGCTTGTGTCTGACAGCTGTCAACATAGGTTCAAATCCCTATGCAGGGATCATTATACAAAAAGGTATGTACATAAAGTACTGTGTTATTTGTAGACAATTACATAATAAAATTTCACTGAATGAAGATAGTGTGTTTGTCAAGTGAAAATTAATTCAATACCTGAATACATTGAACTGATCATTATCAGGATTACACCAAGGTAAGACGTTTATGGTGTAGCGTGATGAGTGATCGCACTGATATGGTCCTTTTTGTTATGCTTGATTATGTG
This sequence comes from Cyclotella cryptica, assembly GCA_013187285.1. Classification (NCBI taxonomy): domain Eukaryota; phylum Bacillariophyta; class Thalassiosirophyceae; order Thalassiosirales; family Thalassiosiraceae; genus Cyclotella; species Cyclotella cryptica. The sequence continues at coordinate 166,892 of JABMIG010000172.1, forward strand.
ACATGGTTTTCTTGGAAGTTAATTCCATCCAAACAGTACAACAGCAGAGTATAAGGCTAATTTGTTGTGGACATGTCTAAGTCAGACAGAAACTGATAATTTGATGTCACATTAGAAGTGATATAATGATTCTTATTGAACTGTCTGATGTCCACTGGTTGACCTGAATTGTGACCAATGTTTGTAGTAGATGTTGTAGTTCCAGTCACTGAGTCCACTCCTTCAAAGGAGGTTCCAGTTGCCATTTCTACCCCAGTGAAACAACAAGTTGCACCCAATATGTAGTATTGACTGCCTTCACAACAGGATCATCTCTCTATCTCTCTGGGTCCACAGTAGGTTTGCCTAGCACTATGAGCTCAATAAAGATAAACTTCAAGGATATGGTTGCTGCCGACTATGAAGGAGTTGAAGAAAAGTATGTTAATGCATTGAAGGGTTGGGTTGACAATAAGTTGGTTGATGACACAGTGAAAACTGTATTTTCTGGAGGACCCACTGCAAACTGACATTCCATGAGTTACGAAGAACTTGTTTGTCACCTACTGCTGTTTCTTGAGGTCAATGATGCTAAAACTGTGTTTTTTGATCTTGCTGCCAACAAGAAGGTATGCCAGGAAGCAAAGTTTTTGCGCAACTCAAGAAGTTGAAAAGAGACGTTGAGGTGGTAACACATTTGTGTCCTTGCTTTATTGTCTACTGAATAATGCTAAGAAGAGTGTGTAGGTAAATGCAGAGGAAGTTCCTCCTATCAGACTGAATGTTTCCACTACTGTGCAGGAGGCATTGGTGATGGAAACCTCTGATGCTAAGAGTCCTCATGCATGCTACATTCAGGCACACAATCCGCAAAGAAAGCACTGGCCGAACCCAAGACTGCCCCTGAGGTGAAAACTGATATTGTCATCAAGACGGAAAGCTGAGAACAATGAGAAGATGTCAGTCATTGACATTGAAAATAGCTGTGAAGGCAATGTCAATCCAGTAGTGTTTACAATGACATTGTTTCCAACACAACAAAAAGAACATCCCCTGCAAATGCTCAGAAGTGCATCCAGGTCTTTGTTTCTAATCTATTCCATAATAAAACTGATGAAAACATACATGTCTATGCTGTCATGACTTACTATGTTTTGTTGGGATGGAGAAAACTCCTCACATGTCTTGTATTTGAAATTTTATAGATTTTTCTATCCGTGCTGTTGAACATGGTATTTACAGTTTTTCAAGAGTAAGACCAGAAAAACTTTACAGATGGTATTGCTACCTGTGATGGCATTCAATGATCATGACAAAGTCAGTATTGAGGACCAGTTCCTCTTTGTGTTCAAAGAAAGTGTGATTGAGTTTTCCGCAGGTATAAACTCAGTGGAGTCAGCAGGACAAAAATGTTTCTTGATTTCTTGGTCATGAAGAATCAAGAGAAGTACTTGTTGTGTGAAGAGCAAAGGGGGTGGAAACTGGGTGGGTTTTGAAGAGGAGCACATCACAGAAGAGTTGAATAATGCTTTTTAAACAACAGTACAGCTGGACCATTTTGCTTGATAATTTTATGATGAACTTGGACATTAAGGTGTTTTGATGGGACTTAGTCATACCACATTTGATGATCTGAATGAGAAGGAGTTGTGTGCATGTTTTGAGTATGCTGGAATGTTGGGGTATAGGGTTCCTGTCTAGGTCAGGGGAGAAGTACAGAAGCAGGCATACAATGATTGATTGTGGAATATCGTGTTGCCATTATTTGAATCAATGTATGGACATTAAAATGGGGGCAGTTACATGGAACCCTCTGACTTTGTCAGAAAAAACAACCTACTTTCGTTAGACAAAGCATTTTTGTCAGTTAGGTGTCAGGTTGGTGTCCAACTGACACCATTTTCAAGAAAAGGTATCCACTAGATTTAAAAACCATTTCAATTTTTACCAGGCGAAAACACATTTTGTCAGATGAAATCACCAAAAAAGTCAGAGCATTAAAAAATAATTCACATGCTTTCACCTGAAAACCAGGTTTCGTAAGATGCAACCATGCAATTGCAAAATGACAAAAGAGCGACCCTGTCCCTGATCCACATATTTTCTTCTGATGCCTTATACCGCAGAGCCTTAGCACAGCTGAGAGCTAGTGATTTTTATATATAAGTCACAAATGTTAATTCGTAAGTTGAGTTTAAAATGACCTCCAGTCCGATTGGAAGCAAAATGGGATATCTTTTATCTTTGAACATTCTCCCAATCTGTTTCATCATACAAAACACCTAACTAATTTGGTTCTGTCTGTTGAAGTCACAGGGTTCCATAGAACTGCCCCTTTCACTCACAGCTTATTTCTTTAAGTTATTGATCTAGGTATTTAATCTTGGTACAACCTTTCTCATGTGATTTCTTGGATGTCATTCATGTGTTGTTTAATACTTTTTGCTACAATCATTTTGCCTGAAATGTCCATTGGTGTAATGATCTATAATGTTGTCCTGGAGACAGTGTTGTCAGTTGGCAAATTCATAAGTAATGTTGTCTCAATCATGATATTTGAATCGATATTTGAATTCTACAGAGGAATTCCCTTTTCACCTGATGAAGTAACCAGTCTCACTTGAATCATCTATTGAGTGTTTACTACAATATCTTGATTTTTCTCGAAGTGGTGTTTGGTGGCATGGGTGGATCAGGTTGAATTACTATTTGCTGTGTGGAATGGGAAAATTGTCACTGAGTGATTGTGCAATTGGATCTTTTGTTGTTTTAACATCAATAAACAAAGATGATGTTACATACTGTGACCTGATTTTCTCCAGTGTATATCTTGAGTAACATGTTGTTGTAGTACACATGGGGTAAGTTACAATTGTTGTTGTAATTCTGGTAAGTGGTCAGAATTACAATAACGCTGTCACAATCCAGGTCAGTGGAGGATTTGCGATTCTGCGTTCAAATTTGATAATGTGTTCAACTGACTGTTGTCGTAATGTGGGCCATTGACCAGAACTATAATATTTTCATTGATATCTGTCTACCCTGATGACTCCTGATGCTTCACTTTTTTATTCTTATTGTTCGTCTAGAATCAATGAAGACTCAAAATATTGCTGATATGCCAAGGTGCAACGGAAGATTTGAATATGTTGTGGATCTATGGAAGTACTGCTCTCCAGGCACAGAAAAGTATTTGAAAACAATCAGAAGACACAAGACATGACTTGTTGGTCACAGTTGTTTGTTGCTAACTCCATGTATTCTGTATCTATGTTTTTTATCAACAGTCTTCTTTGGATTCATCATCTCATGTGAAATGAAGACAGTCAACTTCTACAACAGGTACTTGCTTTCTCATGCATCTATGGCGGTGTTACTATTTAACTTGTCTCACAATGAAACCTTAGGTCTAGCTTGACTGCAACAGTTAGCGTTCCACCTTTTCTGCTTGCTAGCTTTTTGGATTTGTCTGTATTTTATTCTTTATGTGGCTGTCTTCAAACTTTGTCTAGAGAGATGGGGCACTACAATATTTTGGACACAATTAGTATAGCACCTTTTGTGTATACCTGTCCTAGTCAAGTTAACTTGTTTACTCGCTTTTCTTTGTTATGTTTTGGGTTTTGACAACATTCCTATGTGCTTTGGTTCAGCATTGACTCCATTGTGACCTGCACTGGAGGTTTTGTTGAAATGCTTTCTTTGGATGAATCCTCATTTGTTATTGGAGAAACACCAGTAAGCACATGATGCATTTTGAGTCCACACCAATTTAGACAACAATATACTGAAGCACAGATGCAAACAGGAATGAAGTTGACTCTCAATGAAGCAGCTCAAGCACAGCAAATTGACAGGACTAGGTGGCTTGAATAGGGAGTATGATGAAATGAAGCTAGGAGCAACACAAATTGTAATTGAGTCAGTTCAGAGAAAAGTTGTCATTCCTGTCAGTCTTCAGCAATACCAAGTCCACCTACTTTCTGACAAATCATTCACAAGATCAAACTGGCCATGGCAAAAGCACTACATCTCGCAAGCACTGATTTGACAAAGGAGACAAATGCCACTCATAAGTCTCAGGTATGTTTGGTTTGTGACTGCTTTGTAATGGGGAGTTCTTCTAATATCAAGCATGAGGATCGCAGATATCAAGAAGCACAGTTCTTGATTGGGGGTTAAAAGTTAGAAGAATATCAAGGAGAACCACTTCATAAAAACTTGATGGCTCAATATACAGTCCCAGGTTTTCCTGGTATTTGTCCCCATGTTCATGGAAGGTTGGTCATTGCCATTATGGAGTATGTCTCATGGAAAAGAGCGTGACAAAAATAGTTCAAATTGAAATCCTTCTGCCTCTGACCTTCTCTCAACACAAAAATAATGAAAAAAATATCATCATTCATACTTTGTACTTGTTTTTCTCTGTTTCTCTATGTTGTTTGTGGTAGAGCTGTGGTGTGGACAGCTCTACATTAAGTCTGAGTGCCTCAATCAGTGGCATTGACTGTGACAATGGCAAAAGTGCCATAGTAGTTATTGCTATACAAGGCAAGTGTGTGGGCTGGGTTGTGCCTCAGGACATTTGTTGACTCACATATCACACAAGGAAGAAATGTACATTACACAAGTACAATCATGAAAAAGTAGGATCCTATTATCTCTCACACTGAATTCAGTCAAATTAACTGAACTCAGCATCTAGTAGAGCATGCCTAATAGAATTACAAAAGTTTGGTGTACACTGTTAAGTTGACATAGGCCAATTATCTACCTTAACTGGCAAACCCAAAGAGGTTCCAGGTGGAACCTCCAATGGTCCTCTTCCCTTTGTGTAACACAAAGGAAGTACAATAGTCATAAGATATTGTTTCTGAGAAACAATATTCAAAAGACAATTTCTTTCTTGAGAAACACCCATATACATTCTAGGTGTTTCTTAGACAAAATATCCAAGAGAGGATTTCTTTCTCAGAAACCTTCTCATGGGACAGTTCCTGTTGGCAGTTGAGAGAAAAGGAGCAGTCATGGAACTGCCCTAAAATCACCTCCAATCTCTAACAGGATCACCTGTGCTTGGTGATGCATGGATCACCTAGTGCACCATGCAATACCTATTTCAGTAGTGTAACTCTCATAATTAAAATCTTTCAACCACATGTATCTACCCGTTTACTACATAGTAAAAACTACATCAAAACGGCTTAGGTCACTATCAATTGATAGCCTTCTTGCAATCAGATCGGATCGTCTGTCCGTCGTTCCACCATCCATCATCCATCAGCTGTTGTCGGTGGTTGACCATGGTAGGTTCGTCTGTCCGTCGTCCCTTGTTGCTCGAAGCCGTACAATACACTTGGTGTGTTACACGTGGCGCAACTTGTGCTGCCTGACCCCAAGAGTAGCAACAGCCACAGCTGAGCCCCGAGTCACGTACTCAGCCAGTTGAAGTGAGTTCACTCACAGGCCGGCACATGTTTTTTTAAACACGTAGCCAAGAACAATTGCCCTGAATGTCAGTGAGGACTAGATCCCACTTGACACGGGTATACTCCGCTTTTGTTAGCAGAGCGCGCATTTAGCACATAGTGCACTTGCCGTAAAAAAGACCACTTGTGACGTATCATACGCACTTGTGGCACAAATGCTTACGTGCCTATTAGGTAGTAGCAGCCCCTCATTAAAAATGAGGAGGCAATAAACATAAATGCCTTGGTTTATTTTTTTATCCGAAAGAGCAATATGTGTGTAGTCTATTTTTAGACCTAAAAACACGATTAGACTTAAAATTAGTCAGTACCCGTGATCACATGCAGATGCAGTGACACCACGGAGTACTAAGTGAAAGTACTTATAGCCTTAGGGCAGTACAAAAAAAGATCTTCTAGGGCAGAAAATGACCCTATGAAGAATCGTATGGCCTCTAAGGCCTAAAAAGCTTGCTCGTGACCCCCGAGAGGTTTCGGTCACTTGAAAGACTCGCAATCCCTCTGTAAGTTCGTGATTCTCAGGTTTCCAATGTGTAAGACACATCCTCAAGGGAAAATGAGCCCGCGCAGGACGTAGTCCCACGATCGTGGATCAGCCCCATTCACATGGGAGCGCGTCACGGCACAGCCCATTTCACATAACGTTTCGCGACACAGCCCTCGCGATCACGATCTGAAAAAAACGACCACATATCATGTGTCCTAGACTCGCTGGGCTCAGCCCTAGTGCGCGATGGACCAGCCTAGGAGAGAACATTGTTCTACTCCTCACATGGGCATAGGAGCGCAATATATTGCCGCATCCCGGTCAGACGTCAGAGTGACGCGGAGTATTGTCTCCAAGTCCCAGCACGCATGGGGGCGCAAGATGGACCCAAAAAACGACTACGTGTCGTGCCCCAGAAACACTCTTCACAAAATTCTCGCAAAATCCCGATTTGCACAAGAATCCTGCTGACTTTTTGTGGTTTTTATCAGGAAAACACGCACCTTGTTGATTTCTTTCTGAAATCCAAGCAAAAAAAGTGAGAAAAGTCCACAAAAGTGAGAATTCTTCTCATGTGGTATCCCTTTCATGCATATAAGCTACCGAGCTTGGCAAAAAGGAAAGAAAAGCTAGTTGGCTTATGAATAGCCAACTGCACAACCTCTGGTCCGAGGAAAATAGAATTTAGAGCCCGAAAATATAAATTCGAATTATTTAATTTTAAATTAAAGAGCTCGTTAGAGAAAAATCTTGATCAAAATTCTACTGTCACGTTAAAATAACCTGATATTCAAATACCTTGCTACATGTAAAAATAAAACAAAAATGTCAAGAAATCTTCTGGCATCATGAATTGTTTTCTCAAGAAGATGAACTCTTCTCCCACGTAGAGAAATGTACACATGTGCCATGCTGCACTATTCACAAGCAAAGGTAACAAAAAGCAACTGGAAATCAAACCATGTTGGGTTTCAAACCCTGACACGGTGTTGCTACAGTAACAGTGAAAGCAAGAAGGACGTAGTTCCAAGCTTCCCCCATGTTCCAAAATTAGGAACATCCATATGTTTTCCTTACCCAGCTAGGCAGGTGTCAAGCTCTTGGCGCACGCAGGATGGGTTCTTCCTACTCAAAAGGAAGGGCAAAGTCACACGATGTTTTTTTATTGCACAAGCAGTAAATTCCTGTCAAAACACACTTTTCTGAGTACATGTTACCCAGAGTGACTAAGCCAGCATATGACCTCAGTCTTTGACAAATGCAAGAACTGAGTTTGAATTGTTCTAGATTTTCGAACAAATAACAACATAAAATATGTTAAGATCAATTTTACCTTGCCAGTGATAATTGATGCAAAGTCTGCAAAAATCTGTGAACCAGAGTTGAAACAAAACCTGGACACAACATACCAAGCACATAGCTAACCACTTAAGTGCAGGACTCTTCTTGAGCAAAAATACTCATGATCACAGAGCTAACCACTCCTGTGAAAAACTCCTCTGGGGGTTGAGTACAATAGCAGACCTTCCAAGCTGTGTCAAAATAAAAGAAAAAGACACACACTTACACTACAAACTCAATTTCATACACGTTACTGAGGTTTCTCATGACAAGAGAAACTGTTTGATGAAGTTCAGTGTGTTGGAAGAACGTGCCTGTTTACCTCTATTTTTCGAACGAGGTAGGTTTACAGCCTATAAAGACAGAGCACAACCAGTCCAAAAGTCAAGTAAAAACAACGAGGACAATTTACCTTGGCGACTGGAGGGTTTCATTGACAGCCGTCGTCAGAACTGGCTGTACAACAACAGAACACCCAAATAAACATAAATTACTGTAAATCAAAAAGTGATTCTTAAAATAAGATATGGGACAAAAAGTTAGCAAAACTGTCTAAACTCAAAAGAATCCTTACAGTACTGTAGATGTTGCTATGTTCAACTCTGCAATCACCATAAGACTTCATGAAAAGTCAACAAATCATAGACTAGATACTGACGCATCTAGAACCCGTTCGTGCCTAGAAAAACTGAGTAGGTATAACAATCATGGGTTTTCCACGTGCCTCACAAGCACATTCAATGGAGTCAATGATGGCCATACTGTTCACAATAGAACTCATTTGGAGTAATATATATTCTCCAAAGGCTAGCTTGAGAGACCACCTTAAACAAGGTTAGGATGGACTTACCAAGCAGCGAGTAAGGGTTTGCATGACAAACCAATACACAACATCTCTGCACAAAGACAACAAGGGCTTAATAATAGACCCAAAGTCTTCGCATGGCAAAAGCACCATGCTTACAAGCAGATGAAAACTCGCTAAAACATTCGCCCATACAGGGAACTCACATGCTACTGGGTGGTCCAGTACAAGGGAGAACCTTGGGTAAGACAATATGATTGTCTCGCCTCACTCACAACTGGAATTGTAGAGGAGGAGGTACACTGTACACAAAAAAGAGACACATTAATGTTAGACATTTGTTACCACAACAAGTCTAGAGCAACACCAACTCAGGTTGGGTATGCTCGCATTCTAGTACAGCTTGCTGAACTTAGAGTGCATATAATACACAGAATAAGAGAAAATGAATCCTTGACCATGATTAACATCATTGGATTCAACACTGTGTCTTACTAGATTATGGTCTCACTGAGACTCAATGACTAGTACTTGATTCTCTTGTGAGAACTTCTGATGGTTTACCTTCAGAATTATCCATGGAGAACACATATGGTGTCCATAAGGAAGGACTCTTAGAGTCACCGAAACACGTGGGTCTTTTGCTAAAGACAACGGGATGACCATAGGTAGTGCACATATGTGTTGCACAACAAACCATAAAATAAGCCTCATAATCACATGAGCACACGAACAAAAACGATCCACAACCTTTGTTCTTGCAAAACCACAGCACATAGAATTGTGAGTATCCCTAGTTAAACAGGAATACCATCTCACACAAAAAGGATAAGTCAAACATGAACATCTCTACTGAGAGACATGTAGCACCTTGTTGGCATTCAATGCAAAACAAATGCAACACAAGCAGCCATACACAGAAATGCAGTAGCGCTTCACTAGCTTAGACAAATCCAAAGAGAAACACAACTATTACGTTGTCAACATATCATGGAAAGTTCACTTATCCATGATGCTTGCTGTGAAGTCACAATATGGTTCCATAAACCATAAGATTATAGTCAACAACTGTCTTACAAAATATAAATATTTGTACGCTCATGCACATTTAAATATGTTGCAATGTCATTACCACCAACAAAAGAGTTATACATGTACAGACCTCCCTTGAGGATCCTTGCTACAAAATACAAAAGGATATCATAAACAATGAATCCGTACTCTTCATGGTACAAAAAGACATAGACGTTGACGCTTGGACCTTCCCATGATCATAGTCAATACATTAAGTATGACTTGACATTGTTCACTTGCCAGTAGCTGACCCTTTGGGCAACTATTCCCATGGATACACAGGGGTGACAGAGCAAATAGAAGGACAATATACCAACACAAAGGATTGCAGAAGATAACAAACAGAATACCTGTACTATCAGCACCTTCGTACCTAGACCTGGTTCAATATCCACATTGTACACAAATTGTGACAATTAAGGTGCAGTTTCAACACCCCACTTTCGGACCATATGCATTTCATTTGGCTTCCCAGTGTAAGTCAACCAGAGTCTTCAAATATCAAAACCCAAAAAGTGAATTACTATCTAGAGTTCAACATCAACCAAATCATGGAGATGCTTGGCCTGCTGTACCAATCATGGTCTTGTCAGCAGCTTCTAGTGGCACAATGTTTACCTAAACAAACACTCAGATGCCATTCACTCATACCTACTATGCAGTGCCTATCGCCTAAATGTAGTGTAGCAATCATAAGATGGAATTGTTGTTCGGCATTCCACTTTTGCACACACAGACAAAATCAATAGGAGACACCAGGCAACACCAAACCGACCCAAAATTATCCTCATAAATTTATGGTCACATGGTCCGTGGAAAGCAATGCTTAGTAAACAAAGGTATTTTACCCCGCACAAATATTCAGTCGGTATACCAGTGATAATTGGACTATCACAGACAGTATACGATAAGACAATCAGGGTTACACGTGGAAGTAAGTCAGAATATAAGTTTGACTTAGGAGAGTACAATCAAACCAGCTTTATCATAAGCCATGACAAATCTCCCTCTCCACATGAACTTACACTTCATATACTACATAAAATAATATGTAGGTACAAATCGTCACAGGCAGCTTGCACATTTTTAACCTCAACAAGAACGGTTTTTCTGCAAGTCTGGCTCATATTCGGATTTTTTCCTCACCGAGGTTTTACTTTTCCGCGAGCCACGCTAATTCTCCAATCGTGGGGCGAGTGACATAGGCCAATTATCTACCTTAACTGGTAACCCAAAGAGGTTCCAGGTGGAACCTCCAATGGTCCTCTTCCCTTTGTGTAACACAAAGGAAGTACAATAGTCATAAGATATTGTTTCTGAGAAACAATATTCAAAAGACAATTTCTTTCTTGAGAAACACCCATATACATTCTAGGTGTTTCTTAGACAAAATATCCAAGAGAGGATTTCTTTCTCAGAAACCTTCTCATGGGACAGTTCCTGTTGGCAGTTGAGAGAAAAGGAGCAGTCATGGAACTGCCCTAAAATCACCTCCAATCTCTAACAGGATCACCTGTGCTTGGTGATGCATGGATCACCTAGTGCACCATGCAATGCCTATTTCAGTAGTGTAACTCTCATAATTAAAATCTTTCAACCACATGTATCTACCCGTTTATTACATAGTAAAAACTACATCAAAACGGCTTAGGTCATAATTGGACACAGATTCTACTGAGCAAGTTCAAGCTTGGCAAAATCGAAAATATGGCAAAGAGGTTTCCACTCAAATAATATGATATAGAGAAAAGCTTCATATCAGTTAATGAAGAAACCATGTATGAAATGTTACGGCTTTTTTGAAAGTTATCATGCTTAGCATAGATCTTACAGATATCAACAATGAACATAAAAATGGGAACATATTTTTCACACTATACATGTGTGTGTGCATGACTAATTACATACATACACTTTGTTGGTCTCTTAACAACATCTAAGTACACTGACAACATTTGTGAGCCGTAGTTTTGGTCATGATTACACATACAAAATTAGTTTTTACTAATGATTTTAAGTATGTACCTCAAACCCAAGGTCTGACTTTGGGACTTTCAGACATCAGAAGTGGAGATTTTACACTGATAACAGGTCAGATTTTTCTTCATCAAATGCTTACTGCATGCATCGCACTCCAGTTTTATTGGATTGGTTTGGATGACCATGGGTCTTCTGCTGTATTTGCCAAACTACATTTCCCCCCAAAGTACTGTTCTGGCCAAAATCTGGGTTATCTGCAGAATTATGCAAAAGCAACTGCAATGCACAAGCAGGTATATTATGTACCAAAACACCTGTTGCAACTCCTTATAGGTAGGTAATAAGTACGTGCCTTCTTTATTGTACTGTGGTTTTGCAATAAATAGAGTGTAACCGTGTTTTTGTGCCTTGATTTTTTGCAACCGGGATGGCACAGTGTTGTTATGCTAGTGCTGAATATGTGCATACAGCTTCGCAAATCGATGTTGCAAAACCTTGTCAAAACATTAAGTAAATTTGTTTACATAAGAAGGACTTAATATCAAGATTTTTCAAAATTTTAGTTGTATTGGAAACTGTGATGTGTTCTCCTCTCCTTCTCCTTCTCCTTCTCCTTCTCCTTCTCCTTCTCCTTCTCCTTCTCCTTCTCCTTCTCCTTCTCCTTCTCCTTCTCCTTCTCCTTCTCCTTCTCCTTCTCCTTCTCCTTCTCCTTCTCCTTCTCCTTCTCCTTCTCCTTCTCCTTCTCCTTCTCCTTCTCCTTCTCCTTCTCCTTCTCCTTCTCCTTCTCCTTCTCCTTCTCCTTTGGGGAGACAGTTTTATTCACACTTTGCCATAACAAATACTTGCACTGTAAGCTATAATGAACTTACCTGTAAATAATTATTTTTTGGGTTGACGCACATGGGTAGTCATCATGTTTTGATCTATGTTTATCTTTAAAATTATATCTTATTTCAAAAATGGGCATGTTTGTGTGTGAGGCGCGCGAAGCGCTACCAGTAACCGCAACTTAATTTTTTCACCTATTACTTCCTCTGTTTCTACGAGTTGCATTCTGTTTAGGTCACTACAAAAAACCTTGCAGCGGCTGCTGGTCATACTAAATGAAATTCATTCACTGGTTAGCCATCAGTCGCATGAATGACACATCACATACGCCAAAAGAGAGATAAAAATGGCGGGATTTTTTTACTGAGAAGTTATATCATCGGTTGCAAATTTCCAATTAGAGTGTCCACATTTTTCAAATTTGCGAGCGACCGACTGCGACTGGCGGCAAATTTGTTAGTTGTCGGAGTAGATGCTAAAATCCCATTCTCTGCCCCCAGACAGACCCTGCAATTTCCCATCCAGCAGTCCCGGCTAGTGACCACTGGTGGCACTGGACCAGATGACACCACACTGTCTAGCTGTCGTGACAGCTGTAACTTCCTGCGCTCTCTCCATCGGCCCCTCCAGCAGTCTCTCTCTCTTGCCTGCAGCTACCTCATGTAACTAGTCATAAATTAACTAATCACATTCGTTAGCTTAGTTCCACGGTCTCTTGGACTTCTAGCAGTGATTAGTTAATTCTTTGCCGCATCCCCACCCGCAGGGACTCGCCCCCTCATCGCCCACCTTTGTGCGATCATCTCGGTCTCGTCGTACCCCTTCTGCTACAACCACCACCTCACCATGGCCGCCGTCCAGAAACTGGAATACTCCGAGGTCGCTGCCAACTTTGGCACACTTGCCCCCCTCATTGGACGACCAAATGTCCACTCCATCCGCCATCTGGAGAACCAATGCATCTCGAAAACGATGGCCATCGCCAACCCGGCGGCCCCCAACATGGGCTACGCCGGGATCTTCATGAACCGCGGTGAATACGCCATGTCCGCGCCGACTCCTTATGTCGATCCACCAAATCCCGGCGCCACACCGAACTACAACGTCGTCGACAACGCCGACCGCCTTCGTTTTCTCAACGACAACGACCGCGCCATCATCAAAGCCCAGCACGCGGCCAATCTCATCGTGTGGTCCAACCACGAAATCGTCCACTGGGTCGTCAAGGAAGCCCTCGACCGTGCTGTTCCTGACGCCTACAAGCCTTCGCTCGGCATTGGACAGCGTGGTTTTGGCAACCGCTCCGTCCGTGACATCTTCAACGATCTCTACGATCGATATGGCACCGTCACTCCCGCCGACATCAAGAACCTCACCCTCCTTCTTTACAAAGAATGGAACCCCTCCACTCCAGTCGAAGCCTTCCTCCTCAACATCGAGACACAGCAAGTCTTCGCAACCAAGGCAGGCCGTCCCTTCCACACCTATCTCCTCATTGAAGCCGCCCTGTCTGTCATCAGAGACACTCGACAATTCAAGGACGAACTTCGCGAATATACACGGCTCCACCCCGATCCTACCCTCGTCCAATGGCATCAATTCAAACGCTTTTGGATTGAAAAGTACACCGAGTACGAGAGGGACAGGGCCACCATGCAGGACGCCGGCTACCACGGTGCCAGCAACACCGAGGATGACTCCAATAGCCTCGCCTCTCTCACCAAAGCTTTCACCTCCCTCCAAAGCCACCGTACCCAACAAGACTTAGTCCTCCAGGCTCTCCTCACCGAAGTCTCCTCCCTCCGCCAACTCATCAATCACACACAAGCCACTTCTGTCCACTCCGTGCCACCTACTATCCAATTTCCTCCTGCACCTCCCACCATCCCAACTTATCAACCCATCCCTCCAATGCCTACTTATCCTCCCATCTCTTACCCACCCCCACCGCAATCTCAAATCCACCATATGCCTGCCACTCCTGCCACCATGCCTCCTCCACCTCCAACCATGCCTATCACCAACCCGTACTTCACCACTCCGCAACCACCTCAACCCTACCCTCCACAGCCATACACTGGCCGCAACTGCAACAATCGCAACAATGGCAATTGAGGCAGAGGACGCAACAACACGCCGGCACAGGGCCCACGCAATAACCCGCCTCACCCCGTGAAACGATACAACAACTGGTGGTATTGTTTTTCCTGCGGGTTCGACACTCCACATGAAGGCACCTCGTGCACACGCCAGGCAACCGGACACCTTGCCCACCTGACTCGGGAACAAAAGATAGCGGACATGCACCTCCCCATCGAACAACAACGATACCGCAACGCCTCCCATGCTGGGCACCACAAACGTATCCTCCCATCCCAAGCCGCCGCCAATGGGTACCCGCAATACCAACGTGACACTTGACTGGTCGGGGCGGCGGGTAATAATTTTAACTATTTAAATCAAAGTTATCATTATACACCGACCCCCACCTCATCCAATACACCTAGCCCACCTATTACTGATGATGATGACATTACAATCATCACCAGCAATTGTTCCTCTTGCCCACGTCAACCTTCTAGTACCGACACCATATCCACCAACCATTCCAACCCATCCACCAGCACTTTCTCCTGTGCCTCCCACGCCAACTCAATCAATATCACCCTGGGCACTGATGAGGCAATTGCTGACTCCGGGGCCACCGCACACTTCCTTCTTCCCAATGTCACCATCAGCAACAAACACAAGGCCATACACCCACTCAATATCACCCTCCCTGATGGGGAAGTAATCTAATCCACCCATGTGGGTAATCTGAACCTCCCAGGCCTAGGTGATGCTGCAACCCTCGCACATGTTGACCAGGTCTTGCACATTCTTCACTCCTCTCCATCAAGCAACTTTGTGACAATGGCTGTCACTGTCATGTCCTCTTCACCAAACAGGATTGTAAGGTCTACCGCAAGGCGGAGCTCATGCTTGTAGGCAAACGCCACCCTGCCACTGGACTCTGGGTCGTCCCAACCCACAGTCACCCCATCTCCACCAAACCACCCTCTGCCTTTGCCTCCCATGCTGCCCATAATGCCTACCAAACCACATCCAAGGCTAAACTTATCAAGTTCCTCCACCAGTGTGCCTTCAGCCCACCTCCATCAACTTGGATCAAAGCCATCAACAACAACCAATTTGCCACATGGCCTGGCCTCACTGCAGACGCCATTCGACGGTACCTCCCTGACTCCACTGCCACGGCAAAAGGCCACATGAAGAAGACACCGGCCGGTGTTTGATCCACCCGGACTACACCTACCCCCACCATCCACAGGCCCCCATCAACCAGCCCACCCAGCCCTCCACCAAATTATGAAGATTTGTTCCCTCCCCAGGAACCTAATACCATCAACCACATCTTCTGCTGGGCAGCCCTGGCTGACCAAATCGACGGCACCACATACACCGATTTAACGGGACGGTTTCCTACCATGTCATTGCAAAACAAACAGTACATCTTTGTTGCATACGACTACACCACAAATGCCATTATTGTCGGGGCCATTACTGACAGCGAATCCTCCACCATCGTCAAGGCATTTGACGACATTTTCACCTACCTCACCGCAAAAGGTTTCAAACCACAATTCAATGTCCTTGACAATGAAGCTTCCCATGCCATCACCGAGTACCTCCGCCAACAGAACATCAAATGGCAATTTGTACCTCCCAATGAGCACCGTGTCAATGCCGCAGAACGAGCCATCCAGACCTTCAAAAACCACCTCATTGCCGGGCTCTGCTCCACAGATCGTGATTTCCCTTCCCAACTGTGGGACAAACTCCTCCAGCAAGCACAAGACTCCCTCAACATGCTTCGCACCTCCCGCATTGATCCTACAAAATCTGCGTATGAAATTTTGGAAGGCCCCCACGACTTCAACCGGAATCCATGGGCACCACCGGGTTGCCGAGCCATCCTCCATGAACCAACAACCACACGGACATCATGGGGCCCTCGAGGAACCGACGCCTGGTACATCGGCCCAGCCATGCACCACTATCGAAGCTATGAATTTTATGTCCCTGAAACTAGATCGTATCGCATCTCCGCATCAGCTAAATTCTTCCCCAGCTACTGTGACCTTCCCACAGAATCACCTATCGAAGCCCCTGCATGCACCGCAGCCGAACTACTCATCGAGCTCCGCCAACAACGTGACCCACAGGATCCAACCCAGCTATCCCGCCACCAACGGGCCATCAAAATCATCAATGACATCTACCAACTCAACTCCCAGCAAGCTCCGAGGGTGAATACCCAAACCGCACCACCTCCAAGGATGGAACCCACCCTGTCCAGCAACCCTACAGCACCACGCATCCTCCGCACCACCCCTCGTCTCCATACATGGGTAACACGGCGTAATACACCCGGCCTCACTACTGTTCCCACACCGCCTCGACGTTCACCACGCCTCAACCCCAACATACCCAATACGTCTGTGGAAACTGCTCCCACCCCACCATCACAACTCCCGTCCCCAGAACCGACGGGAACCACACCAGTGGCCCCACCTCGACCAGTCCAGCCACACCCTCCGACCCCTAGGGACAATGACCACCACACATCATCCTCGCCTACTCCGGCCTTCACCGACGAAGATGATGTCAGCGTCGTCATCCCCGTATCTTCCATACCAATGGACAAACACCCACCGGTCCACGTCCAAATCCCTCACTTCATCTCCCAAGATGCCCTCCACGCTTTTGCCTGTCATGCTTCCACCCCTTCCACTTCCAATCTCTTTCTCCCCAAATGGAGACAACCAACTGCCATACCACATCTCGAACATTTTGCTAACCCAGTCGTCCACCCCACTTCAGGAAAAAACATTAGTAAGTATGAAGAGCTCGCTAATGATCCCCTTCTCCGGGACACGTGGACAACTGCTTTCGGGAAAGAGCTCGGTGCCTTGGCCCAAGGAGACAACAAAACTGGCGCAGCTGGCACCAACACTATTTTCTTCTTGG
Source organism: Cyclotella cryptica (assembly GCA_013187285.1). Lineage (NCBI taxonomy): Eukaryota > Bacillariophyta > Thalassiosirophyceae > Thalassiosirales > Thalassiosiraceae > Cyclotella > Cyclotella cryptica. Next base: position 183,906 of record JABMIG010000172.1, read on the forward strand.
ACCACACGGATATCCTAAACATCCCCTCTGACCGAACCATAACCTATGCTCGCGTTGTTGTTGACTACAGACCGCAAAAGGAAGACCCCAATCGAGTGCGCATCACCGTTGGTGGTAACCTCATCGATTACCCCGGTGAACTCACCACTCGCACCGCTGACTTGGTTACTTCCAAAATACTCTGGAACAGTATCATTAGCACCCCCTCCGCCCACTACCTCACCGCAGATCTCAAATTGTTCTACCTCACTGCACCACTCGACCGATACGAATACATGCGCATCCCTCTTAAGATCATCCCTTCCCACATCATCGATCAGTATGATCTCCGAGCTAAAGCCAAAAAAGGTTTTGTTTACATGGAGATCCGACGAGCAATGTACGGCCTCCCCCAGGCTGGTATTCTGGCCAACAAGCTCCTCAAGCAACGCCTCGCCAAATACGGCTACTACGAAGTAGCCCACACACCTGGCCTATGGAAGCATCTCTCGCGGCCTATCAGTTTCACACTCGTTGTTGATGACTTTGGTATTAAGTATGTTGGAAAAGAGCATGCAGACCATCTCCTCAACACTCTCAAGCAACACTACACACTGGATATTGATTGGACGGGCTCTCTATATTGCGGCATTACCTTAAAATGGGACTACCACAACAAGACTGTAGACATATCAATGCCAGGGTACATCAAGAAGTCCTCCAATGTTTTTGACACGAGTGCTCCAAACCACAAAACAGTCCGCACCAGTGTGCCCCCCGGCACTACGGCAAATCGGCCCAACTTCCGCTTCCTCCTGACGACTCACCGCCCCTCAGCAACCCCGATATCACTCGTATCCAACAAATTGTCGGAGCCATCCTATACTATGCCCGCTGTGTTGATATCACCATCCTTATGACCCTAAGCACCATTGCCCACGAACAGGCCCGCGCTACCGAGCGCACAAACCTTACCATCACACAACTCCTCGACTACTGTGCCACTCATCCCGATGCCACCATTCGTTTTCGGGCCTCCGATATGGTCCTCAACATCCACAGTGACGCATCATATCTTAATGCGCCCTCTGCTCGCAGCCGTATTGGTGGTCATTTCTTCCTTGGATGGGCACCGCGTGACCACCTCCCCATCAAACTCAATGGCGCTATCCATGTCGTCTCCACCATCCTCAAGTTTGTTCCCGCGTCTGCCGCTGAGGGGGAACTTGGTGCCTTATTCGTCAACGCTAAAGAAGGCCGCATCCTGCGACTCATCCTCCATGAACTTGGACACCCCCAACCACCCACTCCCATACACTGCGACAACTCCACCGCCGCCGGCATTGCCAACAACACAGTTAAACGCCAACGCTCTCGTTCCATGGAGATGCGTTACTTCTGGATTGCAGACCAAGTTGCCCGCAAACAGTTCAGTGTCCATTGGCACCCCGGCCTGGAAAACATGGGTGACTACTACACCAAGCATCACCCAGCGTCGCACCACCAACGGGTGCGCCCCTACTACCTCTTTGAGCCAACAAGCCCATTGGAACTCCCACGAGCACCTGCACCGGAAGAGCTGCGAGGGTGTGCTAAAATCCCATTCTCTGCCCCCAGACAGACCCTGCAATTTCCCATCCAGCACTCCTGGCTAGTGACCACTGGTGGCACTGGACCAGATGACACCACACTGTCTAGCTGCCGTGACAGCTGTAACTTCCTGCGCTCTCTCCATCAGCCTCTCCAGCAGTCTCTCTCTCTTGCCTGCAGCTACCTCATGTAACTAGTCATAAATTAACTAATCACACTCGTTAGCTTAGTTCCACGGTCTCTTGGACTTCTAGCAGTAGAGATTTCTAACAAATTTGAAGGTCAAAGTCGTACGTCTTGAGTGTCCACGTTGACACCTCAAATTTGCGAGCGACCATTTTTAACTTCGTCTGACTGTGACCCTGACAGCTGCCCACCATAGCCCACCATAAGAAATTTCACGATCGCATGTAAGGTTGTTCACAACATTACAGGTACCTATAACCTCATTGAACCGCGAGACAGATGGGCGCGAAAATGGGTAGGGGCCAAAGATTTTCTTCTAGGGAAGAAATTGTGGGCGCCACCACAATTTTAGGCAAATTTAGTCTACGGCAGGAATTCAGTACTCTCTATGACTTGCAAGCAACTGACAAAGTTGAGGCTCTACTACCAAATTTGTTTGTCGAACTTTTTTTTGTTAGTTCACTTTGCCGGAGGAGCTCAGGGAAATTACGTCTAATTAGCTCTTAAGGCCAAAATAAGCATTTCGACTTTATGTCATGCGAGTCAAGTGTGAATATGGTACTAGATCCCAGGGAGTTGCGAGATCATGACTAGTTGATGCTTAACAAGGCAGACTGAGCCATTTTTTTGAACTTGAAATCGTATGTCAATGTTGTATTATGATAAAAAATCATGTCTGTGCAATAATTAATAACAGGGAAGGTGTGAGAATGATGAAAAGTATTGTTGTGCTTCTTGCGCAATGGCATAGAGTTTGGTATCTTTTCATGTATCGAGTGCGCAATTGCAGAGAAGAAGAAGCAGGAGGGAGTTATTCTTCAGTACGTCCATTGAATGGGCATAAATAAATCGATTATACGACTAATTTCCGCCTTCTTCTGAAACAGCCGACTTTATTAAACATGCCAAAGTAGGCATTCAATGCCGTTTTAGGTCTAAATGGCAGAGAAGGCATTAAACGGCTTCAAGTGATGTATGCTGCTGTTTGAAGCATTTACAGCAATCAAACAAAGGAATTTGTGAAACGTGTACTAGAACCTGAGGAATCATGCTGATTTACATACTCTCAGCGGTTTCAGGAGGAATCGGCATACTTTTACTGAAACGGCATAACACATCACTCAATGTCAATTTTGTTAAAGTATGCGAAATCTATACAAAACGACCGAGAGTACGTAAATCGGCATGCTTCCACGTGGGACAGAAAGTCACCTTCTTCTTTAATGACGTCATATATGATGCGGCCTCATTTGTTCGTGACTGCTCTTTCAGCTTGAAGCACAAGCTCTGACATCATTCATGACTATGAGGACGCACCATTGCTTCAGCCGATTCCCTGTACCACGACTACCAACAGAAATAAATCTATTTTCTTAGGTAACATGATAGTTCTTCGAAATCTCCTCTTGCACTGAATTTCTATGTAAAAAATACATCAGGTAGATTTATATTAATTCCTATCGTACCGGTCACTCTTTATATTGCCCCACAATTGCCCGCCTGCCCACCAATTAATCACGCAAGATTTTGGCAGTCGTCACTCGACCATATCGTATGGTACGGTATGGTACGATACGATACCATACACCAGAGGAGTTTAAGTGTAGTCTAGACGCACCCCGTTTTGTAACAAAAATATTAATTCTTGTCTCTTTTCTTCAAGGAATCATAACTTTTTCCAGGTGGCTCGCAAGTCATTTTTGCGTGAAAATACTGCAACTCCTCACTTTTCACACTTCATTTTGATGTATGACATGGTGGTTTTATGACATCATGTTGGTCTTCAAATTTTGCATCCAAGTTGCATGTGCGCGAGAAAATCATCTCCGTCCGGTTGTTTGATCATGTTACATGTGTTATAAATTCATCTGTATCTGATGAAACCCGCGTCAACACTATATCACTGCACTTCACACATGCCAAGAGATGAAGTGGAGCTGAAGGCCATGGTCAAAAGGCTGTGCAGGTTGTCAAGGAACATCTGGACTATTTATTGCTGAGGCACTAAATCCAGATAGTTTAATTGATTCATAACATCTAGTTTGAGATTAAAATTTCTATAGCATAATAGTAAATTTCATTCATAGTTTCGGAGCAATTTCAATTATGAATCATGATGATTCTTAGTCACTAAAACTTAAAACCTCACGTCAACGAAAGACATCAGATCACACTCTAATGTCTTCAAGTTTACCAGCATCCAGTCAGTACAAAGCTCGGAATGCAAATCAACTGCGACACATCTTTCTCTGCAGCACTCGTAATCTCTTCACCGTTTACCCACTACACATAATGTATTTTTGGGGGTAGCTAAGGAAAATAATGACAGGAGGAAGACGGAGTTGACGAAGAAGGAGGAGGTGGCATTGAAAAGCAACAATATTGAACAAGAGCCTCGCACCATTTTGGTCCAAGCCAAGAGTGTTGAGAACTATAGTATTGAGGAGTTGAAATTACTCCTGCCATATTAAAAAACAAAATAACTGGATTGAAAAAGAATGAGTTAGTAGGCAAGTGGAAGGATGTGTTGCAAAACGGAGCAGATGCCCCCATAATGGAGGGATGGTTGGTTGAAAAGAAGAAGAATGAAATAAACTCACCAATCAGGGAGTGACAATGAGAGACACTGCTTTAGCAAGACATCAATGCTTGATTGAGAGACAGATGGGGAATATAATCAAAACATGAGCAAGGAGAAGAGGAACGTGTTGAAGCGAAAGTTGGAGGAGGCAGACGACTCACCTAATCATTCGGATATTATGTCTATGTCACCCCTTACTGAAATTCTTGTGTCACAGGACAACATGGAGGAAGCCAGAGGAGAAGAAGACAACACAATTCATGAGGCAGCAATGTAGATCAATAAAATAGTGAAATTGTCTTTCAAACAACTTGCCCATAGCAAAAATAGTGAATTCTCGTCACATCGTGTCGGGTCAAAAAATGTAACGAATTTGACATGGTGGTGGAGGGATTCATTCTCCCAGGATACCCTGAATTGAGGCAATCGCACTAGGGATATTGTTGTCGTGGATGTGCCCGTGGATTGTGCGGTGGTGGAAGTTAAATATCTGCAATGATCTTTATGTGGTAGGCTGAATTCTGATGATGCGGCGGAAATCGTCATGGTGGGTGAGTGTTGACGCAGCATGTGATGTTCTAACTTGACATGCACTAGTAAGAAATGTCACACGTCACGACTACACTTAAACTCGTACCATCTCTACCGGGGTGAACATTCATACAAAATGCGAGAGAGCTCAATTCATACAAAACACAAGAGTGCTCAAAACAAACTGGATAAAAAGTGCAGCAAACAATCTGCACGCGAAACAAGAACTTCGTGACACATGATACCTGGAGTTCGTGACACCATAAACCATATATTGAGAATAAAAGTGCAGCAAACAATCTACACTGCCTACAAGAACTTCGTGACATGATAACACCTGAATTTCATGACGCCATATCTATTAACAATTTAAAAATTCCTAACGATTATATGTGTATACAATATTTTTTCAGCCATTCCTATTAAAAAATTTTATGACTATGGAAGTAACCCACTATAATATTTTTTAAGAGCCACGATTATTTTATCATAATGATTTGAGCCTTAATTTTTTTTGCTTATGAAACCCACGATAATAAATTTTTTACGACTATGGAAGTATCCCACGATAATAACTTTTTACGAGCCACGATAATTTTACCACAATGAAAATAAATAATATTTATTAGCCTGTTAACGGTCAAAATTCTCCAATTATTTAGAAATAATGAAAATACATAATATTTTTTAGCCTATTAACGGTTCAACAATTAAGGATGTATATAATTTACAATAATGGTTCTGTTAACTTGAAGAGAATATATATGTGCCTATTTTGTACTGACCAGGACCAGTACGTTTCAAATAACTCCATTAAACATCAGCTTCCAGCATAAATAACATCTACTGCCAAAACATCTTGCAGCGGCTGCTGATGTTTGTCTCGTGAGCGTGTTTGCCCACCAATATTACTATACACCATATTTGGTATGGTACGATAGTTTGCGAATCCTACAGCATGTAGGATATACTATACTTTATCAGTATGTAGAAAAGTAGCGTTACATACATCCCGATGCACCGCGATCATCATTGATTTGATATGGGACACGAGATTCGACGTATTACTAATTTCAATGTATGTTTTACATCAGGTTTACTTTATGTCACAGAGGGAATTCGTAGAAGTAGTTGTAGGATACATAGAAATTTTATTGATCTTAATAAAAAAATTTCATCTCTGTACCTCAATGATTTTCAGATCATTTTGCTAGTTTTGGCATTATGAGTAAAACATCACATTTTCCCGCACTTCCCAGATCGTTATCAAGATTCTTTTTAAAAATCTTAGTTTATCATTGAGCACAAATTGTTTTCCTTCTCCGTTTTCAGGAGACGCTTTTTTCACTTTTGAACTTTATTGGTAACATCTAATTTTTGTCTTCCAAATTACCTGTAAATATGCTGTTTTCCTGTTTGACATGCATCGGTAGTCAGTGTTTTTTAGTTCGATGTTACCTTTAAAAAAATATCTAAACTTAACATAAAGCATGGCCAAAAATTCTGACACACCAGTTACTAAGGCCCGTTCTGTCAATCCTATTTACTGCCTATATATCGGAGCCTATATATTTTTGGCGATGCGTTTTATAGGCTCGAAGCAATATAGGCATTAAATAGGCAAAAACCTCCTTGAGGGGCAATAGATCTGAAAAGAGGTTTTTGATGTCTATTAAATGCCTATTTAGATGTGACATGACATTTTTTGATATTTTCTTCATTCACGTACATAACAAAAAATGCGAATCCACCCCGCCACGTGTTTCAATGTCACATCAAGATTGAGAGTGCCAAAATGTTATGTCTGTCAATAGACGTGATTTCGTGCCTATTTACGGGAGTCGAGTCAAAAATAAATAGGCTGTAACCTATTTATAAATAGGATTGACAGAACGGGTCTAAGTGTGACTCAACATCACCAAAAAATGGTTTCAACGTAAACGGCGGTTAAAAATCAAAATATCGATTGTGCGAGCGAAGCTCGATTTATTTATATAATTGTAAAGCACAGCACTAAAAAAGTCGTGCCCGTGCGCGTGGCGCGAGCGAAGCGAGCGCAGCGCGCACGCTAACTGGCGGCCACTGTTATATCTTCTTTTTAACGAAACAAGGCGAATTCCTTTTGCAGGCTCCCCCTGCTGCTAAAAAATCTTGCAACGGCTGCATATAATGGTTCCTAAATTTTTTTAAAATCACGTGCCATTCACGCTATTTCACATGCTCTCTTCCGAATTACTGCTTCATCAGAAAAGGCATTAAGGCCCCTGGCAGGCCATTTTACACGCTCTCATCATTTCTTCTGAAAAAAGGACGAGACCGTCTAAAATCTTTTTTGATGAAAAACGTCCTTCATACGTAGGAATGTATATTATATTTACGCAAACCCGCCCAATGCGTCTGTTTTACGCGCTCTCGTCCCTTTTCACAAAAAATGATGAGAGCTTGTAAAACGGATGTCATGTGGCATACCTGCTATTTCATAGCTCTAATCCATTTTTGTGAAAAAAGGTCGAGAGCGTGTAAAACGACAATTAGGCGGGATTGATATCGAAAGGAGGCATTGAATCTGTTCACGCCGAGACCCGAGAATAATATTATAGATGACGTAAACTCTATCACGCGGGCGTCTCGTATCGGACCTAGAATAAATCAAATGCCACCTAAAAGCTTTATCTTGTTATATTAGCACGTAGCTCGCTGATTCCCGCAGCTCCGGACTGCTGATATCCTCTAGGGAGAGATAAAATGACTAACAAATTTAAAGTCGGTTGCAGGCGGTCACTCTCAAATAGAGTGTCCGAGATAATCAAATTTGTCGACAAATTCTTGTGGTTTTGACGACCTTCTCGAGTTTGAGACTGATAGGTCGACAATCGTCAAATTTGATCGATCACAAAATTGTGACCGACGAGTCAAATTTCTTAGTTGGTGACAACTCGTAGCCTGGTAGTGAAAACACGTAGATACTCCCACTGTAGGAATTCAATCGTTTTGGGGGTGCTCCCCCCCCCACCCTCCTCTCCACGAAATGTGCCAAAAATATGAGAACTCCGTGGTGTCTCGATCTACCATACTTCATGCTTGCAGATGGCATGAGTTCTGTGACCTCGTGATCAGCATAATGATTGTTGGCCAACCATGTTCTAAGCTTGTGAATTATTTGATATTTGATACTATTTGATATTTGAGGAGATCACTCCAAAAGTACCAGATCTAAAACTGTTATGAAATCACTGAACCACAAATTATGATTTTGTACTTAGTCCTTCGTAATTTTTGCCAATTTCTAGATGACAATGGATTTTTCGCTGGCATTTTGTTCTACATAAAATACATACCAAAATCTATGATTGAACTACAAATTAAAAATTTGATGATTGTATTGTCGTTGCGTTGGGAACTTCTGATGGGTTGAAGGACCTCACAACTTGGACTTAAGCTCATGAGAGCATGTAGAAGGATTCTGCTGTGTCACCCGGTTGTTGGATCCTAATGTAATGGACACAACAATGTGACAAAGTTGGGCAATTTTGCGGACATTTTTGGGACTAATAATAATTTTAGACTGGTACTATTAGAGTACACCGTAACGGTTAGTCAGGGTCTGCCTCTAAAATATTACCTGTCCCATTAGATTTCTGTAACTCATTTTTAGCTTGGATTTGGACAGCTCTCATCATCCCTGACAGATCTGGCATGTCACTTGTGACATAACTCTGACCTTATCTGGTCGTTGCAAAAATATTTAGCAAAAAATTGTAGGTAGGTTTGACAGGTATCGAATATTTTATTTTATGAGCTTATTTTGTTGCAGTTGTGAGGATGGAAGGACAGTGGAACTGCAATTTCATCTATTTCGATGAAAGTGAACATTGTGTAGAACCTACACAATGCTGGTATGTTTATACCCTCTCAAGGGTGTTCCCTTTGTGGCTATGGACTTCTGTGTTGAGGAGTTCATGACATTGGGAGTAGGGCAGTAGACTCCTGCATTGGGGGGTCCTTGTCTTTTGGATCAGGGGCAGTAGACTCTCTTCCTGGGGAGTCCTGAGTCCTGAGAATGATCCTTTTAATTTTTGTACCAAGGGGTACAAAAGAGGCTGATTCTTGGCCTATGTCAAACTCCTAGTATTGACCATGATATGGCTAATCGTGGATGTCAGACTATCCAGCCTCAGTTGAGGCCAACCTGAACTTTTATTCATCTAGTAGCTTGTTAGTGATATTGTTTATGAGACTAAAAATATATCTACTAACAAATGAGTAGTAAAAAAGTTGCTAGTACCATATGCCCACTAAAGATTCAGAGGCATAAGCCTCTGCAATACAATGGCTGTCTCTGCAAAGTTCAGACTATTATTGGGCAGCGGCAGCAACATAGTGGGCTTGATTAGACATGGTGGTCATGATTGATGTCAATGATGGAACTTATAATTGTGATTGTGAGTGATTGAGTGCATGTTGCATTTTCCAACAAGAGCTGATGGAATACCACCTCTTTTGTTCCATATTTGAATCGATCTCCCCCACAATATTCACTAAGTATGAGGTAAAAATTCATGATATTGACTGAGTTATACAATATTTTTTATTTTGTTAGTACACTACCAGTAAAATCTGGGAAGGCTTAACCAAAAATTTTTCAAATGACTAAACCGATTACGGTGTACTCTAGTATCAAGGGCACTTCGAACTGTAATAGTGATTCCCCTTTCTTCTGTGCACGCTGACAAGGTTGGCAAATTCATCAACATGTGAATCTGAGTATGAGAGCAAGGAAAACATATTGGCCACTATTCAAAATGGCACCCATGCATCAAATCAGTTGTGCCACTCACATTCTCCAGCACCAATAACAAACCCAAGTTCTCGTGCAACCCTAAACCTAAGCCAAGAATCTCATTCGATGTCCATTGGGTCATCCACAATATTTGGTGGATTCTTGAATGCACCTTGCATGGGGATCCAAAGCCCTGAGCATGAGTCTGGCCTTGTTGGTGTACTGCAGTCAGCAGCTGGTCACCCAGAAGGTAATGTTTCTGTGTTGGGTCACAATAATCATGCAAGATGGGTTGGAAGTAATATCAATGCCTTTTTCCAAGATGATTGTCATTTAGGATGCTTCATACCAGTTACTTCAGTATTTCAGCAACTTTTGAGTCATGCTCAGACATTGGCACAAAGCATGTATAATAGAGACCATTCAAATGACCAATGTGGTAGTTGTCAAGAGGATATCCCATATCGGGCAAGGTTATTCATTCGAATGTTTGGTGACATGCAACCTCAAGAAACTGCTCATAGAGAAGTATTTCAAAGATGCTGGGAACACCTTAGGAGAGAAATCTACAACAAACGTACCAAACAAATTCACCGTTTGATTCTTCACATTCAGAGCCCGACTGCACTACGTGAGATGAATAGACATTAAAAACTATAACAATAACCAATCGTTGAAATGTTTCATTGGTTCATCATAAATGTAACATAATGTAAGAATAGGTACAACTTTAGCAAATGATGTCCCAGCAGCCAGTTGTCGCTACAAATTATCAACAGATCAATTTGACTTCACAATGAAAATGAACATTGTCTGTGATGATTAAGATAATCTGACTTCTATGAACAAGACCGAATTCTTTCTTCTTAGCAGTGCTTCCACAAAAATAAATACACATTAGTTCTAAGAATGATTGGTCAAAAATAATTTACGTTAGAATACCATAATGACAGTAATTTATCGTTCTAATCATGAAAGCATTATATTAACAGGCGGTTGGTGATCATTAAACGACACTGCATCCCTAATCCTTCCAAAATCCAATACGTCTCCTAACTGTACGGCTGGAGAAGGAAAGAGAAGCTTGTCAGTAGGAAGAGAATCCGCTGGAGTAGGTGGTATTTGGCCCAAATACTCGCACCTTGTTCCATCAATGCAATAATAATTGAGTATAAAAAAATAGACAAGGCCCATGCGCTCACTTTCACACCCATAAAGTGGCCCTCGGGTAGATATTCAAGTCGCGAAAAACCAATGGCGTGAAAATGGAACACAGAAGTGGGCTCTGTGCTAGACGTAGGTGAGCAAGTAGTGAAATACCGCGAGTGAAAATTCAACGTTTTTGGGCTTGGTCGACGTCACAAATAACAAGAATCTCGGACACACCGTGAATCAATATTTGTGACCGTCGCGCAGTCTTAGGTGCTGGTTCGTCGGACAACAAATTTACTTGACAAATTGCGAAATCTCGGACACCTTAATTTGAAAACGTGGACACTCTATATTATTATACCACTCGTGTGTTTCGCTATAAGTTCTGACCCTCCAATAATGACCTTCAGGTACATGGATACGACTACGAAAAAAATTAATCTCATCTCGTGTAGAATTCTCGGAATAGTATAATGATTGCTCTCTGGGTATTGTATGGTACAAGTACTTATTACTCACTTTCCAGCATGGTATCGTACAATACTACCTATAGTAGTCAGGAAATTAAAAGTACGTCCCGTAGAGCAATAAGATGTCCCTGGACTCTGACTACTACTTCTCTACCGGTTCCGAGCAGAGACCACACGACTAACGGCTACTATCAGTTCAAGAATTATTGGAAACAAAAAAACCGGGTTCATCCAGTCAATTTTTTTATGAAACGTCAGAATGCGTTGTCATTCACTAAAAGAACAGTGTCCGTTTCCTGTTGGGATTTCTACATCTAAGTCACAGTCGGGTCACAGTCTCACGACTACAAAATTTATGTAGAGTCCCGTGATGATTCTCTCACTCTTTTATGTAGTAAAACCTAGAGTAAAACCGAGAGCAGGTGGTCTAATCATCACACCTCATAGACGAAACCTCATCATGCAACCAAAACTCCAGGCCCCAACAATATACAATTAGCTGCCATGACATTATCACTAAGAGAGTGGATCAGACGTGCTCGGTATGTTGATACAACAGGCTCCAATAGTAATGGCAGCGGCAGCCCTATTTCCTCGGAGTATCTCGAATCATGCCTCAAGATCGCCCTTTCTTTGTCGAAGCAAATTAGCGAAGCTGAGGAGGTCTCAAGTGATAAGCTTCGTTTGCTGCCTCTTGATGTTTCCGATTGGGCAGGATCTATCACAGTCAAGATGAAAGAGAACGAGAGAAACGAAATCTCTGACCATGATGAGGCATATGAGCCTACAACACACACCGAAATTGCTAATACACGGATTGCAGACGATCATGCTATTGCATACGAACCATTGCCACATTTCGCCCCTCTCACAAGTATCGTCGACTCTATCAGTAATCGCGAGTTACACAAATTCGAAGACATTTACGATCTAAGTCGTGCCGAAGATGAAATCGATTCAGCAAGTCATCAAAACATGAGTTTCCACGGTGTTGAGTCCGCAGAAATTTTTATGAACAATACACAGATAGAAAGCAATGAATGCACTGTTGATCCGCAGGCAACTGGTGTGAACCAAGAACGAATCTATGCTCTCGGGCTGGTATTTTATGAACTATTCACTGGTAGGCAATTGCAAGCTCCAGAATCACTGCAAAGCAATGTACTTCACCAACACGACAGATCAGTTATTACTCAACAAGGGGACGGGTCACTTATTCCCACGCCACACATTTTGCAGCGCGCCATCCTTGGCGGTGCTTCACCTCTAAATCTTTCGGGCTTGTTGAAGCTTGACGGTGATAGAGATGATCATGATGGCAGGAGCCGCGACATGCAAAAAAGACCGCGGAAATCTCATCAGTCATCAAACCTCTCCATCAAGAAACTCCGACTTACCGGCCTTCCATCTCCTCTCTGTGACTTAATCAAGAACATGCTTAATAATATTGATGGCGACTTGAGGCGAGATGAAGCATACACAAGAATGTCAGACGTCACATCCGACTTGCAACTGATGATTGACAAACCGGAGAAGTTCCTTCACGACTTGGACTTAGTTAGTCTCTCCGCTACAGGCCTACAGTTAAACGATGACTTTTTCATACGAGATCAAGAATTAGCCTCGCTCCAAGGCGCATTTCGACGCTCCGCTACAGGGTCGTTGGAATGTGCTGTTATTTGCGGTGGTTCAGGCACTGGAAAGTCGAAGTTAGCCTCTCGACTGGGAAAAGTTACCACTTCAGATGGCGGGCTATTCTTGTTTGTAAAATTTGACCAACTGAAGCAAGCCAATCCTTTCGCAGCGTTAGTTTCGGCATTCAATGACTATTGCAATGTCTTTACGGCAGCGATGGGGACCGCTTGGGTACAGCAAATGGCTTCGAAGCTTCGAGATGCCCTGGGAAATGACACTCATCACTTAACACAGCTTATTCCTAAGCTTTCCGTGATTTTTGATGGCAACACAGCCGATACTTCTCCTTCTAAAGACTGTGTCAATGGACAAAATAAAATTCATTACTTATTAACCCGATTCGTGGAGGTTATCACTTCTTGCTCCGAAGCTACAGTAACGCTGTGCCTGGATGATCTTCAATGGGCAGATGCTTTCTCATTATCAGTTCTCCAACAAATCATGATTATGCCCAAAGGGGATAGACGAATCTTCATCATTGGATGCTACCGTGACGATGAAATGGATGATTATCATCCATTTAAGAAATTGATGAATAGTTTCAGGTATTATGACATCAGGTTGACGTTGGTTCATGTGGATTGCATGAACAAAGAAACAGTCAACAAGATGGTGTCAGATTTGCTTTGCCTGTCGCCTCGCCTTGTACGCAGTTTATCTGAGATTGTTTATCACAAGACAAAAGGGAATCCTTTGTTCGTATCACAGTTGCTAGTATCGTTAAACCGAGAGGGATTGCTTTTTCTGAGTTTGAGCCGCCGCCGTTGGTTATGGGACGAGGAACAAATTCAGTTAAGACAGTTGCCGAATGATGTGGCATCATTATTTACAAGTAGCTTCAGGAGGCTCCCAGACGATGCCCAGAAGGCTCTTCAGACATTATCTTGTTTTGGTGCTGTTGTCCGGTGTAAAATCATAACAATTCTTGAATCAAAATTAAGTCAGACGTTGGTGAAGCCTTTGGAAGTAGCCATTGATGAAGGATTCATTTGCAAGCGCAACGACAAGTACCTCTTTTCTCACGACAGAATCCATGAGGCTGTGTATGCTACGATTAAAACGGCTCATCGATACCGTTTACACTCAACGTACGGGATACGTTTACTAGAAGTCTCGGTACAACATGAACGGTCAACGAATGTTTTGTGGGACGACGACATGCACTTTACAGCAGTTGGCCAACTCAATCTTGCTGGACCTTCACTTTGTACTGACTCGAAACGATCTACTGACATCGCTGTACACAATCTCGTCGCAGGGCAGAAGGCCATGGCTATGTCGGATTTTGTATCTGCAGCCAGTTTCTTCAACAATGGCATATCATTTCTCAAAGGTAACCATTGGATGTATGATTACAAACTCAGCCTTGATTTGTTTGAGTTGTCGGCAATGTGTTCGCTTGTGATAGGAGATGTTGCAAATATCGCCAGAATTTCGGACCAGGTTCTTTCTAACGCACATTGCTTCGAAGACAAACTTAATACTATGTTCATAGTGATGTCTTCGTTGGCGTATGCATCGAAGCTGTCCGATGCAGTTGCGATGGGACGATCAATTTTATCCCAACTTGATCATGGATTGCCCAATTCTATTACTGTTGAAGATATTATGTTGAATACAAAACAAACACAAAATATTCTTAGCAACATTTCTGACAGTTCTCTTGGTAACTATGAGAACATGACCGACAAGAGACACATAATGGCGATGAAATGTTTGGCCAAGTTAGAGCTGCTAATCTATCTGGTCAATCCAGATCTCCAACCTCTTATAACATTGAAAATGGTTAATATCTCAATTGACCACGGAATGTGTTCCACATCTCCAATCGGCTTCGCTTACTTCGGAGGTATGCTTGTAAAACTTGGTGAGATGAGTGATGGTTATCGGTTCTCAAAACTAGCGAAGGTGCTTCTTGAAAAAGGCGGCCGAAAAGAAATAGCAGGTGACGTTTATCAGTTTACTCCATGCTTACATTGATACGATGATTGTTCGAAACGTAGATGCCAACATACCCATGTATGTCCACTCAATTTTCGCCTTAGGTGACGTGATTTGGACTACATCTGAAGTGCTCTCTTACTATGAACCGTTTCAAACTGTCAACAAGTATCGCGTTCACGGTCAAATCACTGCGTTGGCGGCGGGAGATGTGCAATCTGCTTGCGCGCTTAAAATGTCGTAAGTGCATGCTCCTTTTTGTGAGCTCCCACTATTTGCAATGGTTATTTTAGTCGTGGTAACGTATTTTCCAAAATTTCTGTTTTACCTAGATATTGTACCACATTGTTATGGGCTGGATTCAATCTCAAGACCGTTCAGGAAGCCCTTTCTGATGCTGGCTGTTACATGAGAGCTCAGAACAATTTGTCCTTATACTCACTAATGCAACTTGTTCAACAAAGTGTATTGGTGCTTCTTGGCGAAGCTGATAAATTTGAAGTTGCTCACAGTCAGTTGACAAATCCAATTGAAATAGTGGTCTTGTAAGGTTTGCTTTTCTCATGGCGCGTTCCTCTTGTTTTCGAGCTTAGCTCAAATTTTCGATAACTTCCTATATCCTTTTCTTCAGCTGTATTTGCAAGATTTATCTATCTCTTGTATTGAATGCCTATGATGACGTGCGACAATGCGCTGAAAATTTCTTGAAGTTTAGAGGGTCATATTGGTTTGCTAATTCGTCCCGCGCAGTGATGGAATTCTTCATGGGTCTTGCAGCATTTCGGATCTATCGCGAGACTGGTGAAGCTCAATGGCTGGAAAGAGGCAAGCAATCCAAGTCAATGCTTCAACTTTGGGCAGAGAAAGGATCCATGTGGAATTTTCAACACAAACACATCTTACTGGAGGCTGAAGATTTGTACAGCACCTGTGATTTTGTTAATGCCCGATTGGCCTACAGGAAGGCCATTACTGTGGCAAGGATGCATAAGTACATCCATGACGAGGCATTGGCTTGCGAGCTCGCAGGCTACTTTTACTTAAGATTGGACATGGCAACAGAATCTTTACAGCATTTTACATTTGCGCATGAAAAATATGTTGAATGGGGGGCAGTATCAAAGGTCGATCAAATTAATGTTTTTATGCAGGAAACATTCAGTAGTGTCAACATAGCTTCCTTAGGCTCGAACATGTCCACTTCTGTAACTGCTCATGAACAGAATTGCAACAATTCCCAAGACTCGAGGAAGCGAAGAGTGCCTTGATGGCTTTCCCTGTAGGTGTGGCACCATCAAATCACATTCTTAAAATAATAAAATTCGTGCAACTGTACCCATGGTAACGGATATATCGGAGGTGCAAAGGCAGAATCCCTCGTCGCTTTCATGGAAAGTTTAATCCCTTTTCACTTTTATGATCAGAAATGTTAAAGTCTCATCAATTCAATCTGATGTTGGTTCACTTGATCCTGCCCTCTTGCTAACACTACAGGACAACTGTCTTCTTCATGTTGCATTCCTCAGACCACTCTCACCATTGTGTGAACAGGATTATCAATGCCGAAGCTGATCTAATTGCCGTTGGGCAAGCAGAAGAGGCTATGAAGCAGGACAACATTGCCTCCAATGATTTTCTCTCTTGAGGCACTCAACTTTCAAATGCAAATTGTTGCTTATACAATAGTTCATAGCAATCATTGATAATGTTCACGAATTACTCCAGTAGCTCAACAAACCATCACAAGCTCAGCCATGCCCTTAGCAACACACTGTTCTTCCTCACAGATATAATATGTCTCAGAACGCAAACACCATGGAAAATTCTGTCTTTGTGTCACGTATGATTAATGGTAACGAAACAAGATGCCAAACAGCAGGGAACAATGAATAGATGATGTGGAAGAAAGGTTAGCAATGGTTATGATCTCAGGGAAGAGATCAAAGTAGTAGTTCTTGTATTGTATCAGCTGTGAACCAATAGAGCAGTTATCATAGGCTAGGGTTACGGTGTGCCAGCTGTTACCTTCTCAGATTGAATTGATCGCTGCCATAATTTTTCATGTGCTTGTCAGAATAATTCAAGAGTTTTTAAAATGTTAGTTGTATAAGAGTTTAAGGACTTTGACCTTCTCCTTCTACATCTCTTCCTCGTTGGAATTCAATAAACTTTGTAGGGAAGTTACCTTAAACTACTTTTGAGATATATGGGCATAAAAAATGATCCAAATAAGGGTTGCCTTCAGAATTGTATCTTAATTTTCATGAATCATGCCTCCCATAATTTTTTTCTGATAACTGTCTTTTCTTCTCATTTTCAACATGTTTTGATTAGGAGTTGCCTGTAAAATTACATTTCAATGTTTCTGAACTGCTGATGACTAATTTCATCAAGAAAAATTACGCTGCTGATGATTTATCTCTGATATTTATTTCTGATTCCTGTTTTTGGATTATTGCACTGCCTAAAAATTGTTCTGATCAACACACCACTGATAATTGAAGCTCAGTGAATGAGTGCCCTGTACCTTAGCACTTTCACAGAACATTACCTACCTAGCATGCTTAGCCATAGCCCGCCTCTAAGCTCTCAAATCAGCTCAATTTCAAAATGTCCACAGTTTTGTCCACATTTCTCATGTTTGAGGTACAGGAGAGCAGAGAGCCTTTCAACAGGTCTGTGACCATGGTGTTTGAGCAGACTGGGACACATTTGTTGGGGTTAAAATATCATGTTGTAATAATTATTAGCCAGTATGAAGTTATTTTTTGTAATATTAGGTAGAGGGCAATGATATGGAATCCCATGACTCTGTCAGATAAAGCCAGTAAAGAAAGTTACTTGGTATGATGTGTTCATGAATATTGCATAATGACTATCCTAAGTTGATTCCAAACTTTGTGTTTTGTATACCTGGTGCTAGGCTGCTAAATTTCAGCAAACGTTATTTTGTGCAATGACCCTAAATGACCATAACTTGGCAACTACTTTTTCTTCGCCATGACTCGATGAATGACCACCAACATGTGGTACTCAGAAGTTGCAAGTTAACCAAATCTGCACAACTGCGCTTATAAAAACTCAAATATAAATCACACCCCATTTTGTGTTCCAAAAACACAAACACATTTCTGCCCATTCTGCATTCCATAATCACATTACCACCACAGCATGAACTTCAGCCCAATTCACTGCCTCACGTGACAAGGCTACCTCTCATTCTGTAAGCAATACCTCCTGCTGAAAGAAGCACCACCAATCACACAAGGATGCAGCAGAAGTGGTGGGCTGGGCCTTCCATCAAACTGCCTAGACCCCCAAGGATACGAAGGTTGTCAATTCATCATCAGCTCCATCCCCAGCAGCCACAAACAGTAAAAACACTACAATCCCTCCACCATCTGCAAACTATCCAACACAGAAAAAGGTATCTGGAGAAGATGTGGTAGGGTGCTGCACCAAACTCAATCATTCAGCCAAGGGAGCAAGTTCTGCAATGTACCACCACCCCCATCCACATCCAATACAAACAGTAATGTCCATCAAGGAAAGCAAGGCATCACCCTTATCCATACACATTCAAGGATGTGTTGTAGTCAATGCAGTGATGGTGAGTGTCTTGTGTCTCATTATCATTATTGTTCAGTCCATGCCTAGTGGTAGGACCTAGGTCTAGATGATCCATGTCCGGCACGGTATAGTCAACAAATACTCCCTTTTGACATCAAAAATCTGTCTTGTTTGTTATGTAGTAGCAGCATGATCAATTTGTTTTTTACACCAAAACTAACCTTGCAAACTCAGTTGCTTCATCTTCTCTACTTTGTCTAACATCTTCTTTCCTTTTGGGTTGCCCATGGGCTTGTGGATGCAGAACTACTCGCCCACATGGACATAGGACATCACCTAAAGCTTGAGTAACAGGAAATCAAAACCAGCAATGCATCTCAAAAACTATTCCAGTCATAGCTGAAGCTGACCCAGGGCTCATTACCAGCCATCAAAAGCAGCCACTTCCCCAGTCATCCCCAGGGATACCACAAATGCAGTTGATCAGGGACTATCTTTAGTTGCTATGTCTCCGTCACAATTTCACTTCATGACAATTATTATGATGTTGAACCCACAACTCTTGTTTCTGCGGTTGCCAACCCCAAAAAACACAGGAGAAGAAGACCTACCAGAGAATAAAGTCAAGGATACATCATCTGGAAATGAGGCCATTGTTCTGTCATTGCCATCCTGCCCCCTTCGTGCTCAGATCCAACATCTGTTGCATTGAATACATCAGTCGCTGTTATTGTTCAGGTCAGCAAACAGACATTGAAACTGTTAAAAAAGTAGACCCCTCAAGGACATTGAATCAGCGGCAAAGCAGCTGCCATGAAAAAATTAATAATCTTTCTCTTCCCTCCAATGATTCCACAAATGTTTCCAAATGCAAGCCCATTTCCCCTCTGAAGATCTCATTCCTTGTGACATGTCTGAATTATCATCAGTATGCTCCTACTTCTTGACAGAGAAAGAAAAAACCAAGTCTAGTAAGTTTTGTTTGATTTTTATGGCCGAACGGACGCATGTAGGTCCTGACGAGGTACTTGTGGCTATTAGTGGCCACAGCGGCAATGACACCAGATGGCCTATAATGGATTTGCGTGAGTTCTTTCAAATTTGACTTTGATATGATCATCCTATGCTCAACTTATTATAACACTTGTTTTCCCAGATTGTTTTCCTGGATTCATCAAAAAGGCAGGTGCTAGATGCGGACTAAGCAAAATCGTACACTTTCTATGTAAGAGTCATTGCATGTCAAAACCTTTTTTGTGTGAAAGTGAACACCTGAAAGCAGTGTTGCATTGACAAACCAAGATTATAAAGACATTGGTTTTGGGATTCGGCTCTTTGTGTGTAAGTGCTGCTCTGTTTTATAATATTTCTTTTTGAAACACAGTTAACTTTTAATTACTATCATTACATTGCAATAGAGTTTTGTTGGTGTGCAGGAAAATAATCAAGTTTTAGTGTTGGTGTGGTTAGTCATTGGTAGGGTGATTTTGTGTGAGGCTGAAATTTGGGAGAGTGTGGCTTTCCAAGCTCATTCTTTGGATATTGTACTTGTATGTAATTGTTGTAGTAAAACATAACAATGGGAGTGTGAACCACAGATTTACCTACTCTACCACAGCCCAACCATACACTCTCCTGTAGTCATCCAGTATACCTGTGTATCTGGTACTAAACCGTAATCCAACCATACCTTCCAGTAACCCAGCCATAGCTTTCAGTACTTCAACATTACACCTCCATTAGCACTTCCAGTCAACCAACCCTATACTTCCAGTTGTCTTTCTGTAAACGTTTTTATTAGCTATATGAGTCTAATATAGAGACTATATAGATTGATATCAATTCAAAATCTAACTGAGAAGTTGGTTTTCTTGTATTTTTGTACTGATTCCTCTCATACATAGAATGAATGCCATAATCTGGCTTTGGTATCAAACTGATGGTAATTTTCCCATACATGTCTGTAACCCAACCTTACGTTAGTGTACATTTTGGTTACAGAAATGTACAGGTGTCTTACAAGACATGGGCCCTCCAGTACAATACCTGTACACTCTTGTGTATGGGCATTTTTTGTTTGCATTGCTGGTACAAAACAACAGAAGGAGAACAAGTATTGTCTTATATCAAAAATTAGTTATTCATACAAGTCAGCAAGCTCTCCTTGGATAATGGGTTCATCATTAAGCTGCTCTTAACATCCCCTTGGCTCAGATAAAGCCACAACACCCGGTTGGGATTGTCATGCACACACCGATATGCAATTTCCTTCGCGAGAGACCAATACATGTGTTGTTAATATACCAGTATTGAATTACATAAATTTTACATGGTCAACAACAATGTCCTAACCTGTGAAGATATTCAATTGCAGCCTCTGCTCCTTTTAGCTTAAAATGTCACATGCATTCAGATGCGGCTCTTCACCATCTGAACTGAAAATGAGCCATCACTGTCTTCCAAGGAGGAGCTCGTAGACTGGTAAGTTTGAATTTCTGGAATTACATAGCTGTTGCTAGAGAATGAAGGCTTGGTGGTCAGAAATTTCTGTAGAACCCAATTTTTGCACTAGGAGGAATGTATGGTGACTTTTATGATGGGGAGTACTTTGTAGAGATTCCAGGTAGAAGTAATTGTCTTCCGCCAGCTTTCACAGAGTAGTATTGTTTTTTGACATTTGCACTTATGAGTATCCAATCCAGTCTCTGGGATTTTGGACAACATTTTGTGGGGTACTTTCTTTTCTTTTGATGTACTTAGGAAGAGATAGTGACATTCTTATTCATAATTGCCCTGAATTCTTTTTCTCTTCTTTGTCATGGTATCTGTTGCTGTCAATGCACCTGGAGTATTGGTTCTTTTGACAGATTTGGAACGAACTCTAAATTGGGTGAATACTTCCAGATCATATTCTTTGTCATTCTTTGTCTCAAGACATTTGTATCTATTGCAATGCAGTGTGTATCAGAAAGAGTTAGATGACAATACACGACATGGTTGTTATTCCATAAGAAAGACCCAGGAAGACAGTCCTTGGCAGTCAAAGTGATTACAAGACCGTATTGTAGTTTCTTTGATTTATCTGGTGCACACAAGGTTTAAGAACCAATTGAAGCAAAATGGCTGCTGAACTCAACTGTCTTGTTGTGATGTTGAACTCAAAAGGATAGGTACCACGTAAGAAGCTTCTATAAGTTTCAATTATATCATCTTGAAGTGATTGATTCATAATGTAACTTATGCACTGAAAGTTTAGTGTGGTACAGTAATCAAACAAATGTAATTTTGTCAGACTTAATGAGTCAATGACCATTTTGTCTTACAAAACAGAACTATCCATTTCATTAGACAAGAAATGGAGAGAGTTTGGATGACAAAATCACATACCTTGAATGTGTGAGACAAAATGATGAAAACACATTTTGTCTGATGACAGGAGTTTGTTTTGACAAATGGAGTTTTTGTCTGACAAAACAATGTAGGTCTGATGAAATGATAAAAGCTAGTGGTCTGACTAGATGTCATAGGAGACATACAAGGATGGACGAGTAATGAAAACTTATATCATTGCTATTGGGTAACAGTAATAGCAGAATGCAAGTAACATTTGTATTTGTAAGACAAAATGAGATTAATTAATTGTTTGTGGTTACTTAATGTCACACAATGGCAACAAATAGGAACAACAAAATCATATCATAATTGGTTACTCACAAAGCTCAGAAAGCTCTGGGAAAGCTCTGGGAAGCACAAGTGCTATTCTTCAGATGGCAGACAGGAATCTCAGTACGTGAATAATAGAGAGGTGACAGTAGGGCAGACAAAAGTGCGAAGCTCAGAAACCTCCAGCTGTGGTTGTGTTTGTGGATGCAACACAAAACTAATGGAGATTGGAAGTTGCTGATCTGTGAGTCACCAACTATGATAGATTCCCCCTTGCACATGACACAGACCATCCCATACCAGCACTAGTTACTGTACATAAGTAAATAGTGAGGACCCAATCCCATGGGCTTTTGCTATCAAGATCACTATGTAGTCATAATCTTTCTAATGTTGTGACCATGAGATCTTTACCTTCTCTCCTCTATGTCTTGTTTAGCAGACATCAGAAAGACTTTTTCTCCATAGGGCCATTCCTATATCAGAACAACACTACCACAATTCTTGTGACATGCAAGTCAATACAGGCACTCATGCCTAACCAAACCCTCACCATTCTCCTCTAGGGCTTTTTTAGCAGGAGTAGCGCCATTACGGGCAATCATAAAGCAAGAAATGCCACATGCTACTTACAAGAGATATTTGAATACCACATCCATTTTCAGGCATGACCAACATACCCAAGAGTTTTACAAAAGCAAGAATATAATAAATGTTTTGCAGTGTGTGACTATTATACCAGGTCATTACAATGTGTGAATGGGAGAAACTTACCTCCAAACTGACAATGATGCATTGTATTATGAAGGGAGGTTGATTCGTATGACGATGTCACTGGGTTCCATATAACTGACCGTCTGTAATAAATTTGAATTGTCCAGGAGAGGTGAGTCAGTGAATGTCCGGTCAAGATGATATGTTAGAAGTTGAAAGAAGTAGAGGTATCATATTGCAATTTATCTTGTAATTATATTCACTGCCCCAAATTGCAAGAACATCATAGTATCATGGACTCTGTCAAGGTCTGGTAGAAGTTCATACCACATTTATCTTGGAATTCTGGGTGCTGCCCTAAATTTTGAGAACAGAATTGGATCATGGAGTCCACCAATGTCTGGTAGTTGCCACAACTTCCAACCAACATTGCATTGGGAAAATAATATTGTTGCAGTTGCAATTGCAAGAAGTTGACAACCATACATTTTCTTGTGATTGAGTTGATGTCAAAATTGTAGTACTCTAACCATATACTTTTTGACATCATGTTGAATGTCATCAGGGCAATACCCAAAATTGCAGGACTACAAATCACTGCTGGTCCAACAAACACAGCCAGCAAATAAAAGATAGAAATTTGAATTAATCACTGTCACCACAAAAATCACTGGTATGGCCACAGCAACCACAAACTTGCATATCTTCTATTGCAGCTGCCGCCATACCAAATAAAATTGCAGTGTAAACTGCTATAGAAAGAACACACGCCCATTACTTTGCCCTTGTCACTTCAAATATTGTTTCAAAAAGCAATGAAATCTTTGGCTTGGTCATTGCCACTGCAGCAAACACACCCAACTACAAAGCACAGGACTGTGGAAAAGTTGATTGTTATGCCATGTGGGTAATAGAACTGGCAAATAAAAAATGAATCAAGTCATCTGTTCTCTAACTCACTCATGAGATGGATGTCATGTTAGTTGCCATCTGAAGTCTACAAGAAATTGCAATTCTGGGCACTGTCCAGAATTACAATGTTGACATTTCAGTTCTCGGTATGCATCAATATTGCATGGAATAATCATCTCCTTAGTGCCATATAGCAACACATGAAATCATCAGAGAGAACACATGACCTTGTGCCCCAAACACTTTTACTGCACTAAAAGTTAATACATACAATACCACTATACATACAAAACTACAGACCTACAACTTCTTTCACCCTTGTGTTACTACTTCGTCATTTTAGTTTTCATGATAATTCAATATCATGCCATAATCACAAGATCCTTGATGTCATGACACAACAAATGAAAATGTCAGAAAAAAACAGGACACTTCATGTGAAACACTTCTACCCCAGAATAATGTTCTTCATATAATGCTATTGCCCATAAAAAGAAAACTGAAGTATAAATGAAGTTGTAATTTTGGGCACAGCAACAAATTTCAATTCGTGAGAGTTGAGCTTCCAGTACATTGAAATTGCACAAAATAAAATAATCACAACTCATTTGTGCCACATGGTGCATCCCCATGATTTGGTCCTTGCCCTTTCAAATGTCATTGCACTAACATACAATCATATATTTTCCTTGGCTGCCAAAGGCACTTGCCATTGTCATCCCCCATGAAGTGCAACGGAAGAGATACTAAATATTTTTCTGGACTTGGCTGTTATGTCACATGAGTAATGTAGCTTGGGCAGAAACAACAAACAACAAATCAATTTACTTGTTTAGTAACTCACTAATGAAATGGATGGTGTGAAAGTTCTCAATTGCAGTCTGAAAGAAATGATAATTCTGGGCACTGCCAAAAATAATTGCGTCAAAATTTTAGTTTTTGGTATGCTTCAACATTGTGACACAGTCATAACTCCTTTTTGGACTGAAACAACCAATGAAATTTCCAGAAAAAACCTGACACTTTGCACAAAACACTGCTACTACAATTAATGTTGCTACAATGTCACTGCCCATCATTAATTGTAGACCCTTAACTGAAGTGAAAAAGACGTAGTAGTTCAGGGCATTGCCCTGAATTACGAAATTGGCAGTTGGGCTTTCATAGGTTGCATCAGGACATGAGAATCACAATTCATATGTTTACTGAAAGAATCAATGATGATGCAACTGAAACTGCTACAACATGGCAATTTACATTGCAAACAAAAAGATAAAAATTTGGCATTGCTACTGCTACTGTCACTACCAACCCCATAAAGTGCAGCAATGTCAATAGAACAAGTAGTTATTATTTTTTATTTGTTGGTTGTTGTGTCAAGTGAGCAATATATAGCTGGTGCAGTAATATGCCTGGACAAAAAACAGCAATGAATGCATTGCGGTTCAGGAACTCACTCATGAGATTGATGTCATGTAAATTGCCAACTGATGTATGAAAGATAGTAATTCTGCTGCCCATATTTATGACATCATCAGTTTAATTTTCAACACACTTTAATATCATGCCATAATCATATTTCCTAAGTGTCATGAAATGACAAATGACAATGCCAGAAAAACATGACACTTTGCCCTGAACACTTCTACTGCAATAGGAGTTATAACCAACAATGCAACTGCATGCACAAAAATTACAAAGCCCACAACTTAAGTGCAAAAGAAGTAGTAATTCTGACTACTGCCCTAAATTCCAACTTTGTCATAGTTGAGTTTTAATTACATTGCTAGTGCTAACAGTAATCACAACTCACATGTGTCATTGGACATGCCAGTGATTATGTTCTTCTACCATGTAACCTGCAGATTAATCTGCATCTGAAGCTGCTCTAAGAATCATGTTGAAGTGCATGGAGTTGCTTTAGAAACAAAGAACATAGTTCTTCTGGCCACTACCCCAATTGAGGGGGAAATGAAGTACACTCTCTTTGACTGTTGCCAATTGATACCACTAGTGCTGCTGACAACACTCATTTTATGCTGTCACTTCAACTGCCTTTGGCACTGTTATGGTCCATACATCAGGAAAAAGGTTTTGCTAGGCCAATTTCCCATGCCACTTGTGGTCCTGCTAAAATTTTCATTGCCAATTTTAATAAAAGGTAATTATGTGTATTCTCCTACCAACATGGGCCAAGAATCTGATCACACATGTACGCCTGAGGTTTCACATGGAAACTCCAAAAGGTCTCCTTCACCTTGTGCAATACAAAGGAAGTACAAAATCATGAGATATAAATGCGCAATGCACACGTACCCGAGAAAGAAAGATCCAAGACCAGTTTTCTTCTCAGAAAACTCCTTGTTGGACAGGTTCCACCAGTAGGACTGAGAAGGGAACAGTCATGTAACTGTTCCCAAGTTATCTCCAAACTCATTAGGAGCACATCACATATTTCTTACATGTTTCATTTTGTAAAACTATTTATTTGTTTTTAGTAGTTGTAAATTTTATAATTTCAACTTACAAGCCATCAAAACATATTAACCTGAGAAATGGGTCAATTATTCTGAGCTCTTTCATAATCGTAAAACATACAGTGTGGCCTCTCATAAATGAAACAATATTATATTCAGTGATGCTCTCAAAAACTTAGAAAAAATAGTCGCACACACTCTAATCCATCTGTGCAACAGGTCCTAAATTACAGACTGAGCTAGAGACCCTAAAATAAGGACTGAGCAGAAAGCTCAAGCTACTCAGACAAGTTCATCATGCTCAGGGCCTGAAGTGTTGACCAAGAGGCCATATAACCACATATGTCGCAGCGAAACACAAGCACATTTTTTAGTATGTAAAGATATATATTACGACTGGTTAATGATGCCATATTTAATGTGGTGTCACCCACAATGAGTGGCACTCTATTTATTACACTGCAAACAAAAAACACTGTAACCTTCCTGTACACTTGCAGAACGTCAGAGTGTATGGGGAGGTTACCTGAAGTTTCAAGAGTGTACGGGTGGGTTACCAAATATTTTAAAAAGTGCTTAAGCTGCAGTTTTGTTTATCAAGCTAAGTTTTGACAAAAATCTTTCGAGTGTACAGGTTGTCTACCAAAATATTATTACTGAAGCTTCCTTAATCTCGAGTCTTTACATCAAAGATATCATGTCGGGCCTAGTTAAGAAGGTTCTACTAGAGGGGGGATTTTTTTGAAGTATCCAACAAATACATTGTGATAGAACATGTGTCCACTAACTTGTGACCATTATAAACAGAATTCACATGCTTCCATTCTAACCCTATTCTAACAACACTACTGTTGAATTTCAGCCTGACACAACTTATGGACTGCTGCAATAAACAAAAAGATCTGCTCGATCCGTTCCTGCTTGGTGGGCAACTCCATCATCGCATGAATGAGCCCCTTTTTGAGATAGCTGGTGAGCTGAACTTGACAATGTCTGTAGTCATGCATGAGCATGAGCGCTGGCTTTCAAGTGGTACAGAACCAGCGGATCAGTGGGTCGCCGATGTTTGGGAACCCTTTGAGTGCCTCAAGATAATCTTGCTGGTATTCAACAAGATTGTTGAACATCTTGCTCTCCTCCATCGCACAACATGCTGAGATGACGTTCATCCATTTGGTCAAACTAACCTCCTGGAAGCATTGATCCGTGAGCAGAAACAACATAGGTCCACCACGCTGCTTGTTTGCAGGCAAGCGCAAAATGATCTTTGACTCAAAGTCGGGAAGTGTTTGCTTGAGGAAGAACTTGGGACCGAAGCAAGCCTGGTCATATGCAATGCTTCTGAACAACTCCTTCCCATTCACAGTGAAGGATATCTTGATTCAATCAGGCTGTTTCAAAATGTCTTCAATCGCTTGATCTGGAAGCCCATCAGGGCCTAGAGAGGTCCACTTGTTATGTACCACAAGAACTGTGGCATTGAGAGTGCCTTGAGGAGGTCTGACATGGTGAACGTCATTGGACTTATAGTGACCTAACGTTCTAGGCAGTGAAACGAAGTAAAAATGAAGTAGAATGAAAAAGTGAGCATCATTTTAATTGCATAGTTTTCTAGATGTTAACGTGATGGCTGAGGAGACACCTCCTCAGCAGCAGCATCTCCACACTACAGCTATCCCAGAGTTTGTGATTTGCAGACTCTCACAGAGGGACAAGAAGGTAGAATCAGTACCACCGGCTACAGCTAGATATACCATCATACTTGTACCCCAAAGGTATCTGGAACGGACCATGCCCATGCTACTGAGAAGTAAGTAGCCTACATTGAGGCTACTGTAGGCACATACCTACACCTACTTTATCTAAGCCCCTTTTTGGTACCTCAAGTTGTATTTCCTCTTTTACACAAATAGGGGGCCAATAGGCGTGGACAGGACACTGCGCATGTGCAGATTGTTTGCTGCTTAACAAAATATCTTGGATTAACTCAGTGTATGGCCACCTATTCTGCCCACAAACATTTCCAGGAATCAGAAGATTGCCCAAGAGACTTCATCATGATGATGTGAGAAAGGACTGTCAACCAGAACAGGGACAACATCCTAAACATGGACCAAACCCCCGTTGCGTACTTATATCATTCCAACAAGATTGTTGACACAAAGGGGTCAAGAACTATCCACATACGTGTGTTAACAACTGACACGAAAAGATTTACTGTCGCAGTGCCTGCGACTGCAAGTGGACAGATGCTTCCACCCTTCATGATATTCAAAGGAACACCAAATCAATGTATTGCATCTCTTGAACTCACAAAAGACTGTTCAAAAGAACAAAACACAAAAACTATTCAAAAGCTTGGAAAAAGATCGTTTGATCAATATAAGGCTGTAAATAATTTTTACTTCACCTGTTATGTAATTTTAGTCGGGCAAACCGATGACAGACAGAGCAGGAGTGCTCCTATTCCTATTGTATTTAGCCGTCTTATTTGCATGTTCCAAATCAGGTGGCAAGAAATGTGTGGATGAAACAGGGGTATGCATGGGTTTGAATCAAATAAAGTAATATTTACATGAATTGATTAATTGTAATATTTATATCAATTGATTATTTGATTTCCAAAGAATAATATTAATATTATATTATTATTCAGAAATTTTATTTCTTGCGCAACAACTTTCCCTTCACATCCTACCCCAATCTTTGGAAGTCAACTGCCCTTCTGAATTGTTGCATGAGATCCAATTTGGTCCAGGTATGAATAATTTGAGGTGGAACAGAGCTCGCTTGCTCGAGTTTTTGTTGTCAGGGAGAACGGTCTCCTTGATTCAGAAATGCAACTGTCAAGCCGGACTCCACTACCCCCCACAGCATATTCTGTTGGAGCCAAACACATACTGCAACCGTCCGATCCATCCACCTGAACACTGTACCCAGCAAGATGACTCCCATCTACCAACCACAAACAAATCTGTATCCCTGCACTATGGGAGGGCGCTCTCTCCAACACCCGAAAATTGCCGCATCCATAAGGATGTCGGACATATGACCGTCCATTAGCTGTGGGAAGGAAGCCCACCAAGTTGAGTTGAAATGTTTTTGTTTGGATGTGTGGTAGATTTGTGGTGTTGTGTGCATGCGATGTACATTTATATGTAGTCGATAAATAATGCAAGAAATGGCATATCTCGATAACCCGAGGGACTTACAGGGAGCTACACATATACATGTATTGCTCTACACAAGCAGAATAAATTCTGCTTGGTCTAAGAAACGTAGAGGGCAATTAACTAGGCCAAAAGCACTCATGTCAAGAAAATTGGATGGAAGGACCTTATAATCCGATGGGACCGATAATCCAATTTTACGGTAGCAGATTATGAAATAATTGAATCGTACAGCTTGGAGATGCTATTTCCTGCCTCCTATGATACTTAGTGACTACCTTTATTTTTGAAAAACTTTTAAGATATTTGCTACTGACCATAAAAAATTATATGGCAACTATGGGATTCGCCACCCAAAATGTAAATGCAGTGGACTCCAATTTTAGAGTGCAGGACTGTGATCTAAAGGGCTTCGTTGCATCTACAACACCTGTAGATGCGATACAACCCTTTAGGTCACAGTCCTGCACTCTAACATTGGAGAACAGAACTGTCCGATTGGAGTGAGGGGGGAGGTACGGTTGTGTGGGGAGCGATCGCAACAAGCGGGGGAGAGGCGGTTTTTTTAGGGTTTTCATTCAGGCGACATAAAATAAATAAGCTGTTTTACATAAGCCAAATTTTGCGAGTAATAGTGTGATGTAGATTTAGTAGTGATTTCTACGCTGTGCAGGACCAGCCATCTCCAAGCTGTACACTCCAGATAAACTTTCTGCGAGCCTTGTGAATTATAACTGGTTGCTGAGACTTCTTCCGCAGAATCTCATGGACGATATCGCATCACTGCATACGATACCAACACATCACCTACCTCAAGAAAAACTCCCACATAGCGCACTACTACGAGTAATGGTGGACAGCAAACACTAGGTACACAGTCTAGGAAATCTTTTGCAAGGGTATCTAACAGATTTACAATACCAACACGAAAACGATTCTATGACAGTCACAGAATACATGCAAAGCATGAATAATGGATGCAACACAACTGTATTGCAAACAACAGCTCCAATCTCTCTTCATCCTCACAATCCTTTCAGTCAGCTTCTGAAAAGCTGATTTCTGCTTCACTCCAGCATCGATTGTTTTTTACAACAGTAAGTACCGTTGTTGTTTGAGCAAGCAACCTCAAGGATTGTCTCCATTGCTCTCGGGCGCTGTGGTACAGTGGTTGGCATTGGTTGTCGCAAGAAGTGTAGCGGGTCCTTCCATCAAGGCACTATTCCCAAGATAGTGGATGGGGATCATCTCACCTCCGATGCAGTCACTCCTCACATGTTTACTGGATGATTGTTGAACCCCAACACCCTTCACCACAATGCATTCCAAATACTTGGTCACCTCCACAACCAACTTTTATAAACATTAGCACCCTCACGTGCACTCAACACCTCTCCGACAGGGACCCAACCAAAGCACCCTACAAAAGACCACAACATTCGGTCGAGGGCTGACCTCCATTGATTTCAGGGAGATCACAGATACTCTCATTTTGACATCCGCACGAATGCAACCTCCCAAGCCCTAGGATCTCGCTCCCGTCCTTGTGACCCGTGAGAGCAACAAAACATTACTGGGCATTCCTTTCAGCTCACAAAACGTACAATTGAACACACACAAAATGATAACTCACACTTCTCATTCCTCTTCATATGCAATAGTGTCCAGTACCATCAACGACACTGCCAACGAATGGGTGTACTGCACCCATGCCACCAAAAACCGCACCTGCATCATAGCCATGAATCGTTACAAGGAAGCAGCCCAGCACATCAACCAAATAATGTTTGCCCGCTGGACAAAGGTTGGATACCTAAGGAAGTACAATAGTCATAAGATATTGTTTCTGAGAAACAATATTCAAAAGACAATTTCTTTCTTGAGAAACACCCATATACATTCTAGGTGTTTCTTAGACAAAATATCCAAGAGAGGATTTCTTTCTCAGAAACCTTCTCATGGGACAGTTCCTGTTGGCAGTTGAGAGAAAAGGAGCAGTCATGGAACTGCCCTAAAATCACCTCCAATCTCTAACAGGATCACATGTGCTTGGTGATGCATGGATCACCTAGTGTACCATGCAATACCTATTTCAGTAGTGTAACTCTCATAATTAAAATCTTTCAACCACATGTATCTACCCGTTTACTACATAGTAAAAACTAAATCAAAACGGCTTAGGTCACTATCAATTGATAGTCTTCGCGCAACCAGATCGGATAGTCTGTCCGTCATTCCACCATCCATCATCCATCAGCTGTTGTCGGTGGTTGACCATGGTAGGTTCGTCTGTCCGTTGTCCATTGTTGCTCAAAGCTGTACAATACACTTGGTGTGTTACACTTGGCGCAACTTGTGCTGCCTGACCCCAAGAGTAGCAACAGCCACAGCTGAGCCCGAGTCACGTACTCAGCCAGTTGAAGTGAGTTCACTCACAGGCTGGCACGTGTTTTTTTAAACACGTAGCCAATAACAATTCCCCTGTATGTCAGTGAGGACTAGATCCCACTTGACACGGGTATACTCTGCTTTTGTTAGCAGAGTGCACATGTAGCGCAAAGTGCACATACCGTAAAAAGACCACTTGTGACGTATCATACGCACTTGTGGCACAAATGCTTACGTGCCTATTAGGTAGTAGCAGCCCCTCATTAAAAATGAGGAGGCAATAAACATAAATGCCTTGATTTATTTTTTTCCGAATGAGCAATATGAGTGTAGTCTATTTTTAGACCTAAACACACGATTAGACTTAAAATTAGTCCGTACCCGTGATCACATGCAGATGCAGTGACACCACGGAGTACCAAGTACTTATAGCCTTAGGGCAGTACAAAAAAAAATCTTCTAGGGCAGAAAATGACCCTATGAAGAATCGTATGGCCTCTAAGGCCTAAAAAGCTTGCTCGTGACCCCCAAGAGGTTTCGGTCACTTGAAAGACTCGCAATCCCCCTGGAAGTTCGCAAATCTCAGGTTTCCAATGTATAAGACACATCCTCAAGGGAAAATGAGCCCGAGCAGGATGTAGTCCCACGATTGTGGATCAGCCCCATTTACATGGGAGCGCGTCACGGCACAGCCCATTTCACAAAACGTTTCGTGACACAGCCCTCGCGATCAGGATCTTAAAAAAACGACCACATATCATGTGTCCTAGACTCGCTGGGCTCAGCCCTAGTGTGCGATGGACCAGCCTAGGAGAGAACGTTGTTCTACTCCTCACATGGGCATAGGAGCACAATATATTGCCGCATCCCGGTCAGACGTCAGAGTGACGCGGAGTATTGTCTCCAAGTCCCAGCATGCATGGGGGCGCAAGATGGACCCAAAAAACGACTACGTGTCGTGCCCCAGAAACACTCTTTGCAAAATTCTCGCAAAATCCCGATTTGCACAAGAATCCTGCTGACTTTTTGCGGTTTTATCAGGAAAACACGCACCTTGTTGATGTCTTTCTGAAATCCAAGCAAAAAAAGTGAGAAAAGTCCGCAAAAGTGAGAATTCTTCTCACGTGGTATCCCTTTCATGCATAGAAGCTACCGGGCTTAGCAAAAAGGAAAGAAAAGCTAGTTGGCTGTGAATAGCCCCTGCACATCCTCTGGTCCGAGGAAAATAGAATTTAGAGCCCGAAAATATAAATTTGGAATTATTTAATTTTAAATTAAAGAGCTCGTTAGAGAAAATCTTGATCAAAATTCTACTGTCACGTTAAAATAACCTGATATTCAAATACCTTGCTACATGTAAAAAATAAAACAAAAATGCCAAGAAATCTTCTAGCATCATGAATTGTTTTCTCAAGAAGATGAACTCTTCTCCCACGTAGAGAAATGTACACATGTGCCATGTTGCACTATTAACAAGCAATGGTATCAAAAAAGCAACTGGAAATCAAACCATGTTGGGTTTCGAACCCCTGACACGGTGTTGCTACAGTAACAGTGAAAGCAAGAAGGACGTAGTTCCAAGCTTCCCCCCATGTTCCAAAATTAAGAACATCCATATGTTTTCCTTACCCAGCTAGGCAGGTGTCAAACTCTTGGCGCATGCAGGATGGGTTCTTCCTACTCAAAAGGAAGGGCAAAGTCACACGGTGTTTTTTATTGCACAAGCAGTAAATTCCTGTCAAAACACGCTTTTCTGAGTACATGTTACCCAGAGTGACCAAGCCAGCATATGACCTCAGTCTTTGAAAAATGCAAGAACTGAGCTTGAATTGTTGTAGATTTTTGAACAAATAACAACATAAAATATGTTAAGATCAATTTTACCTTGCCATTGATAATTGATGCAAAGTCTGCAAAAATCTGTGAACCAGAGTTGAAACAAAACCTGGACACAACATACTAAGCACATAGCTAACCACTTATAAGTGCAGGACTCTTCTTGAGCAAAAATACTCATGATCACAGAGCTAACCACTCCAGTGAAAAACTCCTCTGGGGGTTGAGTACAATAGCAGACCTTCCAAGCTGTGTCAAAATAAAAGAAAAAAACACACACTTACACTACAAACTCAATTTCATACACGTTACTGAGGTTTCTCATGACAAGAGAAACTGTTTGATGAAGTTGAGTGTGTTGGAAGAACGTGCCTGTTTACCTCTATTTTTTGAATGAGGTAGGTTTACAGCCTATAAGACAGAGCACAACCAGTCCAAAAGTCAAGTAAAATCAACGAAGACAATTTACCTTGGCAACTGGAGGGTTTCATTGACAGCCGTCGTCAGAACTGGCTGTACAACAACAGAACACCCAAATAAACATAAATTACTGTAAATCAAAAAAGTGATTCTTAAAATAAGATATGGACAAAAAGTTAGCAAAACTGTCTAAACTCAAAAGAATTCTTACAGTACTGTAGATGTTGCTATGTTCAACTCTGCAATCACCATAAGACTTCATAAAAAGTCAACAAATCATAGACTAGATACTGACGCATCTGGAACCCGTTCATGCCTAGAAACACTGAAGAAGGTTATACCTACTCAGAGCTAGCAATAACAATCATGGGTTTTCCACGTGCCTCACAAGCACATTCAATGGAGTCAATGATGGCCATACTGTTCTCAATAGAACTCATTTGGAGTAATATGATATTCTCCAAAGGCTAGCTTGAGAGACACCTTAAACAAGGTTAGGATGGACTCCTTAAGCAGCGAGTAAAGGTTTGCATGACAAACCAATACAAAACATCTCTGCACAAAGACAACAAGGGCTTAATAACAGACCCAAAGTCTTCGGATGGCAAATGCACCATGCTTACAAGCAGATGAAAACTCGCCATACATTTGCCCATACAGGGAACTCACATGCTACTGGGTGGTCCAGTACAAGGGAGAACCTTGGGTAAGACAATATGATTGTCTCGCCTCACTCACAACTGGAATTGTAGAGGAGGAGGAGGTACATGGTACACAAAAAAGGAGACACATTAATGTTAGACATTTGTTACCACAACAAGTCTAGAGCAACACCAACTCAGGTTGGGTATGCTTGCATTCTAGTACAGCTTGCTGAACTTAGAGTGCATATAATACACAGAATAAGAGAAAATGAATCCTTGACCATGATTAACATTATTGGATTCAACACTGTGTCTTACTAGAAAATGGTCTCACTGAGACTTAACGACTAGTACTTGATTCTCTTGTGATAACTTCTGACGGTTTACCTTCAAACTTATCAATGGAGAACATATATGGTGTCCATAAGGAAGGACTCTTAGAGTCACCGAAACACGTGGGTCTTTTTGCTAAAGACAACGGGATGACCATAGGTAGTGCACATATGTGTTGCACGACAAACCATAAAATAAGCCTCATAATCATATGAGCACAACAACACAAAGGATCCACAACCTTTGTTCTTGTAAAAACACACCATATAGAATTGTGAGTATCCCTAGTTAAACAGGAAAACTATCTCACACAAAACGGATAAGTCAAACATGAACATCTCTACTGAGAGACATGTAGCACCTTGTTGGCATGCAATGCAAAACAAATGCAACTCAAGAGGCTATGCACAGAAATGCAGTAGCGCTTCACTAGCTTAGACAAATCCAAAGAGAAACACAACTATTACTTTGTCATCATATCATGGAAAGTTCACTTATCCATGATGCTCGCTGTGAATTCACAATATGGTTCCATAAACCATAAGATTATAGTCAACAACTGTCTTACAAAATATAAAAATTGGTACGCACATGCACATTTAAATATGTTGCACTGTCATTACCACCAACAAAAGAGTTATACATGTACAGACCTCCCTCGAGGATCCTTGCTACAAAATACAAAAGGATACCATAAACACTGAATCCGTACTCTTCATGGTACAAAAAGACATAGACGTTGATGCTTGGACCTTCCAATGATTATAGTCAATACATTATGTATGACTTGACCTTGTTCACTTGCCGATAGCTGACCCTTTGGGCAACTATTCCCATGGATACACAGGGGTGACAGAGCAAATTGAAGGACAATATACGAACACAAAGGATTGCAGAAGATAACAAACAGAATATCTGTACTATCAGCACCTTCGTACCTAGACCTGGTTCAATATCCACATTGTACACACATCATGACAATTAAGGTGCAGTTTCAACACTACACTTTCGGACCATATGCATTTCTTTTGGCTTCCCAGTGTAAGTCAACCAGAGTCTTCAAATATCAAAACCCAAAAAGTGAATTACTATCTAGAGTTCAACATCAACCAAATCATGGAGATGCTTGGCCTGCTGTACCAATCATGGTCTTGTCAGCAGCTTCTAGTGGCACAATGTTTACCTAAACAAACACTGAGATGCCATTCACTCATACCTACTATGCAGTGCCTATCGCCTAAATGTAGTGTAGCAATCATAAGATGGAATTGTTGTTCGGCATTCCACTTTTGCACACACAGACAAAATCAATAGGAGACACCAGGCAACACCAAACCGACCCAAAATTATCCTCATAAATTTATGGTCACATGGTCCGTGGAAAGCAATGATTAGTAAACAAAGGTATTTTACCCCGCACAAATATTCAGTCGGTATACCAGTGATAATTGGACTATCACAGACAGTATACGATAAGACAATCAGGGTTACGCACGGAAGTAAGTCAGAATATAAGTTTGACTTAGGAGAGTACAATCAAACCAGCTTTATCATAAGCCAGGACAAATCTCCCTCTCCCTCTCCACATGAACTTACACTTCATATACTACATAAAATAATAAGTAGGTACAAATCGTCACAGGCAACTTGCACATGTTTAACCTCAACGAGAACGGTTTTTCTGCAAGTCTGGCTCATATTCGGATTTTTTTCCTCACCGAGGTTTTACTTTTCCGGGAGCCACGCAAATTCTCCAATCGTGGGGGCGAGTGACATAGGCCAATTATCTACCTTAACTGGTAAACCCAAAGAGGTTCCAGGTGGAACCTCCAATGGTCCTCTTCCCTTTGTGTAACACAAAGGAAGTACAATAGTCATAAGATATTGTTTCTGAGAAACAATATTCAAAAGACAATTTCTTTCTTGAGAAACACCCATATACATTCTAGGTGTTTCTTAGACAAAATATCCAAGAGAGGATTTCTTTCTCAGAAACCTTCTCATGGGACAGTTCCTGTTGGCAGTTGAGAGAAAAGGAGCAGTCATGGAACTGCCCTAAAATCACCTCCAATCTCTAACAGGATCACCTGTGCTTGGTGATGCATGGATCACCTAGTGTACCATGCAATGCCTATTTCAGTAGTGTAACTCTCATAATTAAAATCTTTCAACCACATGTATCTACCCGTTTACTACATAGTAACAACTACATCAAAACGGCTTAGGTCATAATTGGACACAGATTCTACTGAGCAAGTTCAAGCTTGGCAAAATCGAAAATATGGCGAAGAGGTTTCCACTCAAATAATATGACATAGAGAAAAGCTTCATATCAGTTAATGAAGAAACCATGTATGAAATGTTACGGCTTTTTTGAAAGTTATCATGCTTAGCATAGATCTTACAGATATCAACAATGAACATAAAAATGGGAACATATTTTTCACACTATACATGTGTGTGTGCATGACTAATTACATACATACACTTTGTTGGTCTCTTAACAACATCTAAGTACACTGACAACATTTGTGAGCCGTAGTTTTGGTCATGATTACACATACAAAATTAGTTTTTACTAATGATTTTAAGTATGTACCTCAAACCCAAGGTCTGACTTTGGGACTTTCAGACATCAGAAGTGGAGATTTTACACTGATAACAGGTCAGATTTTTCTTCATCAAATGCTTACTGCATGCATCGCACTCCAGTTTTATTGGATTGGTTTGGATGACCATGGGTCTTCTGCTGTATTTGCCAAACTACATTTCCCCCCAAAGTACTGTTCTGGCCAAAATCTGGGTTATCTGCAGAATTATGCAAAAGCAACTGCAATGCACAAGCAGGTATATTATGTACCAAAACACCTGTTGCAACTCCTTATAGGTAGGTAATAAGTACGTGCCTTCTTTATTGTACTGTGGTATTGCAATAAATAGAGTGTAACCGTGTTTTTGTGCCTTGATTTTTTGCAACCGGGATGGCACAGTGTTGTTATGCTAGTGCTGAATATGTGCATACAGGTTCGCAAATCGATGTTGCAAAACCTTGTCAAAACATTAAGTAAATTTGTTTACATAAGAAGGACTTAATATCAAGATTTTTCAAAATTTTAGTTGTATTGGAAACTGTGACGTTTTCTCCTCTCCTCTCCTTCTCCTTCTCCTTCTCCTTCTCCTTCTCCTTCTCCTTCTCCTTCTCCTTCTCCTTCTCCTTCTCCTTCTCCTTCTCCTTCTCCTTCTCCTTCTCCTTCTCCTTCTCCTTCTCCTTCTCCTTCTCCTTCTCCTTCTCCTTTGGTGAGACAGTTTTATTCACACTTTGCCATAACAGGTACTTGCACTGTAAGCTATAATGAACTTACCTGTAAATAATTATTTTTTGGGTTGACGCACATGGGTAGTCATCATGTTTTGATCTATGTTTATCTTTAAAATTATATCTTATTTCAAAAATGGGCATGTTCGTGTGTGAGGCGCGCGAAGCGCTACCAGTAACCGCAACTTTATTTTTTAACCTATTACTTCCTCTGTTTCTACGAGTTGCATTCTGTTTAGCTCACTACAAAAAACCTTGCAGCGGCTGCTGGTCATACTAAATGAAATTCATTCACTGGTTAGCCATCAGTCGCGTGAATGACACATCACATATGCCAAAAGAGAGATAAAAATGGCGGGATTTTTTACTGAGAAGTTATATCATCGGTTGCAAATTTCCAATTAGAGTGTCTACATTTTTCAAATTTGCGAGCGACCGACTGCGACCGGCGGCAAATTTGTTAGTTGTCGGAGTAGAGATTTCTAACAAATTTGAAGGTCAAAGTCGTACGTCTTGAGTGTCCACGTTGACACCTCAAATTTGCGAGCGACCATTTTTAACTTCGTCTGACTGTGACCCTGACAGCTGCCCACCATAGCCCACCATAAGAAATTTCACGATCGCATGTAAGGTTGTTCACAACATTACAGGTACCTATAACCTCATTGAACCGCGAGACAGATGGGCTCGAAAATGGTTAGGGGCCAAAGATTTTCTTCTAGGGAAGAAATTGTGGGCGCCAACACAATTTTAGGCAAATTTAGTCTACGGCAGGAATTCAGTACTCTCTACGACTTGCAAGCAACTGACAAAGTTGAGGCTCTACTACCAAATTTGTTTGTCGAACTTTTTTTTGTTAGTTCACTTTGCCGGAGGAGCTCAGGGAAATTACGTCTAATTAGCTCTTAAGGCCAAAATAAGCATTTCGACTTTTTGTCATGCGAGTCAAGTGTGAATATGGTGCTAGATCCCAGGGAGTTGCGAGATCATGACTAGTTGATGCTTAACAAGGCAGACTGAGCCATTTTTTTGAACTTGAAATTGTATGTCAATGTTGTATTGTGATAAAAAATCATGTCTGTGCAATAATTAATAACAGGGAAGGTGTGAGAATGATGAAAAGTATTGTTGTGCTTCTTGCGCAATGGCATAGAGTTTGGTATCTTTTCATGTATCGAGTGCGCAATTGCGGAGAAGAAGAAGCAGGAGGGAGTTATTCTTCAGTACGTCCATTGAATGGGCATAAATATATCGATTATACGACTAATTTCCGCCTTCTTCTGAAACAGCCGACTTTATTAAACATGCCCAAGTAGGCATTCAATGCCGTTTTAGGTCTAAATTGCAG
Source organism: Cyclotella cryptica (assembly GCA_013187285.1). NCBI lineage: Eukaryota > Bacillariophyta > Thalassiosirophyceae > Thalassiosirales > Thalassiosiraceae > Cyclotella > Cyclotella cryptica. The sequence goes on from JABMIG010000172.1 coordinate 223,602, forward strand.
AGAAGGCATTAAACGGCTTCAAGTGATGTATGCTGCTGTTTGAAGCATTTACAGCAATCAAACAAAGGAATTTGTGAAACGTGTACTGGGATGACGAAGGGGTTCGCATGGCAGAAGCAAAGCTTCGTAGCGACTGTGCTGCCCTTGCGATCAAGGCAACGACCCAAGTAAATGACCCCCTTGGCCTCGAGGTCAACATGGCCATTACGAAAGGAAACTACATCGCCCAAACCCAGGTCCCCGTGAAGCAAAGGCTGATAAGCTCCAAGCCGCAAAATATCAGCAGCAGGCACAGCTCCTACTCATATGTGTGATCAAGCACAACGGTAGGCTTGCCCCACCAAAATTGACGGGAGTTGCCGACCTAGTCTTCAGCTGCTCCAGCAAGGCAGACATGATTTCCACCTTTATGTCCGGATACCTTTTGCTTGCAAGGAAGATGACGGCAAGCCGAGATTATGTCAGTCGGAGTGTCAACCTCCTCAAGTTACAGAGTGTCACCAAGGCCTACTTAGGTACAGGTCAGTGGCACTCCCGAAAAATGCTCCAGCTCACTAAGAAGAGTCTTGAAGGCACTTGCCTTCTCATGTTCATCCCAGACACAGTCAGATCCTTGCCAAAAAAGGGAAGGATTCTCACAAGGCAATAGTTGAAGAAGCCCTAGGCGAGTCCACAGAAAAGAGGACAAAACTCAGTACAGAGTTCACCCCAGTTGAAACCATTAGTGGCTTTGACGATGTCCTCGAGACTCTAGCCAATTTTATTGGATTCCTGGCTACATGGTGTGACTTTGACACCAAGTACAAAGGCCCACACACTCCGGCACTTGTTCAGTATGCCTTCGACATCACGGACCTCATCACGGGTCCGGATGCCAAGGAATGGATCAAGGAGCACAGAGGCACTCCGGAGGAAGTCAAGACAGCTCTCTACATCGTCAACGGGATGTCAAACATCCTCATTGAGTTGGTGAAGGGAAGCCTTGACATCATCCAGCAGAACTGTTCCATGTCCAATGAATGGTCCGACGTAGACATGATGGCGCATCTCAAAGCTTGACGCCAATTTGACAAACTACGTGAAAAAGTAGCTGAGGTCCTCGTGGGAAGCATTTCTGCCCCGGATACACCCCTCTGGGACAACTCCTACGCAAAACAATTGTTTGAACAAAAGGAAACATTGCTCCTCAAGCAAAAGTTGGGGATTGCTAAACCTCCTCCACATGGCATCACACCTGAGTGCAACACTCCTGGTGGCATTTCGGCCAAGTCCCTCAAACAGGCTCCATCTACTCACCTTCACATGCCAGACAACAAGCGTACCAAAGCTCATGACGACCCTGCCAACCTGGGTAGTGATGCGCTTGATGGCTATGTCATCTGCCCACAGCTCACTAGGATGTGGACACTTCCTCCAGGCCTCAATGGTAAACGTCCCGGACCAGACTGTGCCATTTGCAAGAAGTTCTACCACAAGGGCCTCAGCTGTGAGCATGTGGTCACCTGCAACCGCAGCCACAAGCACCCTAAAGACCTCCCCCTTGACAAGGCACAGCTCCTCTGGGACACAATCAAAGCAAACACAAAAGGCATCAAATGGAACGACAACCATGTCACTGCAGAGACTATGGCTGCAGCAGGCGTCACCGTCTGACGTAGCTTGCCGCAGCAATTGTGGCAAGGAACGCTCAACTGTAGGCAGGACAGCCAACACCATCACAGTCCATCAACAAGTCACAACCAAAGGGTGATGGGGGCCCAGCAATAAGTAGCCTTTCATCTTTATTCAACCATAAACTAAACCCTAGTACCCAACTCCACACACAGCCCATTCCTAGTAACACTCATTCTACTTCTACACAACAAGCAAAGTCGCCTCCTTCCTATCCAGCCCCTGTATGGACACCACTCGTCAAACCCCTACATACTCCGGTGTCTTCCCACACAATGAGCAAGTTGCACACAGACACACTTAACCAATTCTTACATCCCGAACTCACACCCGCTAATGTCGCACGACCCCGCCGACACCGCACCGGTACTGAGCGTAACATTGCCCTTCATGAATACCGGAAGACACGTTTAGGAATTGACTCCACCCTCTCCACAGACCAGAGAATAGGTAAGCACAATGACATGCCAATGTTAATCACGTTCCCACCAGACAGACCACACCCTGGGACCGCTGTCCCATCTCCTACAACACTACGCACCACGGGCTTTGGGCAAATCTCTACCTCTCGTGTCTTTCGACAAGAGGTTGCTTTTGAAACTGTACTTATCTGCCTCTTTAAGAGCAGATACTTGGACAACCATTCCCTCACTTGCCTACAGGACACCCATTCTTTTGTAGCTCATCTAAGTTCCATGATCGAACCCCTTTGGTATCATGACTTCAAAGTCCTACTCCAGTATAACACTGACTGGGACAAGCAGCTCTCCACTCCCACAACATGGAAACAAAACTTCTTGGCCTGTCTACTCCACTATGACGGTCGTGTTGGGGATGTTATGAGATACGCTGGCAATAGCTATACGGGAGGGTACCATGATATTGTGACTCGTGTGGAACACCTGCGTGGCAAAGTTGATGATGACCTCCTCACTCATTATGTTCGACTAATGACAACCGGCGCACCAATTAGATTTGTTGCTGAAACCAGTCAAGACAATGCCATGCTTCACTGGCGTCAAGGCAACCATCCCTCAATCAACTTAAAACTCCCATAAGTCTTAGCCACCATGAACAAGGAAGACCGAAATTGTTTCGTCATCCCGTTCCCTTCATGGATTGTGCAGTTCCTACTGGACGTCTTCTTTACACCTCAACACATCCTACAGAAACCAAACAAAAAAGACAGACAGGTCTTTGATGGATCAAGACGGTACACACCCACATCAACTCCGGTCAATATGATGACATCCACAAGAGATGGTGTGGAGCTCGACTGTCTTTTTGGCCGCACCTTCCATAGAGTGCTAGTCCGGATTTGGAATTTGCGTATAACATATCCAACAAGTGACATCATACTCCACGCAAATGATGTGAAATCATGCTTCCCACAGCTCAAACATCACCCTGATTGTGCGGGGGGCTTCAGTTACATCATCGCTAACACATTCTACCTCCAATGTGGTCTAACCTTTGGAAGTGACTTCTCTCCGGCATCATGGGAGATCTGCCGTCGAATGGCAGAACAACTGTCCATAAGGTTGTTTGATGATGACACACTTGTGGAGAAGCACCGCCAATATCTCGACCAGTTGCAGTGGGGCCCCCACCTTGGCAAACACACCACCTTCACACCTGCTAAACCATGCGCCCTCCACACAGGAGTCCTAGGCCCCTCAGGAAAGCCCACCAGCACACCACATTACTTTTTTGTCGATGACGGGATATGTGCTGAAGTGTACGACAAAGGATGTATTTGACATAGGCCAATTATCTACCTTAACTGGTAAACCCAAAGAGGTTCCAGGTGGAACCTCCAATGGTCCTCTTCCCTTTGTGTAACACAAAGGAAGTACAATAGTCATAAGATATTGTTTCTGAGAAACAATATTCAAAAGACAATTTCTTTCTTGAGAAACACCCATATGCATTTTAGGTGTTTCTTAGCCAAAATATCCAAGATAGGATTTCTTTCTCAGAAACCTTCTCATGGGACAGTTCCTGTTGGCAGTTGAGAGAAAAGGAGCAGTCATGGAACTGCCCTAAAATCACCTCCAATCTCTAACAGGATCACCTGTGCTTGGTGATGCATGGATCACCTAGTGTACCATGCAATACCTATTTCAGTAGTGTAACTCTCATAATAAATGTCTTTCAACAACATGTATCTACCCGTTTACTACATAGTAACAACTACAGCAAAACGGCTTAGGTCAGTATTCTCCAAGCCATTGCCACCAGTATTGAGTCCATCTTCCTTCTCCTGGGAGAGTCGAATCTTGCCCACCACCAAGATCCTGTTTCCTGGGACAAACTCCTAGAGCTGTGGATAAATTACCACAATGTCATCTTGGGCCAATATATTAACACACGGAAAATGATTGTGGCCATTCCGGACCCATACATGCGTGAACTCAATACCATGTTGGCCCATTGGCATACAAGACGACGATCCTTCTCCATTCCCGAAATCGAGCCACTTCTGGTGAAGCTTGCCCATGCTACATTGTCACTCCATTGGCTTCGGCATTTTCTCAGCCACATCTACACCTTGCTCGCAACTGCCCTGGGAGCTAGTAGAGCCTACCTCATTCAGTCTAGCAAAGCCTTTTGTCAACTCATGAAACTGGCAAAAGCTGACAATGCCCTCGATCCCAAGGTAACCTCCTATGCAAAGGCTGAAACAGTTCGCCGGGTGCACAAATCAAAGAAACAGTACGTTTTGCTGCCATCTGCACGGGATGAGCTCAATCTCATAAGGATGACCATGCTTGACCAATCAATACAAAACACTCACCCATAGCCCACCTTATAAAACGGGGACCAGATGCCACAGCATGGGGTGATGCAAGCCTAGATGCCATGGGCGGTTACTCCTTGAACATGGGGTTCTGGTGGTACTGCCACCTTCCAGCTACAATTTGCAAACGTACTCTTTGCCACATCCAAGACGGCAGATTAATCAGTATCAATGTACTGGAATATGCTACTATTCTGCTCAACTGTACTGCTACTATCCACTTCTGGTGTACGCAAGACGCCAGAACGACACAGGATATCATGTACCCCACCGTTCTCCTGCTAGCGGACTATAAAACTGCTGAGGCATGGACAACCAAAGGCTGCAAAGCATCCCTTGCAGGAAGAGCACTTGGGCGTATCCAGTGTGCTCTCATGATGAACTGTCCTGTGGGAATTACCACTGACTACATCACAACCAGCGACAATCACATCGCTGACTCCTTATCATGTATCACAAGTGAATTTAATTTACCATCCAAATTCAATCTTATTTTACAGAATTTTCCATCACTTGTCACTTGTCCGCATTTCCACCCAAATACCTAGCTCCTCTCTTACATAATGGACACGCTGTTGTCACAACGGTCGATCAATCCACTCATGATAAGAGAAGTGGTACACAAGAATCCAGGCAGAATTGTTGGCTCCAGTGTTGTGCCCGCAACAACACCTCCGACCCATGCCTCCTAACCATGCCACCGCTGGATGTTAACTTCCTCCTGGCCACATGGGCAATCAACCTTCTACGTGGTGAAACAGTGCTGGGCCAGAACATTCAGTCATCCACAATCAAGGCATACCTACAAGCTGCAACCAAGCTCCTCCGGGACAGCGGTTACAGGCATGACCCCATTGCTGATGACAACAACACTCACACCAAGCAAATACTCCATCGCTTGCGATGGTACGAGTCCATTCCAAACCGACGTGAACACATTACTGATGCTATGCTCCATGAGTGCTTCTGCCATCGCAATTTAGCTCCACGGGATTCCCTTGAAGACTGCTTCTATGATTGGCTAGCCCTGGGACGATATACAGGCTTCCGGCAAAGCGAATGGGCCCAATCACGGAAGCTCTCCTACGAACACATCGCGAATGATCCTTCCCTCCCAGCACACGCCATGATCAATGATGATTGGACATTTTTTGACAAATCGGGTCATCGTCTAGATAAACGCCTCCCCGATGCCACCATGGCTTGGTGGGTGGACATAAAATGGTGGGTTCAGAAGAATGGCCAGTGCAATGATGTCATCAGCTTCTGGCGTGACACCACAAACAACCAATGGCGTCCAGTACAGGCGGCATGGTGCTTCTGCTCTCGCGCACGCCAACTCGGCATTCCCTTGCATGAGCCTTATGCAAATACCTCAACCACATGCAGAATCGAATCGTGTTCCTGAACACACAGGAGCTGGAAACTCTACTGCATTTGATCGCATCAACGGTTACTGGTATCACTGATCCAGCCATTCTCCAACAACTCTATGGCCTGCACTCCATCCGAGTGACAGCCTGCAATGAACTAGCACATCAAAGGCGTCTGCGTTGGCACAGCCTCACTTTCCTTGACTACCTGCGTAACACAGTTTATGCTGCACAACGACACTGCTTGTTATTCGCCATCAAAGTTTCCCCTCATGATCGGGACCTTTGGAAAAACCTTCTACCCTCTGGCAAGAACACCTCCTCCCGCGCAGGACCACAGAAATCTCCTTTCCATAACGGGGGCACCAAGGCTTCATAATCAAAACAACCACTTTCCGCATAATTTGTCCCTACGCCTCCGGTGCAGTCCACCGCTCCAGATGTACTCTTTGTGCCCATCGTGTAATGACGGGCTTCTCTCCTGCCACCTTCGGAAATATACCTGACATCACAGAGCACATGTATCCACTACACCTTGGATTGCACTACGGGCCCCATGGGACCCTGCCCGGGCACTTGCACAACAATGAATAAATAAACAAAATACAACAAACAAAAACAAAGAGGAAACTTATAATAATACAAAAAAACTGCCAGTCCCTTCTACTGTACCGCATTTACTTCTGTACTAATGCACCACTTCAGCTCAGATCACAATGAGCACGGGCACACAGATACTCTGCCTGGTCATACCTCTCTTCTTCCATGTTCGTGGACCATGGCCCTATGTCTGAGAGCCCGTAAGTCATAGGTTGTTAGTTCGATAGATAATAAATTTAATCACGCTCACAATTCTCGTAAGTGCTCTATTCTGCGATATCATATTAGTTACAAATATTTCGTGTATACATATTATCTCTATGTTGTATTAAAGACTTCAAGTAAGGCGTCATACTAAGTTTAAGTAATCTTTTTTTTCTTTCAAGCCCTTGTAAATCCTCCTAGTCATAGAGCCCTATGTTATCATTCCATCTGAAATCTAGTATTTTTACTTATGTCTTTCTCAACTTTACTATATTTATCTGTCTGTACTTCATGAAACGAGGTCCTGACTTAAGGATCTTATTATCATGCAATTTTCAAAAGGCCTAGTCACGGCCTGTCGGAAATTAATTTTCCGACATGATGTTAAGTATGGTACCGTACAACATCCCATCACAAGTACAATACCATACATTACTTCTCGCTGCCCCTCCCAAAAAATTATCTCAAATCATAACCACGATGGACTCTTTCTACCGTCCAAATCAAACCCTTTGATCTCAGCCCCCATAATGAATTTGGCCCTGCCGCAACCATCGCTGTTAAGCTAAGAACAACAAGGATGAGGGGCGCTGAGCGCAAGGTAAGAAAATATGGAGTTAGTTTTTGCCATGCTTCTTCACGACTAACTTTTTCAATTAAATTGTTCTGCACTGTCCGCGCCACAGTGTATATCTCAGTCACCAGAATGAATTTGACCCTGCTGCTCTTGTCGATGTTGCTCTAACAACAACAAGAACAAGGGCCAAAGCGCAAGGTGAGAAAAAATGGAGTTTTGACTGTTTGTGATTCTTCTCGACTAATTTTTCAATTAAATTGTTTTGCACCGTCTGCGCCATAGTGGATATCTCAGCCACCAGGCTGAATTTAGCACCACTGCTCCCATCGCCAAAACGACAACAACAGCAAGGAACATGAGCTCTGAGCGCAAGGTAAGAAAACATAGAGTTTCTATTTTTACCGTGCTTCTTTGCTACTAATTTTTCAATTAAATTGCTATGATGGTCCGCGCCATAGTGGATACTTCAGCTCCTAGGCTGAATTTGGCACCGCCTTTCCCATCGCCACAAATCCAACGCCAGCAAGGATCAGGGGTGCCGAGCGCAAGGCAAGAAGAAAGGAGTTCAACTTTTTACCGCACTTCTTTGCTACTAATTTTTCAATTAAATTGTTTTGCACTGTCCACGCCATAGTGGATATCTCAGCCCCCAGGCTGACTTTGGCACCTCCACACCCATCGCCACAATGCCAACAACAGAAAGGAGCAGGAGCGCCGAGTGAAAGGTAAGAAAAAGGAGTTCAATTTTTACCATTCATCATCACAACTGATTTTTCAATTTAATTGTTAGCACTGTTCACGCCACTGTGGATATCTCAGCCCATAGGCTGAATTTGGCACCACCTCTCCCATTTCCACAAAGCTAACAACAAAAAGTACCAGGAGTGCCAAGCAAAAGGTAAGAAAGAAATGGAGGTTAATGTTTTACAATTCTTCTTCACAAGGGATTTTTTCAATTAAAATCTTTCTGCTGTCCTCTCCACAGCGAATATCTCAGCCCCCAGGCTGAATTTGGCACCTCCCTCCCATTGCTACAACCCAACAATGAAAAGGAACAGGGATGCCAAGTGCAAGGTGTCATGGTTGTTTTTAGATTTTTGTTGATTGATCTATGACATACAATTTTTTGCATTTAGACTACTGTTTGTGCAACTTCAGTCTGTAGTGTTCATGTAATAATTAATACGGCATCAATAACAACATAGCAAAACTTAAAGAATCAACACCATATTTCTAAAAGTCGTTACCACCGATGAGCAACAGTAGTGACATATGTAATTTATAGTTTCTGCCTTCTAAATTTCATGAGTCGCAACACAACATAAGGATTGGTGCTTACAGATAGTCTTCTGTTGTACCTACACAAATCAACTGTCGGTAAATTACTCATGGGTTTTGTCACTAGTACTTACATCGTATAAGTTATTACATACACAGCTGTGACTTTCCCTGGTACTTTCCTTACACCTTTTTCGTAACTCTACTTACGATAAAATACATAGTACTACACACATCCAGATGGACTTTCGCGTTCTCAGACGTACGTTGACTACTATGTCACTACACTCCCCCACGTGTCACCCCGTACCACCACCTACTGTGGCTCCACAACAGTCACATGATGGGTAGCAGAGACACTTTGGGATCAGGATAGGTTGGCCTTAGTACCTATTGCCTAAAACCAACCTAGTAGTGATGTCAGTTACATCATTGGAGATATCCTTCTTGTAACTATAGTAGTAGCACCACATACCCTAGATAAGGTATGTCCTTAGGGCTTCTAGGATCAAGGCGTGGCGGGGTTTTCCTAAAAGAGGTATGCGTGGAAAATGGTCGCCGAGACTCTTCCACAGAATCTCACGGACGATATCGCATCACTGCATATGATACCAACACATCACCTACCTCAAGAAAAACTCCCACCTAGCGCACTACTATGAGTAACGGTGGACAGCAAACACTAGGTACACAGTCTAGGAAATCTTTTGCAAGGGTATCTAACAGATTTACAATACCAACACGAAAACGATTCTACGACAGTCACAGAATACATGCAAAGCATGAATAATGGATGCAACACAACTGTATTGCAAGCAACAGCTCCAATCTCTTTTCATCCTCACAATCCTTTCACTCAGCTTCTGAAAAGCTGATTTCTGCTTCACTCCAGCATCACTTGTTTGTTTTTCCCACCCTTCCGCCCCCCTCTGCTTTCCCGCAGGGACACTTTGGGATCAGGATTTGTTGGCCTTAGTACCTATTGCCTAAAACCAACCTAGTAGTGACATCAGTCACATCATTGGAGATATCCCCCTTGTAACTATAGTAGTAGCGCCACATACCCTAGATAGGTATGTCCGTAGGGCTTCTAGGATCAAGGCGTGGCGGGGTTTTCCTAAAAGAGGTATGCGTGGTCAACTGACATTTTTTGGTGAATTTGTCCGTCGAAAAAGTTATGTCGAACATGAAAAAATTACCAGCAGCCGCTGCAAGATTTTTTGCAGCGAAACAGATTGCGATTTGTAGAGACAGAGGAAGACGTACATTAAAATAAAGTGGCTTGTAGTACGAGTGTATGCCAAATGGGCGGAAGGCCCGCGCGCGGCACAAGCGCTCCCGCCTTTTAGTTTGTGAAATCATTTTCTTGTTACACACTCTTTTGTGACACGATAACATTCCCTTCAAGTTTTAAAGAACCCTTGTTTAAAATTTTTCGTCTCTACGTCTTAAAATGATTTGTGACTAATGTTCCCTTAAAGTTTACAGAAACATTGTTGAAAATAATGTCAGACGTTACACACAAAGATATATTTTTAAAGGTAGGCATATATTAAAACACTAAGACTACCCATGTAAGTCCAAGCGAAAAATGAATTATTTACAGGTAAGTTGACATCAACTTCATGGTCAGTATCTGTTTTGGCAAAAAGCAAAAAAACTGTCTCACTGAAGAAGAAGGAGAAGGAGAAGAAGGAGAAGAAGGAGAAGAAGGAGAAGAAGGAGAAGAAGGAGAAGAAGGAGAAGAAGGAGAAGAAGGAGAAAAAGGAGAAGGAGAAGGAGAAGGAGAAGGAGAAGAAGAAGGAGAAAACGGCTCAGTTTCCAACACAACTAAGATTTTTAAAAAAATCTTGATGCCTCCTTCATTTCAAAAAAGATATAATTTGCATGTTCATCCTGAACGATCAACCCACCAACTTCAAGCAGTGTTGTTGTAACGATGACAGCAGCATCGACCCTCCCGTCAAAACTAACCTCCGACCTCGTCGCCAATGCCTTCTCCACCGCCACCCTCACCCTAATCGACACACGTAGCCAGTCCCGCCCACCAACAGCAGCAGCAACACAGCCGCCCTCCTCACAACGCCTACACAAAACATCCGCCTACTACCGCGATTCGTCGGGACGAGCCCTCGTTCACATTCGCACTCGATTAGAACTCCCCGGCGACGATGATGGGTTGGGCATGACATCCCTGTTGCAATGCGGATGTATCCAACCCTCTCCTGTTGATATTGTGGAAAAGGCGGAATCGGCCACGGGCGAAGCCGGGGAGAGCAATTCCGAACGCCCGTCGAAGGGGGACGATGACGATGTGGGTGTCAATGAGCTGCTGACTATCGGAGAGGAAATAGGAGGGAGCACCTCTCCTTGGGTTATTGACACATCGTTTTCGTTTGAGTGTTCGGTTGCTCCTTCGTCCAATGGGAGGAGCAAAATGTGGGCGGTCGAACGAGTGTCCATTTTAGGATCACAAATGGAACGACGCTCCAATACTGACGTCAAATCGCCCGTAGTTGCACTGTTGTTTAACGTTGAAGTAGCCGTACGAGGGAATGGAATCGTCAAAGAGGGTGTTCGCGAAGCGTTGGAAATGGGAGAGCTGGAATTGCGCGCCGTATTGAGTCAACGGGAAAATCGTCGCGGTGCGGACGACAAAACCAGTCCATCGATCAGCAACGATGGGAAAAATACTTCGGCCGCCTATGCGCTCATGAAACGATCGGGTGACGCGGAGCTCACCGCAGGATTATTAGGATTGGAACTGGGCGGAGGAGCATTGTCACCGAAGACTGCCACGGCACGTGCCCTGCATTTGGCGGGGGCCATGAACTCGTCGCCGGGCACCATTACGGCGCCAACGAACCCGATCGAAATGCATTACGGGACAAAAATAATACGGACCACTCCCCCACTTCGAATACAAGTCACTCTTATCCCTCCGTTGAAGTTGAATGTGAGGGAAGTGTGTGGTGCTCGTGCGGCGAGTGGATCGACTTTGGTAGAAATTACTGTCGAGCATTCGAGCGAATGGCACAGAGAGGATGTGACTGTGACGGGCATTGCCTTTCATCCGGGTCAGAGCCGATTGTGGGAGGAAGAGAAAGATAATGACAATGAAACAGCTAGTAATGCAGTGAAACTGTCGTTGGGAGGAAAATCCATGCAAGGAGGTGAGTTGAGCGTCATTGACATGTCACGTCGTGCACGTTGGGGATTCTGTCCGGGAACTGCGCCCGATCTACCACTTGTCCTTGGGCCATATGATGCATTTGCAACTGTGATTCAAATCGATGCTGGTGAAGATGTTAAGAGTCGTGCCTTTTTAAGTCCTGTATCCGTGAATGCCATGGTTGGTTCAAACGATGCAGTGTTCAAGTGTGAACGCGCGAAGGAAAATAAAGAAGGTATTGCAGAAAGCAAAAAACGAGTGATGGTTTCTACGGATGTGCGGTGGACCACATCAAGAGTGGCAGTGGAAAACACAGATGCATTTAAAGTCGACATGTCTCTTCAGGGTGGTCTCAACACTGTTTGTCGAGTGGGAGCTCCGCTCATAGTATCGCTACGTGTACTCAATTTAAGCATGGAGCCACGAGACTTGATGCTTCTCATGGCAAAAGACGGAGAAGGAAGAAAAAATGAATTGCAGTGGGAAAGACCCCTAGAAAAACGGCGCGCTCGTGGCAGACAAGCCTCGGAGTTGAGCATCAATGTAAGGCGTGGGACAATGCTTCATAATCGTGCGCCAATTCTTCTGAAAGAAAATCAAATGTTTAGTACTGCAGTTGTCTCAGAGGTAAATGGGTATACTTTTGGTGTGTGGGGCCTCTCTGGTGATGACGATGGGACAACGCGACACCATCGTGATCATGAGCTATTGGCGGTAGATGCAGCTTTGTTGTTGGGAGAGGTCAAGGGACAACATTCTATTGAAGCAGAACTTAGATTTGTACCACTGAGAGAAGGTACCTTAGATGTTCCAAACCTGAAGTTATACGACAAAAGGGGTGGGAGATGGTACAATTGTGTCCATACACTAAAGATTGTTGCTGCTGCCAAGGTATAAAGTAAGAATCTTGTCTTTCTAGAATCATAACTTCCTGCATATTGCAACATGTCACTTTTATGAAGAATATCTTCTTGTGCAATGCGAAATGCACAAATTGAGTTTAATAGATAAGGCATTTTTGTAAACACTTTAGTTTCATGATGCAAAAGATAATCATTAGGGACAGTTATATGGAACCCACGGGGACCTTGTTTTGTAATACAAAGCATTTTTGTCAATTAGGTCTTTGTTTAGTGTCTGCACTGACACAATTCAGAGAAAATGTATTCATTAAAGTTCAGAATGAAAAGTGGTTTCATCTTACAAACGCAACGGTTGTGTGATTTTGTAATAAGTATTGGAGGTAAAAGTCTTAGAGAGAAAAGAACACATGCATTTTATTATTAAAAGTAAGTTCATCAGACAACATTGTGTTTGTGCAAAATGCAAAAGAAAAGAAGTGACGTGGTCCATGTCACATCAACCCTCCCCCAAACCACTAAGCCTATCCACATTTGAAGTGAGAGGAACTTTTATGTTTATCAAAGTAAAAATATATACTAAACTAGCCGGAGATCGATCACTGTTCACACTGTGGGCAATTTAAGATGACATTTATGTTATGCATTCACAATGTATTGACACAAAGATACACAGAAACCTTCCATCAGACAAAACTACGAGCTAAGTAGGTTTTGCCTGATGAAGTCCTGGGGTTCTATATCACTGCCTCCTAATTCATAGTCTTCGTATACTGTCATGCTCACATGAACAATTCAGCAATACAAAGTACTGCATCTTGTCACGAGAAGGCCAACAACAATTTACTCCATACAATCCTTGCTGTGATTAGCCAAAAATACTTGAAAATTGATTTTAGCGGACATGACGAAATTTCCCAAATGTCAGAGTTTGTACAATAATTGCACCAACTCATTTGTGCTAACAGTCTTTAAACAGACCTATTTCAAGAAAATGATACAACAGTAAGTGCTAGAATTGCACATGCACACATGAGCAAGTGTTGGCATTAGATTGTCCATCCAAAGCCAGATTTGTGGAGCGACAGATGTTAATTTGTTTGTTTTGAGATGACAAGGCCCTAACAAGTAAATAGTCACAAATCTGTATTTCTTAGATTTCCATGCAAAAATGCTTTGGCAGATAGAGTTGATAATTTGTTGTATGTTGTTGAATCATGGGGAATTGTGTTAACGAGATGATCTTTGAGCTGAGAATATTTCTTGCAAAGCTGATGAAAATTTGTTCTGGAACATAGCCATAAAACAAATAATTTTACATCTAAGATAACTTGATGCACCTCAGTGCAGTCAATGACATGAGAGGAGCCAACTCTGCCACAACTAGGATCATTACCATTATGCCAACAAACTTTTCTATTTAGTTGGAGGAATGTGAACACTGATATTGATAGAGGACATGATATTTATGCACATATAGAAAGGTGAGAATCTATTCGGAAATCTGCTCATCTAAATTGTGTATCTTTTGTTGTGCTGCTGCTTCAGCATCAATGCATATGGAAAATGGGGCATCTGGGGATTTTTAATATTGTGATTGTCAAAATTGCTTAGCTTTCATGCCTTTATCTGTATTTCAGAAAGAGGTGTCTCTTTGAGGCATCTTTTTGTCCATCACAAAAACATGGATCTAGATAACATACTTTTTGGTGCGTACATAGCTGTTGGCATTCTCATTTGTGATTATCTGATGATAAGGGTTGATGTTTGGTGGAAATGACTTGGAGTAGACAATGTTCTCAGAAAAGTGTGGCATTTGTGCACTTGCACAATCTTGTCTATATAGCTTATAATCACATTCAATCTACGGCAGGGTTTCTACATGGGTCAAATGTTAGCGCAATTATTTTGTTGAAGCAATAAAAATGTTGCAGTTAATTCATATACTCTAAAACTTCTTATACCCTATTGAGGAAAGAGGTACAGCTCTTAAGACAACTAGTGTGTCTGCTTGTTTTTTAATCTTTGAAATTTCTGTTTAACTCCGTATGATGAATTCATGAAGTCTCTTGGAGGTGCCATCTATTCTCTTGATTTGGCTCTCTTGTATACAACATGGTTGAAATTTATCTTTGACTCCACTTATTCTATCTTTTCCTCCCAGCAACAGACTCCTTCATTCTTTGACTTTATGAAACATAAACAAACCCAACTTGCCACTAAATAGCAATGAATGACAATCATGTGGTCTTACACCCTACAAAGGCTTGGAACATAGAAAGGCTGGTTTTTCACATATGATCAAAGGTAGAATTTTGCAATTGCATCATGGAGAACAAACTCTGGTGTGTACTATGATGCTGAATTCATTAGGAGACCTCTAAAATTTCTCTCTCATTATTACTGATAAGATGTGTTCCGATCATTGAGTGAAAAATAGTGTATTCAGAAATGTCATTGAACATATGAACACTTTTCTACCAGTGTAAAGTGTGTTCTGTCTCCATACTCAACCACACCTCTGTGGTAATTGAAAATAAAAGAAAAAGGCACATCTCTTTCTTGATGATCAAGATATTCTACCTTTGGCACTTCTCATGCAAAACATGAGCATTGTATTATTCCTAGGATGACAATGATGTCATGGATGCACAACATTCGGAACATGTGGCAAAGATTTTGAAGCATGGTGATTTCAATGGCATCACAAATGATGTTAACCTAATGGCAAACTTTGTCCATTTTGGCAACACTATCATTCCCCTGCCTTGCGGTGAGCATAAAGACCCCCATGTAGTTTCTTGTATTCTACTTCTTTTTGAGCCCTGCGCATCTAATTAGTTCCAGTGCTGATACCATCAGAGTAAAGAGAATTACCCTTTTCTCTTCATTTATATCTTCATGATGTGATTAGCAGCTGGAAATGCAGCTTCTTACTCAAGTTACCTTCAGCTTGAACATGAAAATCACTGGTGTAAGATTCCAAAGGTCCGCTATGAGACATCATTCATCCTGCAAGAGTTGTTCCCAATAACAGTATCTGTGTAAAGCAAGCTAAAGGTATCCACTGCAATATCATGTTATTGATGGTAATTATACGAGAAGATGAGGTGCATGTTTCATTGCACATGCTGTACATATACAGTGTCCAGACAAAGTCTATGAGATAATTGACAACATACAGTTCCTCTCTGCAACATGAGCTGCAGATGGGATATCAATACTTATTAGTATTGATTGCAAGATTAAAGGGGGATATTGTTTTCAATTGGGCAGATGCCAAATATTGAGCTCTTATCAAATATGCCGCTGATCACTAAGTGCAATGTAGCTCTCATTCCAAATAACATTGTGCTGTTAGAACAGATTGAGATATTTAGGGGTAGTATGCAAATAAGATGGTGGTTTGCAGCTGAAGAAACAGCTTTCAACCGAGGCAGTTGCAACATTACTAATGACATAGAGACAAGTCGGCGAGCAAGACTTTGCAGCTAGAGAAGTGGTGATTGCCTATTGCTCTGAAGGCAGTATGTCAGTACGGGTGGTGCTGACACATGTGAGAAGGATGTTGCTAAGCTACATTGACCTAAGCCGGAAGTAGTTGAAAAGTAGTTGTAGATAAAGAAGTAGAAAAATGTGTATCCAGGTGATTGGAAGTTATGTTTATGAGCGATTTAATTGGGTGAAAATGAGGACTGTAAACTATCAGTCCTCACGCTTTTAACATGAAATTTTCATGGTAAATCGATTTGTGTCACAATTGACTATTTGTGAAGTTTTAACTGTGAAAACTTATCTGTAACATCAAGTGTCTTTATGGGGGAAGACTTGTTGTGAGGTGAAGTACTTTCTTGGGAAGTACTTCTTGTCAAGTGAAGTGTTTTTCTGTGAAAAACGATACATATCTTCTCGAGACAACACTTTTTGTGAAGTGTAGTGTTTATACTTCCTTTGTTGTGGAAGTATATTGATTTGGGCTCATTAGGTCCTGTTTTGGGGTCCAAAGGCCTGGGGAGCTACCTTGGCTCATGTCATGCATTCAACATCAAGCAGGTGGATGGCATGATTGGCTGGGAATATTAAATGTGTTTCTTTTCATTAAATGATGGGTTTTGTTACCTGCATGCTTTGTCATGTGGATGGCAAGGCATCTTGATGGATAAAGCATGGTCAAAAGCTTACCACCCACATCCTTCATGTTCATGTATGTGGGGGAGACAGACAGACCACATTTTATTTTGCTAGCTTACTCTTTGATGAGCACAAAACTGTTGAGATATGGTAATTGTGAAGTTATATTCAAATAATTCATATTATTTAACTTACCCATCTCTAAAATAAAAGGAAGGTATGAAGGATAGTCACTCTCTTGATGAGAGTTCAGAAGAAAAAGTGCCACTGAAGCAATGAGATGATGATGCATTCCATCTTGAAGCAATACACCAGCTCTGTTTGTCAAACAATCACACTGATGGCACTAGAATGGCACTGATGTCATGAGTTAGATTTCCCATATCCCCATAAATTACCTCAAATGGCAGTCAAAAATAAGTTCACATTAAGAGAGGGATGTAGTTGCATCCCAGGAATCAAAGATTTTAACATGTTGGCAGACTATCAACAATGATGATTTTTAAACCTTATTTAAAAAGTTCAATGATGGAAGCAATGATTGCATCTATCCTCTGTACAACACAGTGGCAGATCCTCAATTAACAATAATAAAAAATGAATAAGGAGCAGTGTAATGAAACCCAATACATTTTCTAATGTAACGCCATGTTTTGTGTCAGTGTACTGACATAGACCCCATTTTGGAAAAGATGTGATTTTGTATTACAAATTCATGGTTTTGTGTGACAATCTTGTCTCAACATAGATGTAGACTACCTAAGATAGAAGCATCATTCTTTTTTTGGCTGGTGATGCAAATAGTCAAAGTCAAACAAACCTGATTTGGGCTAATCTACCCTATTGGTTAGATTGCTACAACTTGTTTGTACTCTAACCTGCCACAATGATTCTTTCCATCTCACTTCATTATAGACCTTTGCTAAAGGTCTGTTGTGACCTATTGATCTTGTTAATCACATTGTAATATGGGAGTGGTGTATCCCATATACTTGTGAAAGGCAAATCATAGGAAGAGTTGTTGATGAACTATAGAGGAAATCAATAGGGTTTAACTTTCCTCTTTCTACATCCAACAAGGTCAAAGTAGTTAAGGTAAGATTTGGGGTACAAGGACTTAATATCACCATGTTATTCTGTTTTTGCAACAATCTGTGCAAAATAGGTAGGAATTAGTACTGTGATCACGGTGTGAATTTACTCCTATTAATACTATGATAAAAACCACAATACCCTCCCTTTTTTAAAGATACTTATTTGGTCATTTGCAACTGATGTTGCACTGATTGTTGCTCAAAATATTCATTTTTTGCAACAATGCAACCGGTCATTCACATAAAAAATACACTACGACTCCCAGCCCAAATTCACGATGTGTCACTGCTGCAACGCTATGGTGCCCTATTTGATAAAATTGCTGTGCGGTGTCTGTACATTAGGTAACAGGCGCCACACAGGTGCAACAACCATGGCCACAGCCATGTGGCTGCTGAACACAGCATTATCATTACCACTTAAGAAACATTAAACTCATCAGCTTCAAAACCAATAGCTGCCAAACCCAAAGCCACCTGAGCATGGCTCCATTAATTACTAATTTTATTATTAATTTAATTATTCAATTAATGAACATTAACTAAGTTGAAATAAACAAATAAATCAACTTGTAAAACTCAATAGGCTCCATTAATTACTAATTTTATTATTAATTTAATTATTCAATTAATGAACATTAACTAAGTTGAAATAAACAAATAAATCAACTTGTAAAACTCAATAAAATTACTTTCTTAGTCTAGTTTATGATTTAAAGCGACAAATACATGTAAAGGTTGATTGTTGTTTTTGTTATGATGATTGAGGGGGGATAATTGCAGCCTCGGCGGCAGCAAATGTGACAATGATGGCGAAGGTGACATCCACGGCAACAGTGGCAGCAAAGGCGTCCACGGCAAAGGTGACATCCACAGCAACAGGGTCAGAAAACGCGATGGCGGCAGGAATGGGCGATGGTAGTGATGGGCAACAGCAGCAGCAACAACAGCAGTGATGGCTGATGCCTTGACGATGGATGCAGCATCGCTGGTTGCAATGGGAGACAGCAGCTACGGCAATGGCAGCGATGGGCGGCAGCGATGGGCAGTGGCAATAGCGACAGGGCGGCAGCAATGGATGGCGGCAACAGCAACGGCAGCAACAACGGCGGCAGAGATGGCGGCAGAGACAATGGCAGCAACGGTTGGTGGCAGCAACGGCAGTGGCGACTGATGCCTTGCCAATGGCGGCAGCATTGGCGGTTGCAACGGGTGACAGCAGCAGTGATGGCAGCGAGGGGCAGCAGCAATGGGCAGTGGCAATAGCGACAGTGACGGGTGGCAGAAATGGGTGGCAGCAACAGCGACAGCGACAGCGACAGCGACAGCGACAGCGACGGCAGCTCCCTTGATGGCAGCTGCAGCAACGGCTTGATGGATGGACGAGCGAGGGGAACGTACTCCCTTGGGAGTTCTATCCTAACCTACATCGCCGCCAGAGCCATCGCCGAAACTGTATTGCCATGGGCGCTGAAGGGGGGGGGAGTTGTCGGCTAGCTTGATTACACATAATGAAGTAAACTATGTAGTTTCTCCCACATAAAATAACAGCATCGTGATTATCTAACATCATCATGCTTACAGATGCTTACACTAAATTACCATGATCACGTGAATTTGTGACACATTGGGTTCTCATAACATTATTTTCACTTTTCACACGACCGTGTTGCAAGGTTTGTTGTAAAAATATTAAATACGTGCATGTTATTCTGTTTTTGCAACAATCTGTGCAAAATAGGTAGGAATTAGTACTGTGATCACGGTGTGAATTTACTCCTATTAATACTATGATAAAAACCACAATACCCTCCCTTTTTTAAAGATACTTATTTGGTCATTTGCAACTGATGTTGCACTGATTGTTGCTCAAAATATTCATTTTTTGCAACAATGCAACCGGTCATTCACATAAAAAATACACTACGACTCCCAGCCCAAATTCACGATGTGTCACTGCTGCAACGCTATGGTGCCCTATTTGATAAAATTGCTGTGTGGTGTCTGTACATTAGGTGACAGGCGCCACACAGGTGCAACAACCATGGCCACAGCCATGTGGCTGCTGAACACAGCATTATCATTACCACTTAAGAAACATTAAACTCATCAGCTTCAAAACCAATAGCTGCCAAACCCAAAGCCACCTGAGCATGGCTCCATTAATTACTAATTTAATTATTAATTTAATTATTCAATTAATGAACATTAACTAAGTTGAAATAAACAAATAAATCAACTTGTAAAACTCAATAGGCTCCATTAATTACTAATTTTATTATTAATTTAATTATTCAATTAATGAACATTAACTAAGTTGAAATAAACAAATAAATCAACTTGTAAAACTCAATAAAATTACTTTCTTAGTCTAGTTTATGATTTAAAGCGACAAATACATGTAAAGGTTGATTGTTGTTTTTGTTATGATGATTGAGGGGGGATAATTGCAGCCTCGGCGGCAGCAAATGTGACAATGATGGCGAAGGTGACATCCACGGCAACAGTGGCAGCAAAGGCGTCCACGGCAAAGGTGACATCCACAGCAACAGGGTCAGAAAACGCGATGGCGGCAGGAATGGGCGATGGTAGTGATGGGCAACAGCAGCAGCAGCAACAGCAGTGATGGCTGATGCCTTGACGATGGATGCAGCATCGCTGGTTGCAATGGGAGACAGCAGCTACGGCAATGGCAGCGATGGGCGGCAGCGATGGGCAGTGGCAATAGCGACAGGGCGGCAGCAATGGATGGCGGCAACAGCAACGGCAGCAACAACGGCGGCAGAGATGGCGGCAGAGACAATGGCAGCAACGGTTGGTGGCAGCAACGGCAGTGGCGACTGATGCCTTGCCAATGGCGGCAGCATTGGCGGTTGCAACGGGTGACAGCAGCAGTGATGGCAGCGAGGGGCAGCAGCAATGGGCAGTGGCAATAGCGACAGTGACGGGTGGCAGAAATGGGTGGCAGCAACAGCGACAGCGACAGCGACAGCGACAGCGACAGCGACGGCAGCTCCCTTGATGGCAGCTGCAGCAACGGCTTGATGGATGGACGAGCGAGGGGGGAACGTACTCCCTTGGGAGTTCTATCCTAACCTACATCGCCGCCAGAGCCATCGCCGAAACTGTATTGCCATGGGCGCTGAAGGGGGGGGGAGTTGTCGGCTAGCTTGATTACACATAATGAAGTAAACTATGTAGTTTCTCCCACATAAAATAACAGCATCGTGATTATCTAACATCATCATGCTTACAGATGCTTACACTAAATTACCATGATCACGTGAATTTGTGACACATTGGGTTCTCATAACATTATTTTCACTTTTCACACGACCGTGTTGCAAGGTTTGTTGTAAAAATATTAAATAATTGCATGGTATGATTTCCAAAGTAGAACACCATAAATTTTCCATATCTGATGGATGACTCAGCCTTAATGTGAGTATTAACATTGATGACATCGCGATTGTTAGACTATGGGGTAGATTACCCTTTTGGGTTTATCACTGAACATTTTCTTGAGCAAGAGGCATTTCAAATTTTGTTTAATACTGCCATATAAACCTGGTTCATTGGATTTTAAGAACCACCTTACTTGAACTAGTGGAAATAGTTCAGAAACTAAGCATTTCTGGAGAAAGCCAATAAAACACTACATAAAGCTCATCTTTCTATGAAGTTTTGGTGCATCATACACAAACTAAAGTTGATCCAATAAAAACATTATGATTTTCTTTCACAACACTGAGATTATGTCAGCTTTTTCTCAGGTTTTATCTGGTTGTAAATACATCGTGTTCAAACTACTTAATTCATCAAAAATCAAAAACCTTTAACAGCAAGTTGGTCAAACATACTAAGCAATTCTAGTCAAATAATAACAGTGTAAATAAAAAATATTTTGGCATCCCAAAGAAATAGACAAAATTCTATAATAAACTCCAAATTTTGTTCTCCTTCTCATTCTTTGTGTTCTTTCTTCCCTTCTCTTCCTTCGTTTCCTTCGTTTCCTTCGTTTCCTTCTTTTCCTTCTTTTCCTTCTTTTCCTTCTTTTCCTTCTTTTCCTTCTTTTCCTTCTTTTCCTTCTTTTCCTTCTTTTCCTTCTTTTCCTTCTTTTCCTTCTTTTCCTTCTTTTCCTTCTTTTCCTTCTTTTCCTTCTTTTCCTTCTTTTCCTTTTGAGAGAGAGGAGGCAAAGATGTGAATGTGAGACAAGGTGGAGGAGACAGAAGTGGAGGAGAAGTGGAGGAGAACAAGGTGGAGGATGAGTTTGGGTTTAGGATGACAAGGAGAACAAGAAAGACAAGACAGAGGAGATGGATGAGCGAGTGAAGAAGGAGAAGGAGGAGATAAAGGAGGTGGATACAGATAGGAAGAATTAGTGGGATGATGATGAGAAGAAGTATAGGGGATGTATGACAAGAATGAGAAGGAAGTGGATGCAAAGAGGGAGATGGAGGACAAAAAGAAAGAGAATGGGAGGATCGGGGGATGATGAGGAAAATGAGGTTGAGGAGAAACATGAAGAAAAGAAGGAGATGGAGGAGAGTGGGGAGAAGGAGGAGAAGGGGGAGAAGTAGAAGTAGAAGCAGAAGCAGAATGAGGATGAGGATGAAAGGGAGTAGAGGGAGGAGAATTGGGAAAATTGTGAGAATTAGAAAAATCGGGGAAAGTAGGAGAAGTAGTAGGATTAGGAGGTTGAATTTCAGTATGAAATTGATGATGATGTTGAGGATGAGGTTTAGAATGAGGTTGAGGTTGATGATGAGGTTGAGTTTGAGATTGATGATGAAGTTGAGGATTAGGTTGAGGATGACAATTTTGACAAAGATGACCAGGGTGGGTAGGATGCAGGATGTTGAGATGGATAAGGATGGAGCAGAGGTAAGATTCGTTGATATTTTCCCCCATTTTTATGTAGGGACAGAAATATGCTTTCTCTTGATTGACTCATCAACATATTGATTATGATATTTAATGCTTTTGAAAAGTCAGAGCAAGTTTTTACCTATAAAGAGTTCATTCATGTCTTTCTTTGTCATGCTGTAGACTCATTAACATGATATGATTATGTGTAATCTGGTATGGCACATAGTTGGTACTTTTATTTATTCATGGAGTAAGGCACAACCTTACAGCTACCCATACACATGCTGGAACTTCACTTTTGTGAACATCTCAAGTATGTGTATGCAAATCAAAAGTCCTTCCTCCTTCTGTCTCAAACCTTCACTTTAAATCAAAGGGTATTTTTCAGGTAAAATGTTATGAGAACAAAATCCACCCTTTATCCTCAGGTGAATCAGAGCACACCAAAAAAACTTTGTTTTTGAGTATGTGCACATTTGTTAGAAGGAAGGTCAACACATGTAATCAAAAACACAATGTAATTCAAACAAATCTTTGAGAAACGAATCCTCATTACTGGTATCTCAACTTGTCTTCTTTTCAAAAATTGGACATCTGACAAGAAACTAAGGAAAAATGTATCTTTAAGACTTCTTCCCAAAAGCAGAGTTTCCATTACAACTAAGATTTCGAATTTTTCACAACTCTATGAAACTAGCAGCCGCTGCAAGATTTATGCAGCAAGCAGGAAAATCACTTCAGCTGTATGATGAGGACCAACAAGAACATAGTGTAGGAAGTTTCTTTTTGCAAGAGTATCATGAATTGAAACATAAGAAGTAGGAAGCATCTTCCTTGACATCTCCTGGATATGGTACAGTGTAGATTCCAACGTAAAAATTAATCTATAGGTCTCATCAGATTATAAGATTATTCAACCCAATTTTCTTTACATTGTGTTCTTGGCATAGTTAAATGCCCAGTGCGAACATAAGACAAATGCAACAACACACTGACCTGTATAGCTCCACATAGCACCTCCTTCTCCTCCATCTCCTCCATCTCCTCCTTCTCCTCCTTCTCCTCCTCCTTCTCCTCCTCCTCCTCCTGCTCGTCCTCCTCCTCCTCCTCCTCCTCATTCTCCTCCTCCTCCTCCTCCTCCTCATTCTCCACCTTCCCCTCCTCCTCTTCCTCCTCCTTCGCCTCCTCATCATCCGTCCTCCTCATCCGCCCTCCTCATCCTCCTTGTTCTCCTCATCCTCCTCGTCCTCCTCGTCCTCCTCCTCCTCTTCCTCCAGTGAGACAGTCTTTTTCAAATTTTGCCATAACAGGTACTTCCACAGTAGACTCAAGTGCTATTTTTTTGGATTGATGTACATGGCATGTTTTGATCTCTGTTTCTGTTAAAAAGTATGTCTAATTTCAAAAATGGATGTTTTCACATGCAAGGCACTTGCAAAGCAAGCGTCCATTAACAAATACTTTAACTGTAGTCCTGACGCACCACTTTTGTAATAAGCAAAAGTGTTTTTGTCAATTTTTGTAATTTTGTACAACTTTTTCCACAGACATTGCAGCCGGATTTATCCACAAAACTACGGATTCATCTTTTCATAAGCTTTGATTGGTATATTGGTCAATGGGTGTCTGACCACCACAAGATATTCAAAATCAACCTCGAACATGCATGTTCCTGGAAAAATATGCCACCATCTCATTGTGTACTTGTGTTACACTCTGTAGACACAAATAATCATGTATGGGTGAAAACATAGATGGATGGATGGGAGATTAATTCCTATAAAAACAACTTACATTGGCATTCTTCCCATCTTCCCAACAATCCATTATGAGGAGAACAACCATGTAACAAAAACAGGATGGTTGAAACAGTGTCGTTTCTCCCAAAAACTGTGAATCCAGCCAAACAAAGTGGAAGTGTGGTGCAGGTGGTGGTGTGGTGGGTGCGATTGTCACAGACTTGGTGTTGCAACAGAATTTTTCATGAACATGGTGATGCTTTGGTGGTAGTGGAAATAATCATTGTGCAAAAGAATCGTGTTGCATCTAGTTTTTGGTACATTGAATCTGGAATA
Organism: Cyclotella cryptica; assembly: GCA_013187285.1. Lineage (NCBI taxonomy): Eukaryota > Bacillariophyta > Thalassiosirophyceae > Thalassiosirales > Thalassiosiraceae > Cyclotella > Cyclotella cryptica. The sequence goes on from JABMIG010000172.1 coordinate 248,306, forward strand.
TGAAATGCGGGCAGTACTACAGTTAAAATGGTATAATCTTAGACAAGCCACACTTTAAACCTATGACTTCCTCTATTTTTTGTGAATTGCATTCTTTCTAGATTGGTACAAAAATTTGTAGCAGCTTACTAGTAATGCGGAATTGACATATTTGATATTTGTTACATCACAAAAGAACAAAAGTTACGGGATTTTGTATCAGCAATATTCAGCCTTTCGTAGTGATGGTGAAAATTATGATTAGACGTGCATCAGGATTGTGTCATCTTTTAAAAGAGATTTCTGACATCACATGTCATTTTTAAGAACCTATAGGTGATGGATGAATGTTTTACATTTGGTGGTAAAACTCTTTACCTTCCGTGGTAAAACTTTGCCTTTGATGGTAAAACTTTACCTTAGATGGTATAATTTTACCTTCGGTGGTATTTACCAACAACCGGTGGTAAAACTTTTACCACTGGAGGTAAATATGACATTAGTGGCAACAGCAACCAAAAAGGGGAACTACATCCGGGATGCTTTGACTTCTTGAATTGTCATGTGTTGGCTCCAACAACACGTGACCCATGGTAAAGTTCCATGATTCATCCATTGGAATTCAATGCCATCTCAAAACCTCATCAGCCTCCAGTTTACAATCTATGATTTCATGAACCTCTCCCTCAACTTCCAAACCACATTGTTTGCCTCTTAATACTCTTCCAACAAAGAAGACTCCCTCTCTCTTCCCACACAGTACCTCCACCCAGTTAATGCCCCCTGTCATCCCCTTTCCTTGCTTGCAACCTCCATCACTTTGAATGAGGAAACCATCCTCACATTGCATTCCCTTTCACCCTCAACACTTCTCACCTCCTTTCCTCTCCGTGCTGCAGTGTATGAATGGAGTGGAAGACAATGTACTCCTGGAACTGGGGACGAAGTAGACATCTCCAATCTCTCAAGAAGCTGTTAATCGTCAGATACCAGAGTTTGGATCCAACAGTTCATTTCCTAACTCTGGTTTCATGACTAGTTCACCACGTGGGAGGATCCTTTGATCGATAGGACATTCATTTCTCATCCAAACATGGTCCCAGGGGTAGGGACGCTGAATCACCTAAAGATGGTGACGAGGCAGGTGAGGACCCGGAGGTGCCACAATGACTCTTTTACAGTATAGACCATGATGGCGATGGTGGGACACAAGGTCAGGCTAAGAACCAAAAGGGATGGAAAAACAGCAGGGGTCAGTGTTTTAATGTAGCACATCTTTTTGATTTGTTGCTGGGGCGCTGGCGCTGATGGTGGTGTGTGTAGTGGTGGTAGTGGTGGTAACCACTTTACCTTTTACACTGGTGGTAATCACATTACCACCGGTGGAAAACGCCCTATTACTGGTGGTAAACACTTTACCTCCAATGATAAAATTTTGCCTCCAATGGTAAAGCGTTTACCTCGGGTGGTTAAGCGTTTACCTCGGGTGGCTAAGTGTTTACCACAGTCGGTAGCATTGTTTCCGCCTAAATAATTTAAATCTGGCGAGAACCTTTTCTTCAGTAATCATCATGCGAACTTGAAGTCACAGCAACAGTGTGTAAAATTAAAAATAAGTACTACCTATGATTAATTACGTTTTCAAACTCAAATGCCAGATTTTATTTTTATTATGCGAGGAATCCAATGATGTCATAAGATAAAATGCTATAACATGTCACTGAATGTGTGTGGAATGTGGTGAAACCGTGTAATTTTAGTTAACATTCTGTAGGATCCACAGAAGTTTGTAAAATTCTGCTCCTTCAGAATTTACTAAGACGGTTAATCAAGACCAAGCAAGGGATCTACTCGAGAAGCTTCCAAGCTCTTCGGAGCAGCTTAGGAGCTCGTACAAGACGCACAACACAACACAACGCACAAGCAAGACGCGATCACAGTTGGCCCCAGGAGACAGCGGACGCCATCAAGATGGTCCTATGGAGATGATATTTATCAGTTGCGAAATGATGCTAAGCTATCAAGAGGAAGAGACGAATCTTCTTGTCAAGACGGTGGCAAGGGCTTTTGGCTTGACAAGATGGCAGACTGACCATAATTGCAATGGGCTCATAAAAACTGTGCCTTCCCGAATCAAATCCAGCACTACAAAGCCAACTTTGTTACAAGCTAAAGCGAACTCAGTCCTTTCATCGTCAAGTACACCGCAAACTCGACTTACAATATGGCGCACAATTACACTATCAATTCGAAAATCTCCAACCCATCGTTCTCTGCAGTCGAGATCGACAAACAGGTCAAAAGACAACTAGTTGTCAACACAATCACCAAACACTGCAGTTCGTCCCCACACACAATTTTGCAACTATTTAGCCAGGTCATAATAAAATGGCAGTAAATTATGCTGCAAAATCCTTTCTGGCGGCTACACGAATTATTCTTATAAGGTTTACGTGAAAGACCAACCAGACGTATGCGTCTTTTCCAAGCTAAGCTTTGAGTTTGCCCTGTGGAACCCCGACAAATCGAGCCATTATGATTTGAAACGCACGGAAAACGAGTGGGAAATCATGATGACCATATCCAGAGTTGCTCCTGACTGTGTCGTCTCGCCTCTGGATTGCTGGGATGTAGACCAGGACGGTCAGCGCATGAAATTGCTTGTGACAGAATGGTCTAATGCTGACGAGCAGTTTGCCAATCAATTCATCGATGGTTACGTTGATCCTAGAATAGCCCCGAAATTGGCAGATCTATTTGCTGCACCTCACAGCATTCATGATTTTGCCCCCAATTTCAATTCAAATGTTCAACCTTGCATGGAGAACATTTTTGAACAAATGAGGAGTGCTATTGTTGATTATTGTTCCAGTAGGAATCCGCAGACTCGCACTCAGGCGTACTGCGTCTCTGTTGGGAACAAAGTCGCAGAAGTCATCGAAGAAATGATACGTGACTATCACAGGCAAGATTGCCTGATCCACAGTGATGCTCATGCGTTCAACATTTTGGTGGAATCTAAGCCTTCTGTTGCAGAGCTGGAAGGGTTTGGCCCCAGTGGAAAATTCGTTTTATGTGATTGGGAAATGAGCATGGCAGGTCCCATGGGACGTGATGTTGGGCTTGCGCTGTCTTTTCCCATTGCTTGTCTCATTGCTCATGGGATTAACAGCAGCAAAACTGAAAGCATCAATGAATACATTACATCCTTGCTTGATTGCTATTGTTCAAGAATGGTTGAATTGGGCAAAACGGAAAATGAAATTACTGCTCTTTACCGCAATATTATTGGATGGTCCGGGTATTTTCAATTTGGAGCCTTCTACTTCGCAAATTGTTTCGTCGATTTTTTCCCGGTGCAAAATGCACGTGACAGGGAATATGTGCGTGATGCCATGGGCATTTTAGGTCTTAAGTTGATGCGATTTTCCTTTGACCCCTTATACCTTCCTAAGTCAACAAACATTGATCAAATGAAGGTCTTCTTTCGCGAGTTGTTGGAAGATGAAGTATCACGGGCGGACTTTTCCCTTACTACCACTGATACCGAAAAGAAGCCAAGGATGTCATCTTCGCTTCGGGCAGCTGATCGTCGCCTCAGTGATGCAATGGTAAATTTTGCGACAACAGATCTACAGATCAGTCTTTCTTTTTTCAATGAAAGTAATGCATTGGAGCAATGAGCAGAGTGTGTTGTCATGTATTTGAGCAAAAGGAACATGATCAAATTTGCCTTCGATTAAAACTAGTCTATCACTTTCAGCTATTGACAATGATGTAAAACAATTAACTGATTACGTTGACTTTTTATTCAAGGGAACTCAACATTCTAACTGACATACTCAGGCTCTAACAGTACTTAATTCAAGATGCAGTAAACAGATCCCTGACTTGCGACTCGCACCTATCTAAGAGAAAGTGTAGTCTTCAGAGACTCTCGGCTACTGCAAGTTATTCGGCTAAAAACTGTAAACATTTACTACATAAAATGTTATGATGAGTTAACGTCGTACGTTGGTACTAGCTGTGATTGCAGGAGAACATGTCCATCGGATTTTTGACCAAGCAGCTGATGATGATTGGGGGCATCACTTTGCAGAAAGATAAATTCAGATTTGAGATTGCTGCTAGTTGGAAGACCAAATAGATTTCCTCATTGTATGTATCTCATCTGAGTGCTGGTGAAGTGTTTCTTTGAGCTCTCGCACTTCTGCGGTTATCTGTTTCAAACTCTCAACCAAAACTGGCGCCAAACGTGAATAATGAAGCCCTTTCCAGCCCTCCTTGTCATTGTATACGAGTTCAGGGATCACTCTCTCGACATCTTGTGCAATGAAACCAATTTGCTTTCCTTGGCTGCTGACATCTAAATTGTGATCATTCCCAAGTCGATTGAAAGACAGCATTCCTGATAAGTCAAGATCATACGATACACCTTCAAGCTGGAGAATCTTTTCCAAAGCATCTGCGCTGTCAATTTTTTCGATATTTCTTTTAAAGCGCTTGTCAGAGACGTCAACGTACGGGCCCGACCCAAAAACAGAGCCGCTGACTGTAAGCGCACTGTCAATGTACGTGTCGCCTGCTACGTGAAGTCCCGAATCTATAGTCGTACCTCCAATGACATGCAACTTCTCGATTTCTGAGATAGTGCCGCCAACAATATCAGCATCTTTGACCCTGCCGCGAAAGTCGGAGCCTTTATGGGCAAAACTGACTGTTCCTTTCACGTTAACGTCACCGAGAGCTCCATATCTGTCGATAGATATTGGTCCCATTTGGAGCGTGCCATCCAATCCCAGCACAGCCAAACCGTCTGACGTAACAGTTTTATCTTGTTGGATATCAAGGATTGAAACTCCTTTTGCTTTAATGTAGTTTGCTGTGATGTCAATTGGTCCGTCGACAGTCCCGCTTGAGATCTTGGCGTTCGTCATTTCTTGTCCGTTCAAGTCAATTGGTTTTGTTAATATGACTTTGCTGTTTATTTGCAAGCGGTCTTCGCTCTCTTGCTTAATGGTTGGCAAGGCCTTGATTGCTCCATCTTCTCCAACGATTAATATCGAACCAGCTGACGCTTTGGAGTTAAATTCAGATATAGCTAATGAATCCATTCTCACGTCTTTGAGCGTAAGCCCTGTAGCCGTGACATTGTGGAGGACCGAGTTCTCAATTCTGCCATTCTCGAAATTTAACTCATTTAGGACTGTTCCAGCACTTAGCTCGGCATTCCTCAATGTATGAAAGTTTAAATCGACGTCAGATTCTATGGCAATATTGCCTCCGAGTGCTTCCAACGACGAGACCTTCACAACTTTCCTATTGTCATCCCACCGAAGATGCCCCGTGGTCGACAAAGTACCATCGCTGTTGACTATGGCAAGGCCAAATCCACTCTTCCCTGTCGATGCCTGTGATCGCAATGCCAAAGTGTCGACTGTCAAATGTCGAATGCCCTCAATAGTGGAATCTACCAATGCGGCGTTTACAATCTCCCTACCGCGAAAGTTAATGGAGTCACCGATGAATGTGTTTGCGCTGAACTTATCCATCTTAACTGCGAGTTCTTTTTCATCAAAGATCAGCGACGGGTCAGAATCAAGTTCTCCATTTGATGACACAAAAGCGATTTGGCCGTGCTGACGAGGGCTAAAGTCGCTATCTTCGCAACCGCCCCGTGCAGGGGCAGACACAAGCAATGATGCTGTGAATATTGTATTTAGGTGCATGATTTTTCTTGTGGGTTGAATGGGTTGAATTCCAGTAAAGGTTATGACGACGTATCTGGATTCGGCTCACTAGGAATCGCAGGCAGCTTAGCATGGTGATTAAGTAGAAAGTTGAAAAGGAATTCGAAATTGAAACAAACAACTTAAATTCATGTTGTATTTAAATTTTATTACTCTCTTGGCTCTATGGTTACACAGTGGATTACTAAGTGATGAAGAGAATGATTGGTAAATCGTCTTAGAGATCCATCTGAAATTCTCCCCTGATAGTTTGAGAAAGGTATTTCAAGCTGAAGGATGAATCGAACGCGTATCGATCAATAGAACGTGTCAGTATTAAGAAAAAAGTAACTTTTACTTGTACCTTATTATTCCTCGCATATGGACGAAAATATGAAGCCGGCACCGTCTAGATGCAACTTTGTAACTTTATCTCGACATCTATTTAATCAATTCGTACTTCACCTCAATTGGCAAGAAATAAGTTTCCCTCTCGATACCGCCATACGCCCAGCATACCACAGTTCGTCGTTGCAAGTCAAACCCTCCGAAAGAAATTCTAATGAGCCTCCTTCTCGCAATGGTCTTTGTATTGCGATTCGTTCATAAGCCCCTCCAATTCACTGGCATTTGACATCTCCATCTTAATGAACCAGGCAGCATCCTCAGCACTGGTGTTCACCATCCCTGGGTCGTCAGACAACGCATCATTTACTTCCAAAACCTTTCCCGAGATAGGGGCATACACATCAGATGCCGCCTTGACAGATTCGACGGATCCAAAAGAATCTTTGGCGTCAAATTCGTCGCCTGCCTCGGGTAGATCCACGAAGACTATGTCTCCAAGCGCCGCTTGGGCGAAATCAGTGATGCCAATTGTGGCGACGTTCCCCTCAACCTTGCAATATTCATGTGCTGCGAAATTGATTGCGACATTTTTGTTGTTTGACGAAATGAAGCAGTGAGTTGCAGAGAACGTGGATTGATATGGCTGATACCTGCTGATACCCCGACGGTGAAGTTAGCAAGACGGCGCGACTGTCACTTACCAGGTGTGTAATACGTGCTCATCAAACGCGAAGAAGTGAAGAGCGATGATGAAAAGGCTGGCCGAGATGCCTTCAAGGCATGAACTGCGGAGCGCCTTGCGGCATGGGCGAAGAGGACGGATGCCATGTTGATGGTGACGTTGTGTTAGTCAACTTAGAGCCTCTCGGTAGAGGGTATTGTACAATATGGTAGAAGGTAGTGATGACGAAAGAACAAAAATGAAAAATAGAGAGCTTGGGCGGGGAGGATCTTTCGTGACGTGTGTGGAACGTCACCTGATGTTGATTTCGCAGAAAAATGTTGTATCCTCTCATATTCTGGACACATCCAAATGTTGGATATATCTAGGGACCATTTTCTCAAGAGTAGGTCAAGGGAAGGACCGCCCGTCTCTTTTCTCTTTTCTTCCGCCTCTTGAGAGAGACAAAGACCGTTAGCGACACCCTCACGCAACCAGCACCCCACCCACCGCGATAAGATCAATAGAGCTCAATCACTCCATGCGTAAAGAATAGCACCAATCCAAATCGCCTCAGCAAGCAATGACGTATCAATCAAGAGGGAGATCAATATTTGAAGTTGTACTTGTGAGTGCACCCTGAAGTTTTTGATGTCAGCACACATGACTAGCGTCGTCATTGCTCCGCATGAAACGCTTCATCCTGTTGTCTTCGGTCTCATCTTCAATTGCATTCTCTCTTCGTTCCGAAATACCTCTCCCCCACCCCCGTCAACGCTTACGAACTACTTGTGACATGGTCAATCGCCCAGGCAATATGCTTCGTCGCATTCCTAATAGGTTTCATAACAGTACTTTGCATCGGTAACTATTTCCGCGCTAAACGAGCCCAGGAACGACAACGGCAACGACGAGAGGCAAAGCAGGCATCTCAGACTGGGGGAGTTGTGGGAAGGGACTCTAATATGGAGAGAGGGGTGCATGGCAAGGGCGGCGGGGAGTATGAGGCTCCAACATTGCCTCAGGTTGGTGGCTCCCCGGGAAGATTATTGTAACTTTGAGAGTGTTTGTACATAGATCAGCGTTTTCTTTAGCAATGTGCAAGATTATAAGGTGGTGCAATTATGGGGGATCTGTTGTGTGCTTCACTTGCGGTGTTGACGATGGGGAAATGCAATCAACAATCTTTTGGACAGTTTGTTCCAAAAAATAAGCATTTTGAACGGAACATTTCGCTAGGCTTCCATATGTGTCGGCTGCCAAGATAGATGTATCGTGAATCGCTGCAATTAGTGCAGCAGTCTACTGTGATGTAGCAGTGGAGGCCAAGTCAACATTGCCTTAAAATAGGTTTATTTCATGACGAATCAATCCTTTCTCGGGAAGGAAGGTAATGGGTCGATCAAGTGACTTAAAATTGACTGGTCTCTTGATTCAGCCAATTATATACCGTAGTGGTCGGTTAATGTAGTTGAAGGATGCGACATTTCCATTCAAGACTCATCATTTATTTTCCCTTGAGAACGTGTTCCCTCGTCATAAATAATAGATGAGAAAGGTACCAGTTGTTTTGTCAACTCGACAGCAGCGGCACCTTCACCCCACCTTTTCCTGTACAAACATTGATGGTCAGAAACTTCACTGTTTTGCGATACAGTTGATCTCTCCCTCTCAAGAGTTATATTGAATACTTTTCATGTCGTGCGCAGCGAAGGGAACGATGGCTGAAAAATGTGCTGCACGATGTTGGACCTATGGTACCCCTACATACAATATGGTACGATACAAACCAGAACACTTCCTACCTACTCTTAACGACAATACTTGACATGGAGGCACCATAGGGTGTGTATGTAGGGAGAACATAATATTACGGTGTAATAGGAATTCTGCTGGCATGCTGTACAAAATAACGACAGCGCGAACTGTCATGAATGACTGTGATGCGCAGACAGTTGCATGATCGCTTTTGTCAATTACGCTTTGGCTTACCTATCAATAATTATCAGATGCATCTCATCATGCGTCCAATTGCCTTCGTGTCGGCAAGCACAGTGTTGACTGGCTCATCACAGCGTTTTCATGTTTTTCCGCGGCCAACAATTCCGACAATATGCAATCTTCTGCGGCCGGTGGTACCTTCAGAATTGATCAATGTCAGAATGGGTTTACTGTCACTGCACAAACTATGCATGGCATCAACTTCACCTCCCTCTGAAAGTAGCTCGAATCGAAACAACAGAGACGGTCGAGGTCGCAATTACAAGCGAAGGCCTGATCGACGCGTAAGTCGGAATAGAACGCTACCGCCACCGCCAGCCGGCGAACTTGGACGGGAATGCTATCGTTCGTACATAGAAGTAGGATCAGAGGTGTACATTGTCAAAAAGATACACCAACGATCAGGCGAAAAGACGAAGGGCATTGTATCCAGATTGCTTACCAAATCTAGTTATCATCCTCGGGGTATTAAAGTTATGTTAGAAAATGGGGATGTCGGAAGGGTTTGTAGAATCAATGTTGATACTGCTACTGATGACATCGAAGGGACTTGACAGAAAGATCTGCCACATGTCAGAATGTTTGAAAGAAGAATATTTATGGCATGATTTGTACCATATCCTTTTGAAAGCCCAGTCAGTGACCATCTTTGTAATGAAGGAACATCAAGCATGAATAAGAGACAGTATTAGTGCACATTGTCAACAAGAGAATCATGCGCTATTACATATTACCGGGATTTTTACGGATTCATTTCATTCATCTATGGAACCGATTTTTTTCAAAATAGGCAGTGGCCATATGGTTTTGGAAGTCGGTCTAAGATCATGCACTAGTACCAAGTCATAATTGAAATGCGATCCTTTCGAAGTTCCCACACGCCAATGCTTGGTGGCAGCTGGGTTTGACATGCTTTGTTCTGCAATTGGATCAGGACTCTTTACAGTAAATACCTAAAGAAATCAAATTAATTACAAAATTTAATGTAACAATTAGCCAGCATCTTATCTGTATATCATTGGCAATAAATCTGCTTATCTGTAGTCGATTACAGTTACAATTCTGACTAAATAATCGTGATCTATCATATTATGTCACTGCTTAAGGGGGGCAGCTTCCATTCAGCATATGCCTCGTCTGTTCGCTTTGATATCCATACCCATGTCGTCAACAGCCACTTTTCGTCGATCGCGGGCTTGCCCTGATGCAAAGTCCTCTTGTCCTCCCTCATGTTCATATCCGCAGGGAAGTGAATGATAGCTGTGCCTTTCCTCGGCTTAATATCCAAATCAATTACAGGGAAGTAGGTTGACCCACCTTCTGATACATCATTAAGATAACAAAATACTGTTGCTAGTCTGGTTGATTGTTCAAAGCCACAAGCAGAATAGGGCCCAGAAAATCCATCTGTATGTGGCTTGAACTGTTGTCCCTTTTTGTAGTTCAGAACTTGCAAGATCTCTAGCTGCTCAATACTGCAGCAACTCAAGTTAGCTATCTTATCCACGACTGATGGCACTTCAGCTCTTGGAATGTTAGCATTTGTGCTGGTTCGCCAAGGATCTTGCACTGAATTCTCATCTCCTTCCTCCTTGTACACCAGACATGGCGATAAATGCGGCCTCGCCTTGGCGACAATTCTATCGCATTCATCCACTGTTAGAAAATTGTCCACTGCATAAATATCTGGGTCGCGGTGAATTCGTTTGAGCCCTGGATAGTCGAGGTTTATTTGGTGGAATGGTCCAAGATGATCAACGCCTCTGTGGTTAGTCGTCGAGCCAAACAGACTTGCTGTATCAAGTGCCATTTCTATTTGTATACTCAAAGTTGAAATATTCCTCCTGTACTCTTTGGCGAGGATACTTTCTATCTCTTTCAAAACCGACCATTCTGTAGGCTGAATCTCCCTCACAAATTCATCGCCTTCTTTTATATCCTGAGTCGAAACAACTGCGCATAGTGGAGCAGCACCCGGCAATGGCACCATCACACAATTTGCTCGTTCACCCGCAGATGATGTCTTGATCACGCCACCAAGCCATCCTGGAACAATTCCTTTTCTAGGTAACGACATTGCAAACAGCTCCATTGGTTCATCCTTTCCAAAAACGGAATATGCAGGCTCTTTTGTATCCAACGGAATGGTCAGTCTGATTGCGTTCTCAAATAACTGCTCGTCTTCCTTGCGATTATACTCCATAAACTCCGGGCCATCGTTTCTATCACCTGCAATTCGAATTCCAAGTGCATGAATTGGAAAAAGAGTCAAAACCTGACCTCTACTGACATTTCTTTTGGCAACCACCGCAAGAATGTCACAATCCTTGTCGTCTACAATGCTACTATCAATCTGATGCCGCTGATGCAATACTGTGCACTCATCTGCCCATTTCGGTGGTTGATAAAATTTTGATCTTTGAATCTCACAGCATACTGAGAAAAGATTCGATACCGTTTCTTTGGAAATATCATCAAAGGCTACTTGGTGTGTTCTGCGATTGAATATTGCCTGCTGATGCTCTGCAATTGGGACTACGGGCTCCTTCGGTTGTGATGCGAATCCCATGCTGGCAAATCCTGTGCCGCTGGATGTTGCGCGGCCATGGTTTTGAGGGATCTTTCGTGAAGAAGTTCTTGACTTTGAGGCCAGTGACAGCACGCCGATTGTAAAATTTCCGTAGTCAAGAGTGAATAGTGTGCAAAAACTGATAATGGCTTGCAACTTGATCATCTTATGATGCTACTTTCCGCGTTGGAGGGATCATTTGTCAGTTGCAGGGTACAATATGCGTAACTCCAGCAAGTGCCTATGGGTGCATGTGATCGATGTGAAAATTGTGAGTTTGCCACTTGCCACTGCTGCTAGACAATCTTGAACGAGTGTCTACCAAGAAAGAGGAGAGGAGATCGTGACGTTGACGCTCATTTCAATGGGGGGCTAATACGATGGGTGTATCAGGTCTGAAACACACATTATCACAAGATAAGCACAGGATATATGTGGATGGATGATTGATGGCGCTCGCTGATCAGATGTGAGGACGTGTGCTGAGCGGTGTGATGGCAGGCTGATGGCAGGTATGATGGCAGGTATGATGGCAGGTGATGAGCAGCAGTGATAAGCATGTGATGGCAGGTGACACTTTCGGCGTGCCATGTGTCGGTTTTTCAACGGGCAAGTTGAAAGGAAATCCCCGTAATTTACGCATTATCTTCGTCAAAGGGACCCGTTTGTGTCCTGACAACGTTTCTTAGTGAGAGGTCAATAATAATAATTGTAGATAGTCCTTGTATTGTATTGTACGATACACAATAGTGTCCTTCGAGGTCCTTCGTCTCATGCTCGTTGTTCACCGCGACGCATGTCTCGGGGGGCGGATAAATGGGATATAAACTGATTTTAAGCACAGGAATAATGAAAGATTCTTCGAACGCCAAGGCATAAACTGTCGAAAGTTCACTCCCATAAATCAAGTTACGCTACGATGACACCGTCAGGAGCCAACACCACCGAAGCCCAAGTGGCATACGCATTAATAACCGACCAATCGTTGTCTTCGCCGCCCAACCATTCGGACGCCGGAGAGGACGATGCGCGCTCTCCCTATTCCATACGTCTCCCCTCGTCTAATGATGCCAGTGCCACGTCCGCCAACGGTGTGAGCACAGTCTCTCTCACGACTATGGAGCAGTGGTACGAGTATTATGCGGTGCGTACTCCTTCGCGTGGCTACCTTGATTTTTGTCAACAGGAGTCCGAGAGGATGGTGCAGAAACAACGAATGGAAAAGGAGAAATCGAGTGGAGGAGGGTGGTTCCGGAGGTTGTTTTTTGGGACGTCGAGTGGACGTTCCGATGGTGATCGGGCGGTCACGAAGGAAGGCGTGTTGAATCAAAACGACGACACAAAAGAGGACGAACCGGATGACAATGATATGCAATTTCAAGGTGGCAATTACAATCACGAAATACATGGAAATCCCAATCCACTAGACATAAGTGTTATCAATCACGAAGCTCAATCCTTCCATAGGTTTCATCTGGCTTCTGAGCGTCGTGCATCGGTCACTTGCAATGATTCGTCTTTGATCTCAACAGAACATCAGCAAGATGGGTACAGCGTGGTATTGCCTGTCAGGATAAGCATTGGCTGGGATGACTATGAAGCGATGGCAGCAATGGAAAATAGACATCACCAGCAAACTCATTTGTGTGTGGTTGGTTACGGGCAAATAGCAGAGTTTCCTTCATTGCCAGAATCTTCGGACCTCATAAGAGAAGAGCAGGGCGATCAGAAAGATATTGTCAACATGGACCGCGTGAGTCATGGTGCATCAAAAATCAGCCTTACTTCCGATTGGGATGAATTATTGTCTTTCACGACCCAAATCGACAAGGACGATCCGAAACCGTTATACGATTTGAGACATTGTCGCGCTGCATCGATTGGTCCTGATTGTCTCATGATATCGTGGGGATTGGGGGGTGATGGATCCATCGTGTTCTATCGTAGACAAGATCAAACTCACAGAACGTCAAGTAAGAAAACAAAACATGTTAACTTTGAGGACAAGCCTAAAGTTGGTTGGGTAGCTGTTGCGTACGCAACCCCCACCGATTCTGTGATTGAAGCCGCTTTGCACAACATGACTCCGGATCCATGCTTGGATGAAGAGTACGATGGACATGATAGCCTACAGGATCACAATATGACTAGATTATATGAGCTGGGATCTCTGCGTGTGACTGATTTAGTGCCCATGGTTCTCAATAACGCCTCCTATACGCAACAAAATCCAGCGGCTACTTCGTCCCCATCGGCAGCATTGGCAGTATCGCGTCTGGGCGGATTCATTGAACTCCTACCCCTTCCCAACTGGATCTGGCATGATAAGACACAACCCTTCCCCTCTCGGAAAATTATTGATCTTTGTGCTGTTTCCGAAGTCACTGCATTTTCTACATCTAACCATCACACGGATATCACGGCAATCGATGTCTATCGTACACGGGTTGGAGCGGACATCGAATGGGTTGGAATGCATCCGCCAGATGACTTTCCTGCAGAGTTTGTTTTGGCTGCATGTGGTTGTCCGTCCGTCATTGACTCTCACGGGGCAAGTGCACAAGGGATAGAGTCAGATGGAGGTGACTCTCTGGGAGTGACCATTAGCATTTGGGGTATTACCCCCGTTCGTTCGAGTATACGATCACACGGCCGAGATGACAAAGGTTTTGGCTTTGGTTTCAATGTAAAACAAGTCGATTGGCTTAATATACACAATTGTGGTGCTGATTCTTCCATCTTTGTATCTAATACAACAATGGAACACTGGTCGCAATCGTTTAAACGGACTCAGAGTAATATGAGGAAGAGAAAGAAACAACAACGTGATACAAACTCTTTGTGTATCGTCTCGACCTCTGCTCCGATAATCTCGCTACGTTTCACACCGAGCTCATCTGTGACATTTTCTGTCAACAAAGGAGTGCTTCTTGCAGCCTTGGATTACAACGGAGGCGTTACTATGATGGATTGCACCAATTGCATTCGATCTATCGAGCGAATAGATGTACATCATCACCACGACGCAGTCAACGGCGTCGGTTCAACTTCTCCGGATGCCCTATTGAGTCATTCGAGGATATCTTTCTTGACGCGCCGTGAGTCATCCATGTCGATAAGATCAAACGGAAAATCACTCGGTGTATGTCGTGCCTCGCAACTTGAATGGTGGCGTTCCATCTCGCCTTTCGCCATAGGTGATTGTGGTCAAAATCAAGAGCACTCTTTGGTTGATCCAAAGGCGTTTGGGACGTTTTTCCTCGCAACAAACTCTTCAGTAACATTCCATCGCAAAAATAGAACGCAAACAGTCAACCATATTCGACTTCAACGATGGGATTTGTCTTCCAGCGAATACGAAGATGTAAATGATCCAATCGATGTGTTTTTAATTCCCCTCCGCTCCACCCGGAATCACATGCTCACCTCAGCAATACTTCTCCCAATGAGATACCGACCATCGAGCGAAACACTTTCACTTCTTCGAACGACATCATCTCCACAGCATTTATCGATGTGCGAAATAAGAAAGTTTTCTGATCCAGCTGACATCATAACGGGCCTGCTTCATCAGTCCGATCCAGAAACGGCATTAAATGTTGCTCGCAGTTTTGGTGGTGCTCAATATTTTGGCAGTGCCGTCATGAACAAATGTCAAATGCAATTATGGGAAGAGCAAAGAAACGTAGAAGCTCTGAAATTAATTCATGACGATGAATATGTTGTCCGTCAAGTATTGTGCTTGGATCAGACTGTGACAAGAGATGAA
Source organism: Cyclotella cryptica (assembly GCA_013187285.1). Lineage (NCBI taxonomy): Eukaryota > Bacillariophyta > Thalassiosirophyceae > Thalassiosirales > Thalassiosiraceae > Cyclotella > Cyclotella cryptica. Next base: position 263,362 of record JABMIG010000172.1, read on the forward strand.
GGTCAGATAGATGTTCCTTCTATAGACAACTTAGTTGAAATATACGTAGAGTCGCTTAGGCGAGTGGAAAAGCTTGTCGCCGATTCCGGGCTTCATGTTGTTGATCACGAATGGTTATCTTCCAGCGCTGCTCGATTAAGAAATTGCGTTCGACGCATCGGAACTTTTCAGCTCCTATTGCAGCGGTTCGCTGATGGTGGATTTTTAGATGAGACATTTCAGACTGGAAGTATATCACGACGTTTCCTTCGTGGGTTTCTGAATGTTGACATATTTGATATTGCTTCAAGTGCAGCCTCACGGGGTGATATTGATTCCCTCACCATTATCCTAGCGAGACATCCTGTCCCTACTTTCACACGGATGGCCCTTCTTGAACTCATCCCTCTTGATATTGATATTGGACTGTATGAGCATCTTCTCCCTTGTAGCCCAGAAGGAAATAAAGATGACCTCTTCCTACCCAAGTCCCAGAGTGGGATACCAAGAAAATTCTTGGAACCCCTAGAAATGTTATTTTTTCTCTCCGAATACTCAACAAATCCATCTCAAGAGGAGTCAAAAATTCTTCCATTTCGTGTGGTTACTTGTGAGACAGACGAGGAATTCATCTTGCGAAATTTTTATGATGGCGAGGACTTGCGACTGAAAAACAATGCCGCATCAAGAGAAGAAGTCGCTAACTGGTATCTGAGGCTCTGTCTAGGCTTTCATGATAAGACTGGTGAAATCTACTCAGTGAAAAGGATTTTAGAACTTGGCTTAATTCGCCTGGGTTTCGTAGCATTCGCCAATGATGGGACTTACGAACTAAGTAGGGTGGACATTCTTGATGATTATCAGGAGAGCAACACTGTCAGCAAGTTAGTGTATCTCTATTTTGCTGCTGACATCTTGAATCGCATTGTAAGCGATAAAGCCAAGGAGTCACTGCTGGTTCCTTCTAATTCTTCTCCTCAACAATGGGCCGCTGAGAAGGAGTTTTTCTATTCCATCGTACGGTTTTGTTCTATGAATGCCCAAGATGCCGTTTCCTTCGCCCTTGAAAATGCACAGAGTCCTATGAGTACTTCGTATCTGTTCCAAAAGCATGTCGCACAATTCTTCTTTGGCGGAGGTAGCCTGATTGCAACGCAGTACGGGGTTGTCAAGAGTGCAGATGAATCGGAGGGTCTTGGGCATGACGTTATTTTCGAACTTTGTCTCGACAAGTTGAGGCAGACGAAAACGCGGAAGAGAAAAATTGACTCTAATGATGCACATGATTTAGACAACTTAGCTTTCAGACTTCAGCGGACTCTTTCATTCTGTTCCATCTTTGCGTCATTCGGTGTGAATAGATGGAGCGATGACAGTTTGATAGCATTTGCGTCTGGTGTCTTTCATTGTACACTGAACATTGTAGATGGACAATGGGGTGCTCTCTCTGATGAAGTTATTGACCAATTGTGGTCTATCTTCGAATCTCTTCCCTTATCTTCTTCGGCCAATCCACATGAAGAAAAGTCTGTTTTACATCTTAAATTACGCTTAGTGATGATTCAATTGTGTTGTAAGTGGGGTGGGGAACAACGCGTATCCCGTTCCGTGCAGACATTCGTTTGTTCCGGAGCCGACATAAGTAGCGACTGGTCACTTGAGGAAGACCGACGTTTCAAAGCATGCTCCGATGTAGTAGGTATTATTTCCCGTGGTTTTTGCAAATGCTCTGCAGACAAGAATGGCCAAGGAAGGGACCTCCTTTTTGATTTCTTGTGTGATGTTGACGAGTTTGATAAGCTTTACTTCGGTTCTCGTGCGCTAGAAACCGGGTTAATAGGGGTGATAGTGATTCCGTCTCTTCTGAATCGAGAGTCATTCACACTGCTTAAAGATTTACTTCGTCTACGGCCAAGCTGGTTTTCCCAAAGTCATGCAGGATCTGTTATTCTGTCGTTCATTCGTGAGGCAACATCAACAGATAATTACGTCGACAACACATCAAGAGCACTTAAATGTTTGAAATCTCTAGGCCCGCTGTTCCCAGAACTTGAAAAGGAGTTCGCACGCGAACAACGTTTCCGTGATGCAAAACAATTTGCAAAGGAAGAGATGAGAATGGAGATACATCTGTTGGATCGTTTGTTTTCTTGGCAATTCTCTAAGGGGCCTATTTCGTTGGTTGAAGCTCTTTTATCGACTTGTCCTCACAGTCTTTTGCTAGGGTGTGAATTCTGGTCTGAAAATGGGGGTTCATTGAGAGCTTGCGCCGACGCCGCGTCATATTTTTCTTCTCGGATCAATGCTTCCTTAAACAACAGTATCTTCGATGAGTTGAGCCATGTCCTACCACCATTGCCCGGTGCTCTTGTGATGCGAATGGCAAATGTTCTTGGACTTCAATCTTCGTTCGAACTCCTCATGGTGAAAAAGTTCATGGTTAAGGGAGCTTTGCAACTCGGCTTGGCTCCTGCTGCTATAGCAATATGTTATTCTATGCTATGTGACGCTGCATTTGCAAGGCATGAAAGCACTGATGCTGATGCGAAATGGATGGAGAGTCACGAGGTTATAGTGCAACGATGTGTGATTGACTCTATAACAGTACTGCCGTTTGATGACATTGCCATCAAGAAGGACCTTTGTATTCAGTCATTACGCCTTTTTGAGTTCAGAAACTCGCGCTTACAGCACAACCTGCTTGATAAGTATTCATCTCTGGAGTATGACGAACTTGCGAAAAAAGAGTCAAATGCTGGCAATCGTTTTATGTTTGGGGGTCAACTTTCGGCTTTCCGTGCTGAGACGGTAACAGAACATGCAATTGATTTTGTCGATCAACCGAAACGGTCGCTACCAAATAGAAACCTGATTGACAATCCCTTCTACGACATGTCATTCATTTTCAATGAAATCAGTCAAGCCACTTCTATGGACATATATTCTCTGTTGTCGTCACTTCAAATGAGTGAACAAACTCCTCGTGATTCGGTGTTGAATGACCTGAGCCAAGCTCTGTTCAATTGGGCAGTTGAGTCTGCATTCAAGTTAACTACCCATAATGCCCTTCCTGCTGACAAAATTAAATTCGCTATCGAGTTAGGTTCGTCGTGTTTGGCAGAGGTTACTCATCAGAAAACCGCCTCGCTTGTCATGGACATGGCACTAGAAGAATTCGAAGCCAATTCAGCCATCTTTAAAAGCAAAGATTCGGCAACAACTTTTGAATTGATCCAACCTGACAAAGTTCTAGTCCGAAGACTTCATGAGAGAGGTTATAGTTGGAATGCTGCCCGGAGGGCATGCATTATGACAAGTAACCGAAGCTACAGTGAAGCACTTGGATGGGCAGTCGCTCACTTCCAAGACGATGACTTTGATGCTCCTTTGTGCATTCTCTATGACAGCAATTTAGTCCTACGACAAGATTTGATCGATTTGGTCCGGAATCTGTTGCATTCTATTCGGACGCGCTTGGTGTGCAATGCAACAATGACGAAGGGTTCGAAGGCGACCTCGTTAACAGCGCGTTTCGCCGATAAACCCACTACCAGTCTACAGTCCCCTGTTGTGGAGCATGAAGGTGACCATCCTCTGAATGAAACGAAAGTTTCTGCGTCGTCTATAGTTCCACCAAGACCTCCGGTGCTACGTTTGCAGACAAAAACGAGTCTCGTAACGAACAATAACTTCCTGGAAACACCCAAAAGTATTTCTGCTGCAGGACATGATGGCACAGTACTGCCCAACTCTGCCGATTCTTTGTCGTCTATTGACGGTTCTTTGGGCAGCCGGGCATCCATTAACAGACAGGTGAACCGTGGTAAAGTGCTTGGCACACAAAAATTGAGCGCGGAGGAAAGAAAAAGGCTTGCTCTTGAGGGCAGAAAACTTCTGGAGGCTGCAAGACAAAGAAATAAGGGGGTATTGGCTCCTCCAGCTTCCATAGTGACAAAACATGTAACTAAGCCGTAGACCATGTGAACGATTCTCAAGCACACGTTGCCCTTTTCATTTTGAGATGTGTTAAAATATATTATATTTCTCTAGTGATTGCTCAGTGTTCAACTGTCTTCTCCGCTGTCTTCGTCATCGCTATTCACTTCATTTCCGACCCCCAATGTTAAAACTCCGTTGCCCATCGTGATTTCTGCCGAACCCTTCATGGCAGCAAAGTTTGACACATCGTGAAAGGACTCCATAGTCGCTCCAAAGATCATAGTGATTTGCCTATTACAGATAACCAAATCTTCTTCGACCCCGGCTGGACCATCAGACTCTGTCGGAGCTGCTGTAAGTGTTACAGCTTCACCTAAATCATCGGGAACAGAAACATCTTTCAAATTCCATTTGAATGGTGGACAATAAGATTCGTCTGCTTTCGTTTTTCCATTAGTCGGATTCTCCCATACAGTTGTCAATTTAGACACGACATCTTCATCTAAAATATCAGCGTCGATGGGACAATGGTTGAGCCAGATATTGACCAAAAACGTAATACGCTTGCCACTCAATGGATTCTGGTGTTTGGTGCATTCCTTTTCTTCGACTTTTGCTTTCTTCGTTTTGGGTTCAGTCACAGTAACAGACTCCGCCACGGCCGGAAAGAATTTTCCCGGTGCTCCGTGCAATAGTCTACCATCAAACGCAACGTGTTTTCCAAATCTCGGATGACTTAACCACGCTCTGTTAATATCTCCACCAAGGCTTTTCTTCTCGACATCAGATGGTGCGGGGGAGCGTTTATCAAGAATTAGAGTGGGTACACCAATATCGCTCAAGTATGTAATGGTCCCAACACGTGGATGGAGCATAAAGTTGGAAATTTGCGCTTCAAGACCGTAATCGGCATCAAAATGCATACCAACTTCGTCGTCTTCTTCCTCTTCGTCGTCGTCCAGCTGTTCTTGGTTTGTATCCTCCTTTCCATCTGCGCTAGGCGCATCTAAGACAAGAGTCCACCATTCCGCACCGCTTCTCTCTGGATCATATAGGAGGCTTTTCATATCACCATGTTCTGAGCTCTTCTTAGACCCGTTCGCTGATGCACCTTCTAATCCATCTACATGAGCATGAAAGATAGTGTGCGCCTATAAATCGTCGACAGTGTGACATGCATGACAAATTAGATACGATAAGAAAACATTAGAAATGACACAATACCTGTGGACATGCCGATAATGGCAACCGCCAGTCGTAGAGAGCAAATGATAATCTCACCAAAGCCTCGAGGGCACAGCGCGGCTTCATCAGACATGGCAGAAAGAAAGTCTCTCCAGTGGAATACGATTCCGAATCTTCTTTCGTCCTCGCCGTGAAAACAAGAGAGCAGTCATTAAGAAACGATTCTCTTTGATCGCCGAAGGGCATCGATATAGTATCGGCGAAAGATGCAAATGAATAGCGTGGAATCGGATCCACGATCTTTTCGACGGAGTTCTTGCTGTCAACCCCATCGCTCGCCTTCTTGGGCTGGAAATTGTTGAGAACAGCAAATCCTTCATCGACAATGAGATCGTCGTGTCGGTCGTTTCCATCATCTGCATCCGTCATGGTAAGTGTTTTCTTATTTTGTATCGGTTCAAGTGTTCTGTGTTTAACACATCGTTGCCCTTGACAGTTGCCTTAGCCATGTCGCAGCTTGTCACCTGTGCAAAGAAAAGGCAACGAACACAGGCGACACTTTGATGTCCGGGCGATCGTCTGTCGGTCTCGGTCTCCTAGCAAGAAAAATCCCATCATGAGAACCACTAAATGCACAAAAGATCACAAAAGATACCATACCTTCTTTGTTGTTTTGTACGATACAGTCCAAGTTAGTATTATATACTATAGTATGGTATTCCTAAAATAAAAAATATTGGTATTTGCTATTTGCAAATTTACCCCATTCACTTCAAGGTGTAGCCTAGCATAGTATTGTACGGTACAGTACACTCCCATGCTCCAGCCATGCTCCCACCCCTCCACCATGTGTGAGTGATGCGTAGGGACTTTTGGCAACATAGGAAATTCTCCACGACTATTTGGACCTGCATATCTCAGTCCAAATGTGTCATGACTATGCTATTCAATTTAATTCCGAAAAGAAAAAGCTTGAAATGATGACCCAATAGGCCAAACAATTGTCCAGGTCTCAAGAATAGGACAAATATCAATGGAAGGTAATGAATTTTTACTTTTAGATATTCATTTGTCTTCATAGGAGAACTCCCTGTGATGGATGTAACATGGAACCAAAAATGACGTATTTCATGTTGTTTCTCTTACAAAAAATATTTAGTTGCATGCTTTGCCTTTTCACCACACAACTTGCTAATTATCTATCTAATTGCAAGTTGTTGTTTTGATGCCCCTTTCGTAGGAAAAAGAAAGTCCGTGCCATCCTTAGTTCCAAATTACTCAGTAATTCCTCCATAATTACTGATTACTCTGTAAAATACTGTCAACGGTCCACAGCAACCTAGTGGGTTATTGAGTGTCACATCATGACATCATTGTGTCACATAGTTAAGTAAATGTTTCAAATGTAAAAAGGTATCCAAACATAATCTGCACTGGTTATTGAGTAATGACCGGTCATTACTCTCCATGGGCTGATTTCTGAGGTCCAGGACAGTAATGTAAAAACGTTAATTGGGAACTAAGATGTCATCCAAATAGCAAGTCATCTCACCAAACTTCCCCTGTATCAATTCCATCTAGCAACTATTTAATCAATAATTTCAAGGGCTTTAGAAGAAGAACTGAGATGTCTGTATGATTTTCCATATCATCCGGTAAACAGCAACCACTTTTTAGTGATGGGGTATGATTTGAAAGACACAATGTCTTCTTGAAATTTTGGAATGTGTGGCGTTGGATCATTTGATGTCCATGAAGTAGTTTAAGCCCATTTCAAACTCTGATTGTTTATGTGGGTTAAATTGCTCTTTGGGTATGTTAGGATTCGCTCAGGGGATCAAATTAAATCTGTGAGGTAGACTTTTGTAGTACCGGCAGCTTAAAGAATGTGGTCCATGTTTGATACTGTGGCATGATTCAATAATTTTATGCAATGCTCTGGCTTGTAGATTAGTTTCTTCAAGGGGGGGCTACCAAACTCACACTGAGAACGTAGACAATATAAATCTGTACAACTCCTTATCTTGACTGGTATAATCTTCTTATTTGAAGGTTTCTTGGTCTCTAATCTACAAAGAAAGTTGCATCTCTTGATTGACAACCCTTCATTGTCTGAATCACTGCCCCTCATCTGGTCAATGTCACTCAACTCATTCAACCTGATCACCAACCAACCATGATGGAATGTATTCCTTCATCTTGTACAACCACAGTATACTCTAATCACAACTTTTCAACTATAGCATCCAGGACTGAGTGCACTCTCTCTTTATTCAATACAGTCAATTTATGCGCAAAACAATTTTCTGGGGTCTGGGGGATTGTTGGAATGAATACAACAAAATTTTCAGCTTCTGATATACTCTGATTCATAGAAGGTATACACAAGACTGTATCCACTGTTTGGTTTTTTGTTCAAGAACTGTTGACCATAAGACTTGCATAGTAGTTTTCAGTTCTTGGGATCTACCGGATCATCATGCTGCTATGACTCGTCCACCACCTCCTCTCCTTCACTCTGCACCTTTAGACCTTAATTATCATTTAACAATCATCTGTCCCCTGGAAGAATTACAGGACACAGTGTGGAAGTAATGATAAATGATGCATTCACATGTTGCCCTTTGCATGTAGCACATACACAATGCCTGTCAAAGATTTCTCTGACTCGCTTGGCATGAGTCTGTTTATTCAAAATGTCAGAAAATTGTGTTGAACGGGTTGAATCCTTGTGTTGTATCATGAAGTTGAACAGCCAAAATTTGTCGTGGTGATCCTTGTTATCTGGAGGATACTGTGTTGCAGGTGTTCATAGTTTTTCATTCATGATGTGATGGTTATGTTGTTTACTTTGAAACTTTTCTGAAGTGACAGTAATCAGATTCTGTACTAAAATAGGAATCTGTAAAAGACTTCTCTGAGTCCCTCAATGAAAAAAGGAGACCAAAGAATTGCACCATAGTAAATATTGTTGCCATCTCTTATGATACAACACAATGCGCTCTCAGTCAGTCAGTCAGTCACTCACTCACTCACTCACTCACTCACTCAGTCAGTCAGTCACTCACTCAGTCACTCAGTCAGTCACTCAGTCAGCTGTATGTCTGTCTTTCAGTCAGTCAGTCAGTCAGTCTGTCTGTCTATCTGTCATTTCTTTTACTAGATTTTATTGCAAAACATAGATCTACAGATGAGGAGATCATCAAAGATCTATATGAATGGCTTTCTGCAATCATTTCACATTTAAAATTCATTGTACAGGTGAAAAGTATCTGCAAAGCCCCTTTACTCTTATCATTTCTATAAGTCCTCATGTCTATGTACCCATGAGTGACTATATGTAGTTTGAAACTCCATCCATCATGCACCAACACTTGTTGTCAATACAGTTGCCAATTTCTTGACAGTCTCTCACTCTGGAGTGTGGGTCATCCAAATTTAAGGATGAAACTACCTCTTCCCATTGCCAAGTACCACACCAAGTATAGAGAGGCCAGATATTGACACAAGTCATGGACATAAGACAATGAAACAGATAAATTACTCTGAAGAATATTCTCATAATATGACTAAAATGATGTTACTCAAAATATTGAAGGTAGAGCAAATGCTTTTTAAATCCTATGCTGACAAGTTCAAATTGAGAATTTTATGCTTTAGTTAGTTTTTCTACAGTATTTTAGAAACATGGAAAATTTAGTCAAACTTTTGAAATATTTGTGAACATAAAATAGATATCCCAAAGTGTCTTAACTGCATTGCCAATCTCATTCCTGCATATCATGCAGGTGCAATGATTTGCCCCAACCTTTCTAACTTGATCTGAATGCTCATAGAACCTTTCATCTCAATGGCTATTGATGAATTTTATGGGGAGAAATCTACATCCAGTTGAGACTTATTGATTATGAACATGACCTGGTTTTCTTCTATCTCTATGAACAGGGTCTGATTTTAATCGAGTGCACTTGATGGCAACAATGGATTGCAATTCATTGTATTTGATTCAATTGATTGCAATTGATCCCAAATGATCGAAATTGATCCCAAATGATTGAAATTGATTGCAATTGATCCCAATGATAGCAAATGATTGAAATTGATCACAATTTATTACAATTGATTGTAATTTATTACAATTAATCACAATTGATTGTAATTGATCACAATTGCTTGTGATTGACCACAAAGATTCCAAGTGACAGCAGGTTATTGAGAGTGATCATCATTGCTTGAACTTGATTTCAATTGACCATAATGGATTGCAATAGCTTGGAGGGCTTCTTAGCATCTAGTACAGTTCCTTATGTAAGGTGTGTGATGAGAAACAAGGAAGAAATCTTCCACATGGATTGGTGTTGTATGAACAAAATCCCATGTGGAACAATCAAGCAATTATGACCTTACCATCTGGAATGGTATGGTACCATATTGTATGGTATGTTGTTGCACCACATGGCATGTTTTCTTTGGATGAAAAATAAAGCAAACAACAGAGAACACAAGTGAATGCAAGTGAACAAGGCTTGCAAATGATTGTGTGTGAATGCAAGTGAACAAGGTCTGATTGCATGTGAATCCAAAGAAATATGGCCTGAATAGAAAGTGAGCAGTGCCTTTTTGACCTTAGAGTGGCATCAAATAGTTCTCCAACAGATATTGGTTTAGGGTTGGTGACCAAGTAAGGAATTCGTTTGGATGTGATAGGCAATTCCAATGCTTGAACATGGGAGAACTGTTCAAATATATTGGAAACACAGCTGGTAGTGACAGGACCAATATGTCTGTTATGATTGCAGAAACAGAAATTTAGCAAATAATTAAGTTAATACTAATACTTACTTCATCATCTTCTAGTAAATGAATTACCAGAGTCTGGAGTTACTTTCCTTGACTAGGATTGTTCTTTCTTGTACGGTCCCTTCGCTTTGGACTTAATAATCTGTTCTAGATTACAAAAACGACATCGGGTTCTACTTCTACTCGTTACCGTAAATACTGGATCATAAAAACCACTTGGTTATAAGAGTCATGGGGCTAAAATGACCCATTTTGAGCGACACTTTCTTTTTTCTGCCAATTAACACACTATGAAACATTGTGTATTTAGATTCTCACTAGCAGGAACAACACACCCATGTATATGTCTCTGCATAACTCATTCTTGTTGTCAAGAAAACTCTGATGTTGTTGGAAAGCACCACAATCTCCTGCCCATAGTTGATGGACCGATATCACGGACGATCAATGGTTGGAAGGGTACATAGTGGCTACCTCAAAGTAATTAGGGTACATTTTTAAGATACACTTATTTTTCATCGCAGGAAGGAGACTAACTTGACTTGTAGTATAAGAACCACGTAATGTATCTTTTAAAAATGACTGTACAATTGGTGGTTCTTATGATCGAGTGTTTACCATGGTGTACTTATTATGTTTATGCAGTCATTATGATTATTTGTCGTGTACAACAACACAACACACAGAGAAAAACAATTCCAGAGTTCAGTTCCAACAATGAGATGGACATAAAAACAAGGGCAGTACCAAGCTGTTGTTGCAAGTGATGGGTAATTTTGGAGTCAAAAGGGGCATGCACGTTGGTAAACAGAAGAAAAGTTAACTTATGTCAGGACACATGATATCTATTTTTGCATGTAAGCAGGATGGTGGGCTTTGTGATAAAACAAAATTATGTTTGATGTGCAAGTTACACAATGCAAACAATAAATATGATCAGCAGCTTCAAAGATTATGAGCATACTCAACAGTCCGATGTGCTGAATAAGAACTTAAAATGGATGTTTTCTTAATATAATATACAGCCCAATATCAGCCCTAATTGTGAAACAAATGTTGCATAAAGAATTGACAGAACCTCTTTCTCTTTCAGATGCTACAGTGAGACGGTTGTAATCTGGCAATTTGTACTATTCCTATGTGTGACCGGTAGAACACAACCTACCTAAATTGTAAGATTGCAAAAAGTACCTGTAATTTGTAATCTAGATCAGACTACAAAGTCCCACATAGTCTTACATGCACAATCTCATGAAAATATAAGACCGCTGGTGGAGATTACTTTTCCTTAGACAAACACTTTTAATAGACTTAGACTTTTGTAATATCATATACTGCCATGTCATATCAATGAGACACATCACAGTAAACACAAACAAGACAAGTCATATTCCCAAGTTGAAGTTGTTTGTTTTCCCAATGCATTGAAATATGTATGGGACAAGTCATAAAGACAGCCATGGAGCACCCACAATCATCAGAGTTTGTACCCACCAAGCAAGATCAATCCACGAACCAAATAGAATGAAAAGTACCAAATAAGCAGGGTGATGACATGATGAGAGGTGAGTGAATGCATATTTTAAATTGATATTGCCAGAATAACTGAACAATAAGAAAGTTACGTAACTAATTCCTCACATCAACACTTCTATGTTGGAATTAAGATCATTGTGTGCTTTAGGTGAAGTATAAATTGCAAACACATGAATCTGAGACCTCCATCACAAATATGATAATGCTGTATCTACATAGGAACCGTTTATGTGCAAATCTGTTTGTGGTGCATAAGAAAACAGAAACATTTGAACATAAATGTTACAATTCATTCCCATTCCATTCTTCTTCTTCTTCTGAATGATAACTCATGCACTACAATAATTTAAGCAGACAGGGCTTTACACATCTGCATCCACATGACTTCATTTTTACATGTATGTAACAAATAGGACATGAAACTCCTAGACTTCCCACCTGTCATCAGATTCAGAAGTCTTGGGAGAAAAGGGTTTTGCCACTGCTCGTGGAGAGATCACCTGTTCCATTGGCATGGGTAATTTGTCTTGTTGACTTTTTAGCTTCCGTGGAACAACCACTGTCTCATTTTTTATTCTGTCTATAATGGCCTGAAAGCCGGCAGAGAGGGTGCAGATGTCCTCTTTACTGCAACATCTGAAAAGTATATCACGCTTTGTGCCGCCAAAGTCAGAATGCAAGACAAAAGTGAAGCTGTCGTTGAACTTTCCTTTCTTTTGCTTCTTGGAAAGAGTGAAATTATCTGTCGTCACAGATACAGATTTTATTCCTGAGAACATAATTCCACCCTTGCCATTCTTACCGACAGATGTCACGCTGTGCTCTTTGCTATGGCCGTTAAACTTTTTCACCCACAATAACCCTTGTGGGCAACAATCAATCTTACTATACCTGATATCATCAGACTTCTTGAACCAAACAACTTCTTTTGTGATTGTGAGGAACCGTGGCTGCCACTTTCTCTCTCGATTAAGCTTCAACACTTCCATCCCTTCCTCGCCAAGTCGAGTCAGCAACTGTTTCATTGCCTCGCATCTCAGTTCGGCACCTCTAGGAGAAAGCACAGGAGGGTACACAATGCAGGCTGACTTCGGATCTGGCTCGTCTCCTTTTTCGCCAAAATCACTGGGTGGAGGTACAGTCAATGCTGTGTATGCGTAGAATAATAACTTTTCGTACGCTCGCGACTGTTCTTCTTGCAAAGTTTTCTTGCTTCGAGGAGATAAGATACAATTTTCTGCTGAGTCTTTGCTTGCCCAGTCCTTCCATTTGCTCTGCTCATGATCTGACAGCGGAACAAGCTCGGCTATCTCTGTACCTTCATCTTGAGGGTCCGTGAACTCTGACCTTTCGTCCTCGTCCGTTTCTCCCTCATCGAGTGAATCATCTTTGTCATAAGTAGATATCGTTCGATCATATGTCGACACTGTTTGGCCATTTGTGTTTAGAGTTTGCTCGTCTGCTAATGTGGTTGAGTCTTCTTCTGAGGACGTTGATTTGACTTCAATGATATCTTCGCTGTTGCAATCATCGCTCTCGCCTCCATCATCAGTATGTGATTCATCGTCCGAGTTCGAGACCACCTCCAAGTTAAACCTTGACATGGATTTCGCATTGGTCGCAACTGGCATGCCTTCATCAGTATGTGACTCGTTATCTGAACGAGAAACAGCGTCTATTATGTCAAACCTAGATCGTGTTTCTTGAGTCGATTCAGTACGCTCAAGCTTCATTGACTTGGTGTAATTTTCCTTGGTGGCTATTCCTTGTACAGTATCATCTCCCTTGTTTTCACCACTGCCATCTTCTGGGTAATCATCTACTGCTACAGCAATGTCATCATCGTTGGTGCCATTTGTCATGGTTGTTGTGTCTGATGAATGTGAAGGATCTATTGAAGGTCACACATTTGTCATAATTCAATGTCACTCAAAGTAACGTAGTTGAGGCCTTACCTTTGGTGGCGCAAAATGCGAAAGACGAGGCACCTAGAAGGCCACATGCGAAATTCGATAGAAAGGCTGGCCTCTTCATCCCTCCTGATTCTGAGAACGCATGATTGAAGGCACATTTTGCTTTAGAAGCAGATGCGGTTTCTTCAACAAGGTTACTTCCGTTCTTTGCCATTAGCAGTGCCTTTTTCAGCAACGACGAGTTGTTCTGTTGAGTGGCCTCGTCCGTAGTTGACTGGCTCATTAATGAGCGTATCCTAGTAGGGTCCTTCGAAAAATCGTTTGCTTCCTCTGAATTCCCTCTCCCTTGTCCGCTGTGAGGATCAACGTTTTCTACGTCATCGTTGTCGAAGACCTCACCATGCACGTCTGCACTGTTCTTGGTGGGGGAGCGTAGGGGAGCTGTTGTCTCACCGCTTAACATGTCATGGACTTCGACGATGGCTTCGGGGATGTCTTTCTCCATTGAATGGCCAACACCTCGCCTAGTTAATGATCTCTTCTTCCCAAAATCTACACCAAAAATGACGGACGTTGTGATATCTGAAGTAACAGATGCAGTCGGGGATTTGTCATCAGAATTTTTCAGGTTGATTACACCATATGTCCCATCCATCATGAAGAGTCCCAACGGTTTGAACTTCTGTTCTTCCGCTTTAGGTAAAGGACACTCAGGTTCTTTTGAACTGGTCTTCGTTTTTTGAAACAACGAGTGACTTTCGGTTGTAGTTGATCCATCAAGGAGGGATTTCATAGGGTTAGCGGTTTTTTCTTTTGGTCGAATAACTTGACGGCTGCTCACAGATACTCCAGCGAATATATCGTCTTCGGTTTCTGCATTGCTGATAATTGTCCCAAACTTTGATAATGAGCTTTTTCGTCGAGAATTGTTCTTCGACGTCGAAGAAGTGTGACGCTTGTTGAAGCCAAATGAGTCGTCGTCAAGGTCACCAAATATGCTATCATCGTCGTCGGGTGATGACGGGGTAGTGTTGGGGTACCGCTTACTTCTTGCGCTCAAAGGATCTTTCTGCACTGCATCGCGCTGAAGCTCCGATTGCTCGGGGGGGCTTACAAAGTCTGGAGTGCAGCGTTGGGATGACGGGCATCGCTCGGTTGGATGATCGGACCTTTGTTCTTCCGTTGATGGAGGACCCTTCATCAGCGCTTCTTGAACCGCTGCATTGATATCCTTGTTTTGGGTAGAGGCATAGCGGCTTTGCCACCATGATCCAAGGGATTCTTTTCCGGAAGGAGTGTCTACTGACTGTTTCTCTTGATCGAACAAAGTTGAAGCATCCATTGGAGCTCCTGACCTCAACGATGCAAACGCCGAATTCGATGAATCGTCATTTGGTTTGAGTACTTTAACAGAGGCCCACGAAATAGCACTAACATCATTTTCTTCCATGTCACATGCGGGAAAGGAATCATTTTTGATAATACCATCTGATAAGCTATCGGATGCTTCGAACATTGACATTGGATCAAACTCAGTTGCAGTACCCATTGTTCCTTCGCTGCACTTAGATTGCACATCGGGTGACGAAACGGGCCGTGGGGAAGCATCTCTCGAATCCCTCCTGCTGGGACAGTCAGCATGTTCAACCGCACCAAACCCTTCATATTGAACACTGCATGAAGCTTCGTCGAGTTGAAATCCATAATCTTGTTCTTCCAATTCATTTATTCTTGCTTCTGCTTCCGCCCTTGCTTCCACGTTGACCTGGTTGTCGCGTCCCTCTTCATTGGTCTGTTGATAATTCCACTCAGCATGGCCCCACGCTTCCCACTCGGAAAACACGTCGTTGGTGGATTTGACCTGTTCTTCGTTTTTCCCCTCCCATTCCACTACGGTAAGGGCGTTCGTGTGAAGATTCCACCCATTCTTCTCCTCAAATGTAGCAGGTTTCGTTAGCGAATTGGGGGTATCAGGAACTGTGTTGTCCCACTTGCTATCCTCTGAAGTACTCGGCTGCTCACCACCCCATGATGACGCTGAGAATGCATCCATTGGCCATTCTGCGTTGTTTTGAAAATGTGGTTTGTCGAATTCATCCGAATGACGATAGACATCGGTATCTTTGGAGTTCGTGAGAAATTCCTCGCCTGCAAGTTTAGGGGAGAAGCCTTCTCCCGAACCTTCTTCGATTGGAATAAATGACTGCACGTCTGATGTTGAAACAGTTAGTTGATTCAGCAGAGGTTCTGAGAATTTACTCACGATGCTTTTTGATTGGCTATCTTGTGCATCTGATCTGCTGGGCACAAGTACCTTGTATTCGGAGGCATCTGAGTTCAGTGATGCTGTGTTGGCACTCTTTCCTATCTTCGGCTTCGCTGATGACGATTCAGAAACAGAATGCAATAAAGATGGTGGCATTGATGACGAAGGATTGGTGTTGACGGCATTTTCCTTTTCGAAGTGCTCCTTGAGAGGTGACGTGAGGTTCGAAGCAGGAGGGCTAGTTAACACGGCGGTCCCCTTCTTCGCAGCAGATGCAGCAGCCATCATCTTCATGTGATATTCTTGCTTTCCCTGCAGAGATGCCATTCGCGATGGAGTAAGCGGACATATGGGTTCTTCGGTTTGGTGGCTAGTGTCCGTGGACTGAGAGTTACTAGTTCTGATTGTTTCGTAGTGCGGAAAAGCTTCTCTCGTTACTGGCGGGACACGCTCGGCTTCTTCTGATGTTGCTGAATCGAACGGATAGTGGTCACTAACTTGCGAGTCCTTGCCCTTCATCTCTTGATTCATAGATGCGTGCGCATTCACTTTTTCCTTTCCTTCCTGCATACTTTTGGTTTTGCCATGACACTCATCGGTGGAAAGTTTTGCGATAGCCTCGGTTGTTTTGTTTTGAACTGCGACCTTAGATGATGGCATCGAATTCTGTTGCCATTGACGATATTTCCTGGCCTTTTCGGCAATTTTTGCTTGTTCATGCCAAGTCTTCTTGCCTCCTGTTTGCAAATTCTCGATCCTTTTCATGTTTTCGATAGAACAACATTTACTGCTAGCTTCCGACTTGACAGATCCATGGCTTAACCTTTGTGAATTGAATTCATCACTCATGCTCGGAGCATCGAATCCATCATTTAATCGCTGAGAACAGTCGTCTGTGTGTTCAGGACGCACAGGCTTGGTAAATTCTTCACTCCACCTCTCTGTGCTCGCCGTCGACAGTCGCTTATCGAATCCATCGCTTTTTGTATCTTCGATCCCATCCTCGATCGCATAGGACTGACGACCAATATATCTATCAGCAAAACGTGGACTCTTGGCACGAATTTTGGCAATTTTCTCTGATCTCGTCATAGCAATGGCAGAAGTGTTCACAGAGAGCGAAGGCCTCTTTGATTCACTTCCCATCTGCCGATTCACTGCAATGTGTTCTCCTCGACCCTTCCTATCGTGCTCGTTATCAAATGCAACACACGGCGTGCTCTCCACCTCACTCTTTCTGCCAGCGTCCTGCCTTCTTTCGGTCCGTTCCTCTTCCGACATTTTCGTTGCAATCTCCCCAATCACCGCCTTATCTCTGTTGGGTCGAGAGGGTGAAGAAGAAACCATGCGAGCCGCGGCAAGTTTTTTCTTGGCGTCGGCTATGGAGGTCGATCGGGATTTGGTGGATCGACTGCTGCGCGGTGTGGTTGGCGTGGGTGCGGATGGGTCTTTTGAGGGTGTCGCTGGGGTGGTCGTAGATGAGACTTTAACCGAAAGATCATGGAATGGGGCAGGCTTGGGTTGAGGGGCGGAATTTGTCGGCTCGCTAACATATGGTGCAGACTCTGGAGAGTTTTTGGGTGTTGATTCTCCATGCTTCGCTGCGGGTTCGTCTTCCTGCATATCGCTGGCATTGGCTTGTTGGTTTGATTCATTCTTTGAAGATAAATAATCGTCCAGCCTACTAGAATCGTTGCCTTCTCTCTCCTCGGCGGGCAATGACGAGGCGACGGAAGGCAATCCCGAAATAGCGGATGAGTCCGACGTCATACTTGTCTGGTGCTTGATCGCGTTAAAACGCGCTACCATTTTGGCTCGTTTCGCCCGTTCACGATCAGTCAGGGCGGGCATCTTCAGCTTAATTGCAATGTTACGATTTTAAGGTCAGTGGATTCAGGCAGCCCCAATGCACTTAAGATGTGCTCAAGCGCCAACTCCTCCTATTTGATAGTTGTTATGTTAATTGCACGGCTTTCTCGTTGACCGTAACGAGGGAGCCTCGCATGAGCTGCGCTTTGCTTTGCAACGCTATCGCACAATTCTTTCTGGAAGCCGACATCGATAGCTTGGCATGCTGGTGGTAGTCCAGCCATTGAGTTGAGTGTGAGGATTAAGTTGATGTGTGATACCATCTGATACCATGCAGAACCTACTATTATGTGGGATCGCTGATAGACTTTAGATTGGCCGCAATTGGCAGGAACGAGCATCTGAGGTATCTTACAGCGGTGTTACACTCTACTGATTCCTTCGTGAAATATTTCTTTGGCACATTCTAGACGGACAGTTCGTCAACTGGAACAATCTATCAAACGAGACCTCTTGTCAAGATTTTTTAAAATCTTAGTTGTGTTGGAAACTGAGCCGTTTTCTCCTTCTTCTCCTTCTTCTTCTCCTTCTTCTTCTTCTCCTTCTCCTTCTCCTTCTCCTTCTCCTTCTCCTTCTCCTTCTCCTTCTCCTTCTTCAGTGAGACAGTTTTTTTGCTTTTTGCCAAAAGAGGTACTGACCATTAAGTTGATGTGACATTACCTGTAAGTAATTCATTTTTCGCTTGGACTTACACGGGTAGTTATAGTGTTTTAAGTATCTGCCTACCTTTAAAATTATATCTTTTTGTATAACGTATGACATTTTTTTCTAGAATGTTTCTGTAAACTTGAAGGGAACATTAGTCACAAATTATCATTTTAATCATACAACAATGGATCTGTAAACTTGAAGGGAATGTTATCGTGTCACAAAAGAGTGTCTACGTCTAACAAGAATGATTTCGCAAACTAAAAATGGGTACATAGTCAACATTTGTGCACATACCACGCACCTTTTTGCGCGCAAATTTCCCACTTGTGCACTTTTTTGTGCATATTTTCTAATGATGTAACATAATTCTATTTTGATTGTATTGCGTGAAGCTAGTAATTTTTTATTATGTTACATTATTAATAACTTGTGCACAGAAGAGTGCACGGGAGTTGGTTGGATCTTTTACGCCTAATAATTTTTATTACTACTGCCTTCACAGAAAATGATAAGAAAGACATGATGTTTTAATTCGCACGATGGCACTCGTCCAAATGTTGTGTTTTACAGTATCGTACAATACTCTACCATACTATACATATGGATCAGTATTGTACGAGAGACTGTACCACGTAATTTTCTGTGTGGCTCGCAGAATCACAAAGCACGCTCGGGAAAAAATCCAATCGACCATGGTGACAAGCCGGCCGCAAACCAGATTCGCAATATCTCAGCGAATCTTGCTCCTTTTTTTGATCCGAGACAAGCGCCGTTATCCTTATAACCACGCGCTCATGAAGGTATGCTCAGATCGACGTGGGAAGAAAAAACCATGGAGCACTCCATCCAGAGAGATCATGGACTCAGATTTCGAACATCTCCGAATTTCAACAATCTGGGAAGAAGAGCAGGGCCATTTTCGACCCTTCCAACTCTGGTCTCTTGCTCTTTCCACCTCTCTTGAAGACGGGAGGAAGTGGGGGAATTTGTAGGTCAAAACAGGTGAGTTCATTGTATTTTTCCATTTTTGATGCAGAACTTGCATGAAATCTCACCTTATGCGTGCCATCTTTCATCTTCCCCAAATCAGCTGCAAGCATGCAACAATCAACTCTGAAAGAGCTAAGCAATTAGGAAAAAGGGCAGAGAGCTATGGCCCGATCACTAACAAATCCAACAATCAACTTAAAGCAATAGGAGAGTGGTGAGAGTCTGTGATGACTCAACAAATAAGCCTGATAATATAGCCACCATTACAAATGTCAGTTAACAAAACACAACAATCAACCAATATAAACGGGAGCAATGAAGTTGGGGATAGTTCAAGTAATTAATTTACACTTCTGTTTATAATTCATCAAGCAATTAATTAATTGATTAATTAATTAATATTAGTTACTAGCATGTTACTAGCTTCGTCCTTTCTACTTAAAAATGTCTTCGTGAAAATAATATTCTGTCTCCCACATGATACTGTGGATACTGTGGCACATGTAACATTGAAAACTTTCTCCCTTCATACAAGATTTGTGCATACACTGGTTTTAGCTAAACTGTAAAGTACACTTATTAAGGAATTGGTACAACCACTTGTGCACAAAAAAGTTCACAAATGTTGTAGATTATGACATACTTTTTAAATGGGTGCGAGGGCGAGCGCGGCGCGCGCGAAGCGCGCGAGGCGTTTGCGCCCATTTGCAACTACTATAGTACATACTAATTAAGCGTAGAAAAGTGGCATACTACTACAAGCACTTTATTTCAAAAGTACGTCTTCCTCTGTCTCTACAAATCGCATTCTGTTTCGCTAGCTACAAAAAATCTTGCACCGGCTGCTGGTGATTTTAGAAAGAGACAGAAGCTTTCTGAAGAGGAAAGACCCCATTTTTTTAGGAGTGGATTGTGGAACCATGCCAATACAATATTCGTAGATCCTTAAATAATATAGCTACCATAATTCCTATTTCTGTTTCCACATTTTTTTCTATCTAGCTAGACCCTAAACTTGATCTTCCTTGCTAGTCCTAAATAGCTTCCTAAATCAAGTCCCTTGAGAGGGGGTCCCTACCTCTTCCCACAGGACTGAAGCAACCTAAACCTAAATACTATCTCATTTTAATTCTCATGGTACACGGATCTAGTAATCTTGTGGGGAGCCTCCATGCACTGGCCATCATTGACAACATCTTGGTGCTTGATGTTATGGTCCCAACACAACCTCAGCTTGATTGTATGAGCTAGGGCATCATGAAGCTGTCATACGCGTGGCTTGTAGGTAGCATTGAAGTAGGCCAAGAAACGGTCAAGAAAGTTCACCTACTCGCACAATTGCAAAATCTTTTGTCGGTCTCTTGGAGTGAGAGACAGGTACATTTGTCAACATTGCATCCCAGGTTGATCCCTGTTGAGTGTGTTGTGATCCCCGTGGCATTGTGTCTACTAGTCCAGAGATGATCAGGCAATGATCACTCCTACAGGGTTTGAAATGTTCTCTTTCACTTACGTTTTGACATTGTTCACTCCTGTGTATGACGAATACACACATTTTATGGACAGGGAGGGCTTCATAATCAGGAAAGTATCCTCACCAGAGGGAGACATAGACCTGTAAATCCTGCCGATTGCCTTGGTCTTACCTTGGGGTCGAGTCAGACTAGGGGATCTCTCATGGTGTTTCAGTTCATTTTTGAGAATGGCGCTGTACCACTAGATCCCACTCAAGACCAGACAATAGGAGGTGCACTCTGACTGACTTGAGCATATGCTCAACCTTAGCGGCAAATAAGAAAATGATGGGTGTTTTGATGGGTTTAGCTGGTATAGTATGGCCCCTTCCCTCCTTGCATCTTCCTCCACTTCAATCACCTGCACGACCTCCCTTTGCTGCATGTCCACTCTGACACCCCTGCCATGCGCTGTGGCCTGCAGCAGTTCCAGTAATGTGTTGGACTTGGGAATGGCTTCCCCTCATATCCTTGAACTGTGACAGCTTTGACCTGAGCATCAGGTGCTCATTGACTTCTTTCTTCATGAAATATCAGGTGCTGGTTGACTCTTTTCTTTGTGAGTTCCCTTGTAATCTGCTACTGCATCAACATCAGCCGAAGAATCCTCTTCCACGTTGTCTCAAGAAGACTCTGACCATTGATGGTACTATCCATCTTCCGATCTATCGATTGGATTGTCCCTAGCCATCTTGACAAATAAAAAACTATGGGGATGACAAGATGTGGGCAATTAAAGAATATCAGGTGTTTGGTGGAATAAGGAATATTTGGAATGCAACAGAGTCCTGTCCTATTTTATCTATCAAGGTCTACATGTACATAGGATTTTCTGAAATAAGAATATTTGGAGGGCTCCAGTTTTCATGAAAGGCAATTCTGGACACAGTACCTTGGCCCATTGGTCATAAAATGTTCAATGCAATTATTTTATCAAAATGTTGATTTCTCAATTCCTGGTAGGCTGTTGAGTCATCACAGGTGAGAATTGGACAGATTTCTTTGTTTCTTTGATGTAAAGTTTCATTTAGATACTTGTTTCAGTTTTCATAACTTCCTTGCTGCCTACTGTCTCTCTTCCCCAGATGGCAGCAGAGACCACAGCTACTTCACCCTTGAGATTAACGCCCAATTCTAACAGTGTTAATGAATGGTCAGAACATTGTTTTTCTTAATTTTTACTTCAATGTCAGCAAACATTTATTTTTGCTTATTTGTGTGATTCCAATGTGTGTGTTCTATAGGTCACCAGCCTAATGTAATGGTCATGAGAAAATATGATGTGTAGTCAAGTTGGCTATTTCTAAGATTCTTAAGGACAAATATCCAATCATTTTTATTCTCAACAGTACACCTCACTATACATAGTCTCCATACATTTCTTGCTGCTTTTGCAACCTTCACAACGTATGCTCTACAATAGGAAAAAATATGACTTACAAGGAGACAAGCTAATCAAGATGTTAGAACACAAAAATTGGTTCCATGTCCAGGACATGGAAATGGAGAGTCACATGAGATCCTAGGCATCGTACAAAGTTCCGCATGGAACATCAAGTTGGACCTGCTGGATGTGGTGTGTCACATGTAGCATCAAATTTGACACCAGTAGATCCATGATGTGTCATGAAATTTCATGACCATGTATGGAACTTGTGAGTGGTCACTAAATAATCAATCATGCCATAAGTTGCCATAAATGTGACGTAGAGCTCTGAGCACCATACTACATTCAATATGGGTATGGGTTTGTCACAGCAGGGTAAAAAACTCAGTGAGTCAGATCATGATTGGTCATGTCAATGTACCTCTCATAACTGAGCAGTGTGTGTATAGACATGATCCAGTCTGAATGCTTCTAATTGTCATTCTTATTGTGCAAATGACAAGGACTGAATTAATATTCATCAATAAAAATCAAGCCATATAATAGTCAATTATGACTATTATAGACATTGCAATCCGTTTCCTATACCTACAATGATAAACAGCAAAAGACTAAATGAATATGATATTTGTGTTGACTGTCAACTTCATCAAATCATCTCTACTATCCTGCAGTCCATTGAAACAGCACCAGAAACAACCATACAAAGCTCATGTTCTTTGAGTCCTCCAAAGCCAAAACCTTAATTAGTCCAAACTGTAGGGACTGAAAGGAAACTGATGAACCAATCAGCCATCAACAGCAGCAGTAACAGAAATTGGCATAGTAGAAGTTGCGTTACCTGGCCCTGTCTGTGTGCTGTTTGCAAAGCTAATTGGATGAGATTTTTCAATGGTCCAATTGAAAAATATATAGGCAAACTAGTGGTGAGCAGTTCTATTTATTAGCAAAACTTTTTTGAGAAAAATCTCATAACAATAATCATATAATTTTATTGCATGAATAATTATGAAGCAACCAGAACCAGAATGAAGAAGTTCCTTGTAGCCCAGCCATCACAAGAATAAATGATGAAGTATATTTTATAGTAGCAAATGAAGAGGAGGGCTTGGAGCCATCTTAAAATAAATGAAGAAGTTCATGTTATATATTGAGGAGAGGTTGTTCAAAAGCATGGGAAAGACAACAAATACTCAAAGTCAAACAACCCAACTAGATTTTTGATGAACGTCTCACAGGTATTGCTGAGCAACCCAAGACCACAAGTGCTTCAAGCCAACCCAAGAATGAATGATGAAGTTTATGTTTACATCAGAGAGAGAATGACCAAGAAAAACTCACATGTGCAATATCAAAACACAGAGAGGGTTTTCACTCACCCGTACAATCAATGATAATGTTCATTTTTGCAACCTTGACAGTGATTGTATCATGTGAAAAATGAAATCATCTCATGTTTTGGCTGGTGACAGACAACCATGATTTTTGTGTGTGATGTGCAGGACATCCTATGAATGGGAAGGGTGGTATGGAGAGATCATATAAGTGACTTAACTAAGGACAAAGTACATTCACCTTAGCTGTTTCACAGTGAGAATATTTCATGTATTAGATATGCTTGTGTAGTCATCTTGATATGGAGTACATGAGAAAATAAATAAAATTGGAATCAAATAGAAAAGGATACCATGCCAGTGCTACACCCAAGGAGGATGCTGAAAGGATCACACTGTTATCTTGGTCATTAAAGGTTATGTCTTTTGCTATCTATCTTAATCTTGATAGAGATCGTGGTTTGATATTTTTGTATGTTTCCAATGGTATCTATGGATGACTTCAAAGTTTTAAGTAACTAGCTAGGTTGCAAATTCCGTAACCAGTTATCTGGTAGTAACCGGACCAGAATTACTGAAGGTTTTGGTAATATTAATGTAGATTTTGTCAAGATGAGTCTTAATCTGTGACACCATGGTGACTTACTGTTTAAGTATTATGCACAGTACTAAGTATTCCTTTCTAGTCATCTTTGTACCACAGTAATCATATTGCTGTTAACAGAATTTCTGGAGTAACCTGGAATTCCTCTGGAATTCTGCTGGAATTTACAACCTACCGTATATCTGAGTATGTTAGATCCGGAAAATGTCAAAAGATACTCTAAAACAGATTTTACAATCAGTGCAAAGCTAGCAAGGCTAACTTGGGCAGAAAAATAGAAGTATCTTGTCAACTTACCTCTACTGCATTACTGTATGCAATGAGCTGGCATGAAGTCTCAAATTGTTGCCATGTTCTACTCATGGCCCACCTTTTTGTTGTGCCATCCCCATCTCCCAATCCTTGACATTGCGCCATCTGCAAAATCAACAATCCCAACAATGCTTGGCCTGTTGCCCGCCCTTCTTGGAAAGCGGAAGACATTACAATCTCATTGCTATCATTGGAGAAGGCAAAGAGTTCATTGCATTTGTTCACAAATTTCTAAATCATTCAAGTTAACATGGACATCAACATTGATATCCCAAAGGTGAAGATGCGGCGATTGTTTGACATCAAGTTGAAATGGAATACTGTCCATCAAATTGACAAGCTTATTTCCTCAGGGTATTCTCAATGCAAGGCATGTGCATCTGCTGGGATCCGCTGTCCCTCTTATCTTCGTTGGAAGAAGTTGACGAAAAAGGTGGATAGCATCAATCCCAATATGGAGTTTGTCCCGTATAACACGACAGGCTCTGCTTGTCGAATTCACACAGGTTGCAAAAGTGTTCTTCATGTTGTTGGAGAAGAACTGAAGATGATTATCTTTAATCTACGTGAACAAGCTATCCAAGTCACAAACAAGATGGTTACAAGAGAGGCGACTCGTCTACATTCATTATTGCGTGAAGAGTCTCGTCAATTAAGGGAATTGGCAGTCCACCGTTTTACAAAATCGCTTGGTCTTACTCAGCGTGCGGCTTCACATACTGTGCAAAAGCATTTCTCAGAAACCGCCAAGGCTGCAAAGGATTTCATTGCCGTGGTGAAGCAGAAATTGGAAGGTAGAATGGATCAGAGGCCGATTTCTTTTTCTTACCACTCCATCAAGACACTCAACGTCAAGGGCGTCAAGACTGTTCATGCAAGAGCATCAACAACCAAAACAAACCGTGTCACCCTCACAGCTGCTGTGTTGGGAAGCGGGAAAATTTCGCCTCCATTTCTCTTTTTCAAAGGAAAGCCAAATGGGCGGATAGCCATGCAGGAGTTCTCCGCGTTCCCAGCTGACGGTCAATACACATGTCAGGACAAAGCATGGATGGACAATGCAAGGATGCATCAATGGGTTGATATAGGTCTGAAACCCTGGAAGGACACAAGAGATACAAACAATCCAAGCATTGAATCACCCCTCCTTATCCTTGACACATACCGTGTGCATCAGATGGGCTCGGTGGTCAATCACATCAAAATGATGGAAATCGAGGTGCTTCATGTCCTGGCTGGGTGCACCTACCTGTGCCAGCCAATTGATGTGGGCATCAACAAACCCATCAAATGTGGTTTGCGCGATAAGTGGGAGTGGATGATTCATGGAGAGGGGATTATTAACGGGCAGGCAAAAGAGCCCTCTCATAAAATGGTGGCAGAATGGTTGGTGGAAGTTTACCAAAACATTCCCGAAAACATGGGAAGGAACGCATGGAAGAAGACCGGATTTGAGTGGTTCTGAGTGACATTTATTTAAATGTAGTAATTATTTGTTATTGTTGAGTTGTTGTCCTCAAATGAAATTTTAGTTTACTTTTACAACAGTAATTAATGTCCTCCATTGCGGTCGACAAAATCTAAGCAGTCTCCGCATGTGCATATCCGCAATTGCAGTGGTAAAGTGCCCTCAAGCTCCGGTTCTTGGAATCAGGAAGTACAACCTCTGCAATCTTGACAAGCACACTGTCAAGGCGAATTCCGCTTTCACCGACGGCGTATTCTCTTGGTGTGAAGCAACATAGCAGCCATTTGTGCCATCATCTCGCAATTTATATCCCGCAACGTGCATCTTCTTGACCAATCACAAACGCACCAACCTGCCAACACCATTATCCTCCCTCTCAAGCAACGCGTCCCACAACCATAAGGGCCGTTCCATAGTAAAAAAAAGGACCTGCACCACGCGAGTTGGCACGTTGTGCTTGCTTGATTTGACGCGCAGGCAGAGTTGGTGTGTTTTGTAAAAATGTTGGGCAACACATCAAGGAATGCGAGTCAAGAGGAGTCAAGATCATTCAAGAGATCATCAAGATTACTTCAACTACACCTGACGTATTGTACGTCTACTCCGATACAATAAGGCTAATGGCGTCCTCTCGGTAGTATGACTACCATATGGTATGGTACCATATTGTACCTACGAATCTTCGTGTTTCACTCCAAATCAAAATTTCCTGCTCCATCCACGTCACAATTTTCCTTCAACGTCTCAATTTTCCGTCCACATGTAACGTATACCTCTCTGCCTGTGCACGATCTTCAACTTCTGTTGTGATGTTCTCGACCTCCCGCAACGTGACTTGTCTGCGCTCGCAGAGTTCGACGCCACAAGCCTGTTCATCAAACGAAGTTTTTCTTAATGTCGTGCGAGCTGAGCGAAGTTGTTCGTCCTATATACGATGAACAGACACTCCCCGCAACGTGTCGACTCCCATGGTGCTGTCGATGAAAAAAGTACTATGTACCCGGTCTAAGGGTGCATTTCACAACTGCACCCATGATCACTAGGAGGAAAGCCGACAAGAACTATCTTCATCGTGCAGAATATCTCAGAATATTCACAAGACAATGTGTTGAATATGTGATGTGTGTGATGTGGGTGGTGGATAGGTGGTGAGTTTTACCCACAAAGTGGCATAACTCAGCAACCAAACGGAGTTTTGGGGAGGAAAATAAATGGGCATGTTGCTGCCAAAAAGGAGAATACATTTCAGAAGTGTCTAGATTCCCCGGGGAGTCTAAATGAGGCGAAAAACATAAATGTCAAAAAAATTGGCAAAACAGATCCTACAATCCGAGGGATCTATCACACCAAAATATACGGTAGGTAACTAGAGTGTTAAGAAATGATGCTGATATTTGGTCTATACCAGTACCATCAATTTATTTGCCCATCCATGTATCAATTTGAAACAACAGAGGAAAAATAAAATGTAGAACAATTTTTTTCAAAAATTAACACCGAAAATTTCATTGTTAATGAAGAGTCTATTTTTTTCACCTGACAATATATCGATTGACATATCATGATACAACATTAAAAGAATACCAACATTGGTATATACCTGACAGTTTTCAATGCCATCTCATGCAATTTAGAAAAGTATAGATGTGATGACATAAACTTGGACATGACAAAGCAGGAGCCATGTACTTTTTCCAGTTCTGGACTCATTGTTTATGGGGCAGTTATAAACAATATGTGAAAAAGCCACATGCAAACTTGGGACACACACACACACATTAGTCAAGTCATGTTGACACAAGCCTGGTAGCTATGAATGTGTATGGAGCATATTACACACAATAAGGGACTAAATAGCATGTTCTCATGGATTGGACATGATCGCATCATCCATTTGATGTCCATGACCACTTACAAAAGATTAGTTGATGAAAAATATAAGTTTACTGATTCTTCTTCTTGATGTTTTTGTTGTTTCTGATGTAGAAATGCCATCCTACGACTTGCACTACCCAGACATGGATAAACCATATTAGGATATGATTCCAAAACATAGTATCTGGATACAGTCAATTCACACCTAGTTGTGCCCAAGAGACAATCAAATATTCAGACATGACTTCTTGGGACTTCAGACAAAAAATTATGAAAACATGAAGACCATACATCAAATGGAGGAAAGGGTAATAATGATCCATGAGGTGAAAACAAAAATGAGTAAGAGAGCTCTTTGTTGGCCTTCATTTGAGTTGTAAAAGGTGCCTCATTGTCAATCAAGAACCAAATGAACTGCAACATACCAGCCACACACCACACAACATGCAAGAAAATCAAATTGACAAGATTGACTTGCTTTCAAGGGTATCCAAGCATGCTGATCTAGAGGGAAAGCTCAAGATTACCAGTGTGGCTGTGGCCCTCAATAAGTTAGTCAGAGCAATGGCCCACAGCTTAGAACCAGTTTATGCAGTAAGGGAAAATATATAAAGGGTGCCTGAATAAAGGTCCAGTTTATGCATTGGCCTAAGCCATTTGGTAATACAAAACATGATGCATCATATTGGAGATAAACGTAGTTTCTTTATGAGTTATTTGTGAAAGTGAAAGCAAAAATGGGGATGGAAGGGACATGCAATCTCCTCCTTCCAAACAAGATTGGTTTGTTTTACCATTCTAAAGGGCGTTCTTTATCATGTTCTCAGGGCAATCTAGAGCATGTCCTTGCAAGGAATCCTTGCTGTTAGGGAATTTACTTTTTTATGAAAAGATTTTGATCAACAGGTAGTTCTTGAAAATAGCATATTTACAAATAGGCTAGAGAACATGTATGCATAATTGGATTATCCTCATTTGTGTTGCAGTGGTCATTACCAACATATTTTTTATGTTCACATGTGGCAAAAGAAATAATCCAAAAGTAAAATGTCCCACATATGTTATCATGTTTCATGGACATCTTGATTCTTGACTAACTTAGGCAACAAGTTTCCTTTCCTTGAAATAGCAATTTTATACTTGGCAACCTTTCTTTCTTTCTTTCTTTCTTTCTTTCTTTCTTTCGTTCTTTCTTTCTTTCTTTCTTTCTTTCTTTCTTTCTTTCTTTCTTTCTTTCTTTCAAAAACCTGGTTATTGAATGCCAGGCCAAACAAGACCCATACCATGAAGATCAAGAGCCCAGAACCAAACAACAGGAGAAAGGTTTAGAGTGAAGCTAAAGTCAAACATAAGAGAAAGCTACGTTTAAATAAATTTCATTACACTTGCCAACAATACTGTAGGAGTCAAGACAGATTTACCCCTTTTGATGAGTCAACATATTACATATCATATCTTGGTGATGTTGAGGAAGCTTGCCATATTCAAATGTTGGACCAAACCCTAGGCTTCTACCACCAAGACATCGAATTGTTTGAGAACTTTTAAGTTGGAGAAGCTCACACTTTTCTTCTGCGTTCTTGAGGACATAATCATTGATCTCAAGAAGGGGGTTCGTGAATATGAAAATGACAAAAACACCATTGATAGTGTTGAGATTGATAGTTAACTATGTAAAAGATATGATTGATTGGAACTGTAAGGATAAAACGATTTGAGTGCATTTGCCCTCTTTCAACACTCATTTTGACCTCAAAAATTCACAACAATGGATAAAGCTCCAACAAGACTGCATCTACTTTGGATGAAAGAAAGAAGGAAACCAATGAAACTGCTTCAGATGCTAATGGAGTCGAGAACAGTTCAAGTACAATACACTAAGGCACAAACATTTATGGGTGTGGGTATAGCAATGGGCCACAGCCACAATCATGTTAGATGAACAAATGTATGACTCAATTCCCTGCCCACAATGCTGGAGGGTGCATTGACATCCATTTTTTTCCAGATGCAATGACAAACTCCAATTTATGTTGCTTTGTAGACATTGAAAGAATGAGGGACATATCTAATGAAAGTTTTTCACAAGCAATATGCACCAAGGAACTCAATTTTCATGGGTGTTAATGGATTGAAAAGCTCATTTGCATGGGTCAAGTATTGTCAAATGAGGCTGAGGGAAATTGGTGGACGTGACAACATGTGGGATCATTATGCAAGTGAATCACATGACATGAAAGATCTCATGGGTCGGAGTTTAATAGTATTGTAACTGGTTCACATTGTTGGGGCTCGAGTGTTCTGGAAACTATTACTTTTGCAGAATAGGCTTAATTCTCAACAATAGTCTTCTTTTTTGGAGAAGGCTTGTTTCTCAAATATAGTCTTACACATAAGACCATTTTTGAGAAATAGGCCTTCTGCAAAAAATAAGACTATCAGCAAGAAATAGGACTATAATCGGAGGACCTATATGAACATATACTATTCCTAAGTACACAAGAGTCTTATTTTTGATTAATGAGTCGTCTGAAAAAATCACTATCAGCAAGAAATATGACTGTTTTTGAGTCTCAAACATAGTCCTATTTCTCGCAAGAGGCTTATTTCTTGAATATAAACCAACATTGGATAGTAAGTCTTGTTTGAGCGAACTGTTAAATCATTACTTTATAACACATGCAGTGCTTTGTGAATGTGGTAGTCTGTCTAGCAGAAGCTTTAACGAATGAGATGTTCAAATTCTTGAGAATTATCATAATATTATAAACATTCCCACAACCTCAATGTTTGAGTCATTTCACTGTCCACAATGCTGCAGTGAAATTCTAATTTTATGCTAAACAAGATTCCTTTTTCATGTTGCCACTCCTAAAAAACTTCACATATCAGTCTGATCCAAGCACATATCATGTGTTGTGACTGTTTTGCCAAGGTGTGTGATTATCACAGCATCCTGAAAAACTTTACATATCAGTCTGATCCAAGCACCTATCATGTGCTGTGATTGTTCTGCCAAGGTGGGTGATTGTCAACAGCATGTCACTGAGTGCGATCTTCTTTGTGGATTGCCAAGAGTAATTCCTGTGGAAATCAAAATGCATGATAGAGTCTTGTGAAAGACTTTTGGATATGTCAAGGTTCTTCATAGTCAGTAACATATCATTGGCACCACTGCTAATAGAATTGTTGACATTATTACTGACTTGAATGACAATGAAACTTATGCTGTATATAAAGGTTAAGGTGAAGTTGTTTGCTTGATTGTCCTGTGAAGCCTTCTACAAGATTTGTCAAGGAAAATTATTATGGAATGTGAGGTGATCAAAAGTTATTTGTTTCTTGATGACAGTATATCTTGTATTGTAAATGAAATGAGATTTTCAGAACAAGCAGTTTGTTAACAATATTTTTAGTTAAACATATTTCATTTCATTATTGATATATTTCAACCAGAAAGTTATTCAACATTTTGATGGATGCTGATCTTGTTCTTTCACAAAATTAATGATCCCTTCATGAATATTTTTTTGACTTCAGTGCGTGGCCCATTATAGCAGGAAACATGAAAAGATGTTTTGTAATGTATTAAAAGAAACAATTTCATTAGGTAATTAATTGCAATTAAAACAATTTTAGATGTTAAGACATGCAAGAGATATGGAAAAGATGCCCACCATGTTCAAGTAATTCAGGAGTTTTTTTTCATAAGAGAAAACCGTTTGGGCCAGATGGCAACACATAACAGTTATGATGAATTGTGTGCCCAGACATCTTGAAGAAAAGGTTCGCAGGTAAAACCTAGAGAAAAGATTCAGTGAGGCAGCAAATAAGGGGTTTCACTCATCACAAGAGAGACAGGGGATCTTGATTCAGAAAAGACGAAAAGTGATCAGGAAACTAATAGCTCATCAGTATTGTGTGCCAAGCTTGATTGATTTTCCATGAAGCTTGCAGATAAGACAAAGGGAATAATCCCAACACGACATCTGAAGAATGCACTCAGAGAAGAAAAGTACCAAGGGAGATATTAGAAACAACGACTTCATAGAAGTCCACAGTTTGATATTTATCAGAATGATTTGCCTTATCTTTGTATTGAAATTACCAAGAAGTGAGTGACCTATACTGTCTTTTTAGAGATCAAAAGTAGACATGGATAAAAACAAATATAAAATCATGAAAATTTGATCAATGAAAGGGCTGGAAGGTAAACACTCATATAAGATTTATTAAAGCAATATTCTGTCATGCCTTGACAGAAAACTCTATCACTTAAGAGGATTGAGCACTGTCTTGACAATATTTGGGGCCTAAAATTGAGTGCTAGGTTTAGACATAAATGCAATGTCAAAATCACCCGCTGGTTCCATCTTGGGAAGCACATACTTTGCATGTCCGCGTTGCATACCTAGATACATAGCAGTATATCTAAAATGCAATGATCTTGTGTATTAAGATACATATAACACAATAATGATTTGTTACTACCACATATTAAGGCCCACATTTGAATTGCTGTATCAAGGTTTCATTGTTTGAGGGTTGTATGGTGTTGTGTGTGGATATTTTTATTGGGAATGAAAGAAACATAATTTTAACTAGATATGAAAAGTCATGAACTGTACATGAAAAAATGTGCTATCACACCTGGTGATGTCATAGAATTGAATGACAAGACATTAACTCCAGTAAGTGAAGGCAGAAAATATCTAAAAATGTCTTGTCACATCTAAAGCCTGTTCTGTCAATCCTTCTTATTTCCTATTTTGGGCAGCCTATTTTGATTTGGTGATGCTCTATATAGGATCCAAGGAACATAGACTGTAAATAGGCAAAAACCTCTTTCAGGGACAATAGATTTGAAAAGAGGTTTTTGATCCTATTTATTTGCCAATTTAGATGTGACATAAGGTTCAGGGAAATGTGATAATATTTTTTGATATCATCTTACATCTATCAATTATCCTCATCTACTGTATGTCATAATAGTTCAGTCAACTTCTCACATAAGGTTTCAACATGATGTACACAATGATGATAGGTCTAATTGATTTTATTCCTTAGTGTGATCAGAAGATACGGTGTGAAACAAATTAGTGTATGACCTGAATGACATGATGCTAATATGACAAAGCTAAGAGAATTTTATTTCTCCCACATGAAATAATCATTTTAATCACAATATTCCACTGAAGTACTCCATCTTTTGCCATACTCAATGCAAATTTTCTCCAAACCAACAATGGCATGAACACACATCCAATGCTCACAAAAGAAAATACACGACTGTTGCAAAAGGATGTCCCATTCTTTGCAGCATCAGTCAATGTGTGTATGTTTACTACAAACCCTCTTCTCCTCCTCTTCTTTGCGAAAGGAAAAAATAGCATGCAGGGCTTTAACTCAGAGCACTGCCTCACAATGAACTCATCAGCTTCCAACTTTTCATGTGTGTCTAATTCCAACATAAGCCCCATTCTGAAAATTTGCAAATCATTGTAGAGTCCACAAGTTTTGGGAACACGCGTCCAGCAGATTTCACCAAACTGAATCAAAAGCACCACTTCATACCGCAAAGCCGTAATCTTGAATTTGTGACTGTAAAATGTCTTATCCCAGTTTGGCATAGAAAAATCAGCATCACCACCTAGCAAGCAATCACTTCCATTTTTTGTGACTTTTCAAGCAACAAACAAGATCAGGCCAATTCAGGATGAGTGAATGAAAACTAAGCAATTAATTGTCATTTTTACCGCATAGTATTCTAATTCCGTTAGAGACTTGGTGAAGGGCCTTACCCACTTTTGAAATTTCTTGGGGGTCAATTCCTATTATCAGAGCCTTTGGCATTTGTACAAAAATGAGATTTGATGGAATACACATTCATGAACATTACCACAAGAAATGGAAAAGAACACGCCTCCTGGGGGACTAAAGTACACACCTGATAATTTTTCTCATCATACAGATGTCCCCACATCCAGTGGTGCTGCGGCATTCAGTTGTAACATTTTCCTGAACCAACAATCTTCAGACCTCACTGCACCAAGATTTCCAACGCCTTTAGTAATCATATTCTTTACTCATCAGGTATACATCACCTGCCGTTGAATTTTGGTTGATAAGAATTGGTTCCATGAGGAAACAATCGATTGGAACAGAGAGATGGTAGTATAGTGTGTCTGGTGGTATAGAACAAACTTGCTACAAAGGATGTTGATTGGGAAGGTGCATGTTTTGGTTCAAAAGTTACACCCACAAGGTGTGTGTATGCGTTCACATGCATCACGTGGATGAAGGATGGATTGGGTCAATTCACCATGGCCCACAATAGGACCATATCTTGCAGTGTGATAGTATACTATAATATGATATTTATTTCTTTGCCAGCCACATCATGTCATTGTTGGAGCTCGTGTTTCATGAAAGTGAAATAGTTTAACGAAACTTTGTTAATATCATACAATTAGAAACTTTCGTGTGTCAAAATTCAACTACTAATTCATGAAAGATGAAGGAATATGAAATTAAGCTTCACATGAACATTTCTCATTTTAATCCTGTAAGTACAAGTCAATGGGAACAGCTAATCAAACTTTACTTGACATTCTGATATGTAAGATACTCTTCGCACAAGTTCTTCAAATGTTTTTCAGGCGTAATTCATGGAGCATAAGTAATAATTTGAATCATGGAGAAAACAAACACATTAAAAAGATGAAAAGACAAAAAAGATGAAAAGAAAACAAACAGATGACTAAAGGATAACCTACATGTTGTGGAGAAAGCCAAAATATTAAACACTAGAAGACTACTAAACAACTATGTATCCAGAAGTCCAATGTATTGTATGACTTACTATACACCTTTCATACAACATAAGCTACTTTTCAATAAATTGTTCAATAATTAGTATCCTCATATTCTACTAAATATAATTTTATCATCAAAGTGCTGCAGTAATTATCATCATGAATTCACTGTACAAAATAGAATCCAAAAATATTGCAGTGTATCCAAGCGTATGGAAAAATCACAAACTGGGCAAAGTGCCCTCATGAGGATCAACTCCACGCCCATTTCCTCCATCAGGCTGAAAACTAGTAACATTCCTCTGGCGAAGCTCCTCACGGTGATAGAACATTGTATTGTTAAGGTGGTTCGAAGCTCCTCACGGTGATAGAACATTGTATTGTTAAGGTGGTTCACAAACGAATCCTCCGACATTGAATCGACAGAACCAGAATTGCTGTGGTGCACATGTTGATTGTTTTGGTAACGAGGCTGCCAATAGGCAGGTGGAGGAGGCTGATGGGGAGGAGGAGGAGGCTGCTGATAGTTGAAGACAGGGGGAGTCAGGTGCCACAAAGGAGGATTGATTGTCGAGGAGAATGCTTTGGAGGAACATCCCTTGGAGGGGTGAAGGCCCTTGTGCAGACCCTCATTTTACTTTCACTGTCAACAGCATGGCATTTTTCTTGACCTGTCAAGATAACATGTAGGATCTTTGGGGGCTGATACTCAGCCCCATGAGGAACACTGGGACGCTCAACCGGGAAGTCATAGAACTCCCTGTCAACAGGCATGTCCCAAATGATTTCCTTGGAGGTGACGACTGTCTCCACAGGAAAATCAAGAGGCACAACCTTCTGCTCTGTCAACCAGACCCCATCAAGGGAGTCATTGTTGGTACTACAAATCTTTCCCAGCATGCTCCGAAGAGATGCTTCCGTTCCTGGCACGACATCCCTGATGCCATAAAATTGTAGGAATGGCACGGGGATCTTGAGGCTGTAGGAGAGGTAGTTTCCATCTGCACTAACCCAGATGTTGTACTTGTTGATCAAGAGATCAAATGAAAGGAAGTCCAGCACAAGGAGCTTCTTCCCATCAGCTTGGAAGTTCGTGTCCACACCAAGGAAGGGCAATGTGGCAGTAAGATTGTACATGCCACCAAGAGAGAAGTTACTCACTCTTGTAGCAAGGGCATTGATGGTTTGATTGAATAGTTCTTTTTCATACATGCAAACGGTCACGACAAGCTTCATTACCTTGTCGTAAATGAAATAATAGCTAAATTGAACACGTGCCTTTTCTATATCATACCTCATTTCACGAAGCTTCATTAAATGACTCCATTTTTGTTGTGTCCAAACCGAGTTGATGCCCCACGTACTATTTTTTCGTTTTGCAATGAAGAGGAGGAGAAGCGGGTTCATAGCAGACATGAACACATCAATAGACGCTTCAAGGAACGGGGCATTCTTTCACAACAATGGCAGCATTGCTTTCGCTATCATCAGGATGTATTTCATGCCATTGCTTGATAGGAACATATTTGCATTGAGAATGGCGAAAGATTGATTACTGTGGAATACTCTGATTAAAATCATTCTTTTGTTTGAGAGAAGTAATAAAGTTCTCTTAGTGTTTGTGAAATTGGCATCATTCAGATCATAAATAATTCGTTTCACAAACTATTATGTTCTGATCACACTAAGCAATAAAATCATTAATACCTATCATCATTGTGGATGTCATGTTGAAACCTCATTTCCTGTGAAATTTAGTAAACTACATGACAAACAGCACATGACATTAAGTGATTGCTCTAATATGATATCAAAATTATTATCACATTTTTCTGAACAGTGCTAGTAATAAAATAATTAGAATGATCAAAAGCTACAAATATCACAAAAATGAAAAATGACAAAAATGTTGTGATGAAGTGGGTAGTCAGCACAACACAACACCCCCTACTATAACATATGAAATATTGTACTGTTTTGTTGTTTATCCATCACACAACTGTGTTAACATCACTCTCCTGTTGTTAATCACACAACTTGACAATGCTGCAGACCAATGGTCCTAGAAGGTGGGACAACAATGCCAAAAAACTCATTGATAGCCACATCGAAAAGGATGCTATTGACATCTAAAACATTGAACACATCACTCACAAGACCCTCATTTCTACATTGAGGGGTATTTTTAGAGCACTGCAATGAAAGTATCAGGCTTGCAATGGTTTGAACAATGTCTTTGCAAACAATGAAATGGACATCCTTCTTGGAACAGGAAAGTTCATTTTGTTTTTTCATGTTATAAGATTCAATATGGTACTCACCTTCATCATGATACTGACCTTCACACATTACATGTTACTTGTGACACAGATGAACAATACAAAGCAAACAAAATGCCTTATGCTCATATCCGGCAGCCCCATCCAGTACCACCAGCTTCAGCTCCCATCAACCAAGTGCCCCCCGCCATCAATACCCACACTGCATGAGTGAGTAAGTTCTCCCTTGGTGTTGGCATGTATGTCTAAATGCCCCATTGTTCTCATCAGTGCCACCGCCAACTATCAAGCTGATGGCAAGAGGTTCCTTGTTCTGAACTTCTTGGCTTTGGTCTGGCCATCAAAATGGACAACATCTGCATGACTTTGTCTCTTACAGCATCAACATCCCCGCACCATTCCTACAATTTCATGGCAATAGAGATGTCATGCAAGTGATCTCTCTCTCTCTTCTCTCTCTCTCTCTCTTTCCTATTTTGCATGCTCTTTTTCTCTCTCTTTTCTCACCCCTGATGGGATCTGGTCAATGGAGCCAAAGGTCAGTCCTCCTGATTTTTTTGTGGAGACAGTCATCAAATCCAGGGAAATAATCTGGGACATGTGTGTTGACAGAGAATTTTATGACTTCCTGCTTGAGCATTGAGCATCCTGCATCCTATCCTCCTGGGGCTGACTATCAGCCCACAAAGATGCTACGTGTTGTCGTGACAGATCAAAAAAATGTCATGCTGTCAACAGTGAAAGAAAAATAAGGGTTGGTACAAGGGCCTTTTGACTCCTCTAAGGAATGTTCCTCCTACACATCCTCCTGGTGGACAAAATGTTACTCCAAAATCTATCCTATCCTTCTCTGTTGTATCCAAATCCTCTAGCCTTCAATCACCAGTAGCCTCCTCCATCTCCTACCCAGCAGCAATGTCCACCACCACCCTATCAGCCTCCTCCGTCTCCTTATCAGCAGACTCATCATCAAAGCAATCAACATGTTCACTACAACAATACCGGTTTGATCTGGTCCATGTAGGTGTATTTGTTTATGACCCCACCTGAACAATACAGTGTTCTATTGTTGTGAATAGATTCAGCGGTGGAACAATGTTAGTTTTCAGCCCGAAGGAGACCATGGATTTAGAGAGGATCCTGATGGAGGTTCTTTGCCCAGTTTGTGATTTTTCCAATTTTTGGTTATTCTGCTATAGTTTATTGATCATACATGATGGAGTGGATTCATTATTATGACTACAGCACTTTGATGACAAATCCCAGTTAGTTGATGAATGACAGTACTGATAATGTGAAGCATTAATTGGATACTATTTTGTGTTTTATCTTCCTTATCAATTGCATGGATGCTGTAGAGTATTTTGCAGAGCCAATCACATAATAGCCTGGACTTCGTAGTCTTTTAGTAGTGCATCATATTTTTAGGCTTTCCCGGAACCTCCATGACATTTTTAGATATTTTCTGCCTTCACGTACATAACAAAAAATGTGAATCCATCCCGCCACGTGTTTCAATGTCACATGAAGATCAAAAGTGCCAAAATGTAATGTCTGTCAATATACGAGATTTCATGCCTATTTATGGGTCAAGTCAAAAATAATTAGCCTGCAACCTATTTTTTATAAATATGATTGACAGAACGGGTCTAAATAGGCAAATAAATAGGATCAAAAACCTCTTTTCAAATCTATTGCCCCTGAAAAAGGTTGTTGCGTCTATTATTTATTCAGCCTATATTGAGCCTGTGGGAAAATCATAAGTGAACAATGTTTAGAGTAGTACTACTAAGTCTAAAGTTACACACTCAATTAAGTGTTGAAATAACCATCAACCATTTTACATTTACATCATATAGTAGTAGTATCAAATGCACATTTGTAATGAGTGTATGGTAGTGTTATGTAAGACGAGACGAGCGGGAGAGAGAGAGAGAGAGAGAGAGAGAGAGAGAGAGAGAGAGAGAGAGAGAGAGAGAGAGAGAGAGAGAGAGAGAGAGAGAGAGAGAGAGAGAGAGAGAGAGAGAGAGAGAGAGAGAGAGAGAGAGAGAGAGAGAGAGAGAGAGAGAGAGAGAGAGAGAGAGAGAGAGAGAGAGAGAGAGAGAGAGAGAGAGAGAGAGAGAGAGAGAGAGAGAGAGAGAGAGAGAGAGAGAGACAGAGTAATTGGCATTGAAAAGAGTGCCAGTCAAGTGCCGGTCACTATCTCTATGATAAAACACACCGCAATGTGTTCTTTAGTCACACTGTGACTAATCACTTACGTCAGTCTGAATATGCTTATTTGCGAGGATAGGCTTATCTGCAAGGATAGGCTTATTTGCGAGCTCGCAAATAAGAGAATCCTTGCAGATAAGCTTATTTTCCACATCGGAATAGTATGCTCTCGCAAATAAGGCTATCCTCGCAGATAGCACTATTTATAGTGCTATCTGCAACAAAGAAGCTACTTGCGGGAAATAAGCTATCCACGGGATTTAAAAGGACCAACGGTCATTGAGTCGCACACGGCACACAAACCGGCTCTCGCTGGCATGGACTCTGATCTGTCTTGCCTCTCTCCCAGAAAACAAACATGTCTACCCGCTCTCCAAAGTGGGGGACAAAGCTGAAGAGCAGATTTTTTTATTCAGGTAGACATTTTTATATAGGCTCGAAGCAATGAGGCTGTGGGAATGCTCTAAAATAGCTAAAGTTATAATGATGTACAATTTTTAATGATGTACATTATTTTTTTCTATTCTGTTACTTTGCATCTGCTAGGCCGAATGCTTGGTAATTTGCAATTGCTAAGCCAGTTGCAAAATGGGGCGAAAAACGCGTTGCAATTCCTCGTCGACGTTTGCACTACCAAGGAATTGCAATTTTCATGTTTTCAATTCCTCGACAACCAAGGTTTAGCTCGGGATTTCTGCAACGACCCCTCGTTTGGCATCAATTCTGTAGTGTGACACGTCTGATTGGCATCAAAGTAGTATATAACATGTCTGTTTGGCATCAATTTTTCCGTTCGATGGTACTCAACAGTAGTCATTTGTAAAATAAATTAGAAATTACAATTCCTTAGGAATTGTAATACAGTTTTAATATCTTCGTGATTACAATTCCTTAGGAATTTCAGTATCGTCCAGGTTTTTTTGCCGTTACAATTCCTTGGGAAGAGAACACTGACCCAACATAAGATATTAATTTACGTAGGGATTGGTACAATGAATAACCCTGTCAGTTGAATGCGTTTTGGTGCCAAATTTGGCTACAAATGCATCCAAACTGACTGATTTCACACAATTCAAACGTAATTCGGCCGTGGACAAGGAATGGTTCTGCGTGTTCCCAGCAGAATTGCGATTCCTTGGTACAAGTAATAAACCACTTTGAACTGCATTGTCCACTTTGAACCACGAACAAAGGGATTTACTATTCCCACGTACGATTGTACGCGTCGACACTCAAATTGCGTGGGCACGAAGTGTCCTATAGTCTGACCGTACTTCCTTCGCTACTTAGTTGCGTGTAATTTTTTGTGTTCAAAATTTTTTTGATGGCTTCTAGAGCTTCCCATATCTGACATACCTTACTCCGTAGAAATCATACCATTTTCTACGGGATCCACTTTGAACCATTTCGTCATTTTTGGCTTGTTATGGCAGTGCAATTGCTGCTGCCTTCCATCAAAGCTGAGGACCTGTAGAGCTGGACTTAAGCCCTTCAGATAGTCCCAAAGGGTTGTGCAATCTTGGCTGGGTGCGAGGGATTGGACAATGATGTCACAACAGTGGTCAAAGATATATGACATTACGTGGTTCAAAGTGGTTTCTTACTTGTAGTACAAACGTTGACGAGGAATTGCAAAGTGCGTTTTGCAATTGAGGGCAATTGCTTAGCAATTGCAAATTACCAAGCATTCGGCCTAACACATCGTTATGGTAGCTTTAACCGGAAATAACAGGAAATATAAAGCATCAGTCCTGAAGGAACGTGGGAACCGCCAAAGTTTTGGAATAATATATCTCACATAGGAAGTCATTAAATCGCCAAAATAGTCCGGTTCCGGCTTGTTTGAATATTCCAAACACAATGGCCCATCGTTCTAGAAACCTCTACAAACCACATGTCAATTCGTATATAGGAATAAATAAGTCATTGTTGTTCTTTCTCTTTTCTCAAATTCAAAAATCAGTCCGCTGCTATCATAACTTACGACTGATTTTCTATAGAAAAACAGCGCAACACGACTATGCCATAACGACAACATCCCGTCCATAGCGACCATGATTGGGGCGGTCTCCATCCAATAGAATCTCTTTAACCGGCCGGCAACGCGCAGCCTACCTCCGCACTTCCAAAATATAGTAATGCCAACCCGAATGACGGACGAAGAAAACATTCATTCTAACATCCGAAACAGCGAGCCACGAGTGCGATGGAAGAATGACACTCCCACGCAGCAGCGGCAGAAGCAGCCCGCCTTCTCTTCCAGCTCGACTGGTGGCGGCGCCATAGCAGAAACACCGCAGAACAAGGCCACGCCGTCAAAGAAAATGAGTTCCACCAAAAAGAAATTTCAGGAGGATGCCGTGGCCGCTTATCATTTCGCAGGTGTGCCGAATACTCCTTGGTCGAAGAAGAAGACGAGGCACCGAGACAGCAGCCACCGCCATCACGGCAATCAGAAGCAGGATACTCCGCAACGATCAAAACAGCAGCAACAGCAGAACGTCTCGGTTGGCGAAAGAGAAATCAACCACGATATTCATGAAAACACGTTCAATCTCGGCGGCACCGCCTCGTTAGCATCCATATACGGTGATTTGAACTCTAGCGTCCTAAGTGAGGCCTCCAGTGGCGGGTATAGCAATAAAAGCGGTGTAAGTAGCGAGGCAAGCGACATGATGAATCGGACGACCTTGAGTGACACTCACGAATTGAGCACGAGCAACTTTATCATGAGTCATAAAGTTAGGGGGATTGTGAGGGAGAGGGCGAAAAGTTTGGGATTGGGCGACGAGAAGAAGGTTGTGACAGGAGACGACGATGCCATGAGGGGAAAGATAGCAGAGGAGAGTATGACATTGCCGGATTTGACTCTGGGTGATTTGGACGACGTGCTCGCGAA
Source organism: Cyclotella cryptica (assembly GCA_013187285.1). Classification (NCBI taxonomy): domain Eukaryota; phylum Bacillariophyta; class Thalassiosirophyceae; order Thalassiosirales; family Thalassiosiraceae; genus Cyclotella; species Cyclotella cryptica. Next base: position 305,191 of record JABMIG010000172.1, read on the forward strand.
AGCTACTGTAGACAATGAGGAGAAACCGGGACAAAATCGAAATGATAAAAAAGATGAAACGATGGAAGATAGATCAGGTGAAGGTCAAATGATAGAATTCACCTCTCATCATCGACGCACGCCCGAAAAGAACAACGCCACGTTCGAAGACAGTACAGCATCGAGCTTGGAATTAAGTGATTTACTCGATTCATCAAAAGATAAATCTTCTATGGAGTGTGAAGAGGATAAAATAGACCAGGACGACATATCGCCTGAAAATGATGAGGAGAAGAAATTCGACGAAGTGGAGCAATCGTTTGTGGAGTCGACGGCGTCGCAAAATTATTTGGATGGAGTGTTGAATGCTGGTGAGAATCAGGAAGAAGCGGGAGAGAATTTGAGTGCTGCAAAAGTCTCTAAAGAATCGAACGATTTATCAGAAAAGGAATGCATCGCAACCAACAACAAGAGTGCTACGTCATCCATTAATAATTTTAATTCCACTCCCCCAATGACTCAACTTAACAATGGCAAACTGCGCCAATCTCCGTCCTTTCTTTCTGGCAAAAAGAACGTAGTGCCATGGCGAAAAAGTGTGGGAGACGAGGAACTATCCAAGATTCGTGCGCTTACTGCAAGTCTTCGGAAGCGCAATCGCGACAAATTTGGGGGAAGGATGAGTCTTCCAGCTGCGAAGGCTCAGTCAAGCGTAATCGAAAAAGAAGGGACACGAGACCACGCTTCCAAGGGGTCGGTAAGGGCCTTGTTCCCAGAGGCGCCTGAGGCCACGGAAGTGGAACATGTGTCTGCGGTCACTTTAGCATCACCCAAGAAGTCTGAATCTTTTTCTTTGCAGTTTGAGTCTCCCAAACGCAACACACCCTCTCCCGCACGGTTGAGTGTGGACGCTCTCCGAAGAAAGAATCAAAATAACAGAAATTCGGTACCCTCGCAAGGAGCCAAAGATGCAGCGCTAGCTGAGGATGATAAATCGATGGAATTTATCTCTCATCAAAGGAATACACCTGCAAAACAAAAGGAATTAGCAATATTGGATAACAGCTCTACCGCATCAAGCTTGGGATTGACCGATTTACTCGGCGATCTTGATGACATTACAGAAAAATCTATAATGGACTGTGATGAGAGTGGGATGGATGAGATTGTTGATGCGTCGTTGGGTCTCGGTTCACTAGCGATGAATCCCAAGTCCCCTTTAAAACGACAGTTTCCTTCTCCTCGCGCGCCGGCCATCGACTCCCCTGCTAGAAACACACGGAGCAAAAGGAAGCTTGCATCTTCTCCAGCCCAGTCCCCGTCCAAAATTATCGATTCTCCAGCACGCAACACACGAAGCCCCTCTGCTCAATCTCTGGCCATGTCTCCTTCCAAAAATATCGATTCTCCAGCTCGAAACACGAGAAGTGCCAGGAAGATTGCATCATCTCCAGCCAAATCTCCTTCCAAACCTTCTCCGGCTAGAAGTCTTTTCACGTCGCCCCTATCTCCTAGCGCGTTCAATCAACTAGATAGTCCTACCGACGAGGCTGCATCGTCCGTTGCCATGGAGGTTTCAGGACAAGGTCCCTTCAGTAGGAGGCAAAGAAACAGCTCTCCGTCTGAGGGAGCCGGAAAGCCTTTAAAGAAGTGTTCTTCCTTGGAAACATCGCCCTCTTCTCCCCACACCGATACCTTTTCATTGTCGAAGGAATATCCGTTCTTATCAATTGCAAAGTGCAGCAAGTCACCGATTGCGAAATCCGCGTCGACGGATATAGTAGCTATAGGTCAGTCGCCCGATCCTGATAACACTCAATGTGGGGCCAATACATTGATGTTCAACGCTTTGATGGAAGATATGCAGGGTTTGCAGAAGTCCGCTGCATCGGAGGATTCGAATGTTGATTTGTCTTCTGGAGTATCCTCGTTTAGTGATGGGTGCACCTACAATGCCACGCACGCCAGAAAGAAGCGACGGGAAACTGCCAACTTTTCCGATCTCATGGATATACTTGGCAGTGAAGAGAAAGACGCTCCGGGCGATCAAAATGAAATACATAGCGTGGCGTCTCCTAGCAAGCTTCACACTCCTCGTGCCAGTTCCATCAAAACACCTAAGAGTATTCTAAATTCCTCCAACAAAAAAGAGAGCAAGAGGTCTAGCAAGAAGCTTGTCGTGTTTGGTTCCCCAGAGACCGCGGTTTACAACATTGGCAGTCCATCCAGCAGCTTCACCCCGATGCAACCCAAAGCGATGCGTAGGAAATATGCCAGCGTCAACGATGAAGCAGAGCACACCACCGAGCTCGAAGGTGATATTACACAGATGATAGCGAAAGCGAGCGATCCATCATTGATGGGCCCCATTGACGAATCTCGAATCGAAGAAGCAGATTTTCCAAGTGATACTTCCTCTATTGACATTTCCTCGCTGTCTCAAAAGGGCTCTTGCCAAATCTTTCGTGGCGAGAGGACCGAGGAACTAGAGACGAACATGTGTTCTTTACTCAACAACAGCGGAGAAGAAAGTGAGTTTTCCCTCCCGTCAGTGAGCGAGGACTCGGGAGGTACCCCAAGCAACGTAAAGTCAGATGAGCAATCGATATCGATGCCGGTCGAAAAAGTAGCCGAAATGAGTTCAATGGACATTGAAGAAACTGCAGTACTGGAAGGCAACCTTTCAGCGCTCGTTCGTGAACACCAAGGATTGAATTATTCGCCTATAGAAGAAACACAAACAGTTGCCATTGAAGGAACTATGGCATCGTTGTTAAATGTCGCGTCAGACAATTCGAGTGTAGCTTCCAAGGCTAATTCACAAACAATGGAGATTGAAGGGACACTTGCATCTTTGGTCGATGTCGTTGACGATGATGCTGATTCGCCCAGGGACTACACAGGGACAATAGAAGTTAAAGGGACATCATCTTCCTTGCTCCATGATTCCAAATCTGATATGAACTATGAAGGCATATCCTTTGGCCAGGATCCAGAATCACTCCCTGATGCCAAGCCGAAGGCTAATCATCAATCTAATTGGACCCGCTCGACATTGACGATCTCACTGGACAGGAATCTTGAAGCATTGGTAGATGGCTCATCTCAACCTCTCTCAGCAGAATATACTCACAACCACATGGATATGCAGTCAGCAAAAGACAAGGCGCCTGCCACTATGTCCGAGGCCACGCGTACAATGCCTTTAGATGCCAACCTGGAACAGCTTCTAGGCAGCTCAAGCTCAGTGAACTCTCAAAGGGAGAGTGGCTCCATTCAGTTCTCCAAAGAACATGTTTCAGGCGAAGACGATACAGTCTCTGAGCTCGGCATGAACACGAGTCAAGAACTTAGCAACAACTCTGATGTGCAATCAACCTTAGATAACATGGTGCAGGATGCACCACTCGAGCCTCTCGATTTAGAGCTGGACGACCTCTTGGAGCTCGGAATGAAGGACTTGAAATTTGACACCCAGGATGATGTTATCTTGAATGCTCTCGAGGTGTCATCAAAAAAATCGTTCGGCTCAATCAAAACCGAAACAGAGGACATTCTTGCTCAAGTATGCTTTGATATCGAATCACAAGTTTCTACTATTGGCGTGGAGTCTCATTTTAGCGCCATTCTTCAAAGAAAGAGGGACACGATGATGATTCTCCAGCGCAACCTACGCGAAAACGATGAAAACACCAGCAATTTGGTGAACAGATTTATTCAGGCAGCCAATGTTTCGATGATCTCAGAGTGGAATGCATGGCTAACAGAAGTTGCAACTCTCTACAATGACCAGCTTTACAACACTGCTATAGGGGAACTGGAAAAAGATTCTGTTGCTATTGCTGACAAGACTTCGGACATAAATTATAACAGGGAACAAGTTGCTTTGCCATTGCTACTTCTATCTGCGAGACGAGCGACACAGAAGAATTATCAAAGGCAGCAAGCTGAAACAATGCGATTGGATGATGAGGTTACTAAGCTTGCAGCTGAATTGAAAGATGCAGAACGAGAGCTTGAGAAATTGCTGACGATGAATGGGAAAATTACTGCAGTTGCGAAGTCTAACGAACATCATGAGATTCTATCACAAAGCGTCACAACGATTCGTCGGGAGGCGGACTCGTCTTTCTACAAGTTTTTGTCAGTTGAGAAGCTTCACAATTGGATCGTTACAGCTTCAAATGACTCTTATATCAGCATTGTCTTCCAAGGTTCAACTCCAGAGACTAATCTTCATTTGTCATTCTGGATCACTGAATCATCTAACACAGCCTTTGACTGTAAAGTCGGACCACTACCGAGATCTGTTAAGTCATTGCTCACCAACCAACAAGTTCGACACCATCCTGCTGTTTCTGGTTTCTTGAACAGCAAGATGTCACTGTTCTGCCGAGATTTGAAGGAGAATACACGACTTGAGAGTGCATCACAAATATCTTCCTTGATTCACTCTGTTGAACACAAAGTGGCCAGAATCAAGCAAGCAGCCAATGAATTCGATGCTATTCTTGGCAAGTGCAAGAACTCTTTTCTTCAACCCAGTGACTCGCTGAAGGACGGCTTTGACTTCCATGCTTATATCACAAGTGCATCACACCAGAATGCTCGCCTCCAAGTCGTACTAACACTATCTGACTGTTATCCATTTGCCCCCATCCGTACAAGTCTTCATTCTACTGACACCTCACTAGATACAAAGTCAATGGCTCGTCAGCTGAAGAAGATTATCAAGCCTGGCTTTGGGGCATTGTCTAGTGCTATTGAGTCAGTTCATGGATTGCTCGTCTAGTAAATATTTCATTTCATATAATGTGGACAATAAGTTTATTATTTAAGGATTCATGACATTTTTCATTCTAGTTGTGCAGCGCAATCTTTTCGCAGTATAAGGACAACCAACAACTCAGTAACACATATGACAGTCGAAAGAGGTGTACCCAAATTCACCCTCAAGCTTCCAATCAATTTCTCGCTGTGCAATTCTCCACTCTGGACGAGTTAAACACTTTTCAGTATGAATACGGGGACTAGGGTGTTGCACGTTGTACCCTATTTTTAGTTGTAAGTTGAATTCTTGGACAAGGTTCTAGTTGAGAAGTGCAAAAGAGTCGACATAAAGAAAAATCTCGTCGTGAGCAACTGGTGCGATGCAAAATTATGATGGCAGGCAAAAACCTAAACTAAACCGTCAAAAGTTAATCTTACTTGTATAAATATTTCAGGAGACCTCTCTAGCTCATGTAATCGCACAATCTTCACATTCCGCGGAACAGCTTCCATAATCTGTTTCATCAGCATTAGTTTGTGCCTTCGTAATTGAAAAACGTTGCGGTAGGTGTACTCATGGCTGACAAACGATAGATTTCTGAAATTTCTACTTTCAGGCCAATCTCTTGTTACCAAAAATATCGCCGCACAAGAGTAAACGAACAAGCGAGGAAGAAAATAACGCAAAACAAATAATGTTATCGTACCCCCATGGCATTTGAAAGAACTCTTCTAGAGTATAATTTTTCATCAGTGCCTTGCGTTCGAATCCAATAAACTTGATGGTTGGACAACCTTTGATGTTATCTGGATGGCACATGTGCCACGGGATCCTTTTCATAGCTTCTGCCCACTAATTTTTGTTTCAAGACAGAACAGAGAGGAAAAATATTAGTACCAAATATTCGCAGATCCTTAATCGTCAACTCCTAATAGGAAAGTAGGCCAACAATTTGTTCGTGTAAAGTTCTTACTTCGCATGGTGATCGCACCGCAAATAGCCACAAAATATCTGTACGCGCTGATATCACGTCCAATTCCGTTTCATTTAATAGGAAATGGCGGAACATGTGTTTGTGAAGAAGCACAGGTATGTCTGAAGAGAAATATTCGTGTTTACGCGTCGGATCGGGTTCGTTGGGCGGGTCAAATGCTTGTCTGAGAACTGACCGAGGATGCCAGATAAAACAAAAGTGAAATGAACACGAGATCATTAACATATTGGCACGGGACGAAATGCCCAAACGGAAGCGCAACTCAGATGCAAAATGACGCTAGACGGATATCAAACCTTTTGCAGTAAATGTGGTTCCACTGTTTCTTTCTCCAAGGACATAAATATTAGTAGGCGGCTCCGTCAATCGAGCATGCCTTCGTTCCTTTAAATCTGGACTCTGTCGTAGTTGTACATCTGGTTGGTCGAGAAATCGGGAAGTGTCTTCACCTGGATTATAGATCAGCATCCATGAGTTGGCAATCATTTGTTGGGCGACTAGAATGGACGCTGCCATTAATGCAATTGTCAGGTGATTCAATTTGATCATTCTGTCGTCGTGCATTTGTTGCAGCTCTGTCGCTCATCACGTTGCGGAATAATGGTAGAAAATGGCACATTGCCGGGGATGATGGTAGATAGATGGTAGATGATGATACCTAGAAAATACAATACTTCTAGGTACGTATTTAGCGATACCATAGAATTACTATTGTACATTCAGTAACATACCTTTGTATGAACTGAGATCACTCAATAATGTTGTCATCACCTCACTATATTACACTCTAACAAGAATAGCAATAATGCCCTGAAGCCCCCTGCCCAAACCTGAGATTTGTACTAGTCATAAAAATTTTATAGAAAGGGCTTTAGAGGTTTGTAACAGCACAACAGCAAAATGATAGATGATCAAGCTAGACGTTGTAACACTATTCATTTGGGCATGAAACAGCTACCAATTTCATGCAGTTTCAGTCCACCTTGATGATGTAGAATGCTGATTAACTCATGAATCTCATACCATATCAATTAGAACAACCTAAATTATGCAAAGGAGATAGTACATAGGTTGGTCCAAGCACACACTCCTAATGTGTAGTTCCACTGCTACCACAGACTAGCAGAGTACAAAGTTCAATGGGATTGAAAGAGGAGGTGACTCCTTTATAACAACAGCAACAGCTGATTTTGTTTACAAGAGAGCAAATAGAATGAAATCCAACAACAGTTATTACTTCTTGAAAGTGATACCTTCACATACAGCAATGATCTAATACTACCAAGTACTCTAACAATCAACATTGATCCAAATGTACAGAATGACATAGTCTACAACAAAGTCAGTTGAATAGCAATGTTGTGCTCTTGGTGTCATTTGACGTTGGTGGTCTGAATCACATTCTTGACAGGATCAACGCCTCCAACAGATTCAAGACTTGAAGATCTCCAGACTGGGATAAAAGAACATTCACATTATTATCAAAATCATCAACAAAGATACAACCTGGTGCCAGAAACAGGCAAAAATGAGGCTCTCAGAAAGAGTGCCATCCAACACAGAACATGCTCTAGGAATAAACCAATACAAACACCCCTGCTGAAACTGAAAACATGCCAGACAAAGATTCAATGCAGAATGCGAAAAGTTGCAAGCTTCTTAGAATCTATCCTGAAGCAGCATCACACAGACCATATTGAGCTATCAACAATCAAGATACAGGTTATCAATGGTGTTGGTAATATTTGGAAAGGGCACAGATATTGCCCATTCAAATGAGAAGACATTTTGGTGAGAGCAAGTACACCAGCTTTTTGGAAAGAAAAAGAGACTGTAGCTTTCCAATTTTCATTTTGATGTAATCAGTGATGGCAATGAGCTCATCCTACCTAGCAATATCTATATTTGGAGAGGACCTTGGCTAAGATATGGATGTATCACAAAGTTCAAGAGAGTTTGTGGACACATTTCCATTGGTGATGGTATGGAAAACACCTTCTTTCACCATACCACAGCATAATCAAGTGAGTACATGTGTTAACAAATGAATGCTGAATGACTGTTTGCGGGTTTCACTCAGTCAAACATCACAGTACAGGGGATGATTCAAAGCCTTAAGATGAGTGGGTGTTATAGACATCTGTATGGCTATACATCATACAAATCAAATCTATTCTTGAGCTAGGCAATTTAGATTTAGGTCATGTTGCTTAACTGCTACAGCCAGATCAGGGGAGCATTCCACCCAAAACTTTGGATGTCAACAGTTCAAAACAGTATCATCATCATCAGCCCCACCATACATTCTATGCTGCAGCTAGTCATCATAAAGCACATAAAGTACAAGTAACAGCCTAAGTTTTGAAGATGGAGGTATACCTACATGGTCAAGATTCAATCCTGTTAGGAAGTACAGCAAGGATAAGCTGCAGTAGTTTGAAGTCAATTTCTTTGTTTTATGCAATTACTAACCCAACATTTATTTCATCATTCACTGTCATCTATATTGATGTGCAAAGAATGGGAAGAATATTGGACTTCCAAAAATCCAAGGTCTCCCAACCAATCAGAAGGCTGACGCAAATACAATTATTCCATTAAAATCAAGATTGATGAGACTTCATTGACATTATATGGAAACAGATATCCATGTACCAGTTTGCATATTTTGCTGTAAGAGACATTTGATACACTATGTGCTGGACAAATTAGAGTACATAGGATTTATTGGTCTAGAGATCTCATAACCTTGAGTATGACAACAAGAAGAGCATTTCAATGAGGGCACGCATCTAGAAGAACAAGATCCTTGGCTGGGTAACAAGCAAGTCTAATTTACCTTGACATTGGAGAATATGGAGAGGTAACCATGTAGCATAAGGATACGCTCCATCATATGAGATTTATGGTGGAAAGGACCTTTGAGTCTCAAAAGGGAATGCGAGTTGTGAATAAGAGTGATAAATACAGATATGGAAGGGTGGATTGCACCGAGGGCTGACTTCAAGAAGTTGCAGAAGAATGCATAGATTGGCATTCTTGTTTTCATTATTTTGTGAAAATATTGTCTGTTAATGAAATCAAATGCAGGACAAACAAAAAGAGGGGCAGTTCCATCCCACACTGAGTGAGGAAATTATTCTAAATATTGATACTGTTGAAGGAGTAGACACTGCAGTCATGTGGACTTACCCCTTTACAATCTGATGGATAATTTCCTCGACCAGCACAAAACAATAAGTGCAATATACAAGGACACAAGCACTGGTTGAGGAAATGCAAAATCAAATGTGAGTAATATGGAAAGTGCTCTACCCAATAGATGCATATGGTGTTGTGTTCTTTTTCTGCATTTATTGTCCATAACTTGGTGCCTGTTCCTTGCAAGAGAAGGATATTCCAAATCCAATTGGAAGCAATGAAAGTTTTGCCATGTTTTCAAACAGCATAAATTAAAACTGTTCCAGACAATGGACTATAAATAGGGGGGAATAGAGGTTTTTTTGTATCCTATCTACTAATAAGTCAAAGATCATATGTACTCCTACTTTCTGACACTAAGGGATAACAAAGTGGTGCTGATGCAGTCCTATGGTGTTAAACAAATCAGGCAAGTGACAATGAATGCAAAGGGGATCTACGGAATCTTTTCAATGCTTAAGATGAAGAAGGTGGCTTTGATAAGTCTCTTCTCAAATGTTGACACAGGTGGAAAAAAGTTGATTACTCAGATGGTTTTGAGGATATCATTGATGAGGAATGAGCAAGGGAGTTTAAAAAATAAAACAATAATGCTACTTATATGTTTGTGCTTTTTAATAAAGTTACCTACAGTTTTAGCTGTACACTCTAGAAAAATTGTTGCATTCCTCCACTTTTTATAGCCCATATAATGTGCTTCTAGATCAGTATGAATCAATGATGCATTTCGCAAAAATTCAACATGAGTGCCACACTCAGGAGGGACAAAGACAGCATTCATGTACATTTGATATAGACTGTACCAAACTGCATTGGAGGGAGAGTCAAAAGGATTGCTTCCCCAGCAAGGTTAATTTGACATGGATCATATTTGTGCTTATGACAGGGAGATCATGGCTTTTTGTGTCAGGATAGTGCAGCAGACAAGAATCTTGGTACGTTGATGATTTTGGAAGAACCAGGAATCTCAAAATCTTCCTCTTCAACATAGATAAAATTAGGTAAACTAAGATAGAATTGTTGAGCTACTATTGTTGATGATCAGTTGCAGGCTCATTGTTCTTTGGGTACAGAGATAAAAATACACGTTCTCACAGGCAGTGCCAGCAAACCAAAAATGAATTATCCATGAAAAAAGATAACTGTTAAATTTATTCTCAATCAATGTGTTGCAAAGAAGATGTTTGTCATTTGCAGTTCAAACTTACATTCTCCATCTTGTATGGCATCCCTGTCACAACTGATCCAAATTCTCAATCCATTGGAAGAAAATTAATGTATGAGCAGAAATACAAAAAGAGGAAAAATAAATCTGCATCAATTTCAGAGAGATGCACTACTAATGTAGGAACAATGTGCTTTATAAGCAGCCACCTTAATACAATCTGTAGATGGATTGTTTTCATTTCTTCAAAAACAAATGAAGAATAAAGAACAATCTGGGATAGTTTGTAATATACATACAGGACTTATTGATGTGCATAGGAATCAGAATTGATTGAATGTTCTAGTTGCTGGAATTGAGCTCAGTTAACAAGTTCCATAATCAATCATTTAATTCCCCATCCGAAACCATTCTTAACCCAAGATCCAACCAGTTAATACAAAAGCTATAGTACTATTTGCATTTTCACCAAATGCAGCAAAAGGAACTATATATGTGCCCAGCAGGTACTTTCAAAGATAATAAAGTTTGAGGAAATGACCAGAGCAGATGTAAATTAGTTGTTGTCGGTCTTCACAAGTATGACCCATGTATCATCCATTCCAGTAAACACAGAAATCTTGAATCTTTTGGGAAAGCCATCGAACAATGGTATTTTTGTATGCATCTTGCAATGTAAAATTCTGGCTTCTTTTACTTTTGGTAGCATGATTATTTTGACAACAATCCATCTCTCAGCAGTTTGACGATCCACAGATTCAAAAGTTATACCCTCTAGCACTTTACATCCCTTCATAGGACAAGATAGGGAATCTTTTTGGCACCTGTTGTGTCCCCCTTTATTTGAAAAATCCACACACAATTGAGTTTGTAAGTAAGAAGGAGTCTAACAAGAGATTTGGCTCAATGACACTTCTTAAAAGTGTATGGATTGCAGAACTTATCAAAATCAATCACAGTTGCCTTCCCTCTTTAGGTACGGGATTTAGTCTACTGAGAACATAACGATATCATCAAGTTCATTTAGACTAACTTTTTTGAATGCAAAGGGGAAGTACAATGTGTGAATTGATGATTTAAGTAAGACAGCTTGATCAACGACAAGGTAACATTCCCATTACAAAGAGGGTAAGTGCTTTAGATTTTTCTGACAGAAATAACTTTTTGCTGCACAGCGAGGTCATCGTCTGCCCAGCTGCACTGCTTTCTTTGTCTTCTTACCTTACATGGTGTTTTCATACAGTGGCGATAAATGCATTGCATTTCTCATGTCAACACAATGACTAGACCACCGATTTTAGTAGTTAGTGTCTCATTAGTCTATTCTTTTTGCTATTGGCATGAATCATACTATTATTTCATAGCACCTTTCACCCAATGATGTCTTGTTGTGGTTTCTTATGTAAATACTCCATCAAATATTCCGTGCCATATTGCTTGACAATCATCATTTGAATCTATAGTAGATTCAACTCAAAAGTGATACCGACACAAGGTAAATAATTATATTGGGCAATAAACAAACATAACAGTGTCCGATTGCCATGCCTTGTTGTTGTTTTTAATCCTCTCCATCAGACCCAAAAGCCACCAGCCCCAGAGCTGCACCAATCAAGCCTGCACCCACCCATCCCCAAACACCCAACTTCTCGCCTAACAAACCATAAGCAAACAACGAAGAGAATAATGGTTGTGTAGTGTAAATCAAATTAGAATCCACTGGGTTTATACGACGTTGACCATAGCTTTGCGCGTAGATTGTGTAAGCGGATGTAATGAGGCCAGTCCAAAGGATGGCCGCAACAAAGATGAGAAGAGAAGAAGACTCAGTGCTTGGTGACAGTGCATCAATGGGCCCATCACTAAAAAATGTTGTCTTTACTGTTCCAAAGTAGTTCAACACCTCCTCTCCCAAACCCCGAACAAAATCCGGCACAGACAGCAGAAAAGCCATATTTCCACCAACTTTTCCGATGAATACCAACACCATCACCAGCACCACACTGAAGATTGCTTCGGTCCTTGCCTTTGCCGCCGCAAGATTCAAGGGACGTGTTCTCGGGGCATAAATTCCCAACCGAACGACGTGCATCGTGTACGCCAGCGCAGCTAGGATTATGAGACCGTCCCCTTGAGATATTTGAACAGAGGATACAATCGTATCCCAATCGAAATGATCTGGAGATAAAATCTCGGCAGGTTGACCATTGTCGTCCATTCCCATTATGATCACCCCCAAAAAGGCGATTGCACATGCAACCCATGTCAATATAGGGACTGAAGCCAACCCCTTCCCACCCACCCAAGCGGATATGAGAGGCACCATCACAGTGGTAAGTTGCACTAAAAACGCAGCCCGATCCGCAGGGACAGTCTGTAAACCTACAACTTGGAAGCCATTCCCTAAAAAGAGATAACTTCCCAGTTCCAATCCCCCGAGAGTTGCATACCAATTATTTGGCTCTCCGTCTTCGATACTTTTGTTCAGAACCTCACTCTTGCGACTCCACCAATTCAAGACGCTCAAGACACTTGCTGCCACTAAGTAATATCCAGCCGAGAAGACGAATCCTGGCACTGGTGGGTCCATTCGATCATACATATATTTAACTACCGGGGTGTAAGTTCCCCAAGCCAGGGGCACGGTGAGAAGGATAAGGATTCCCAGTGCTCGTTCGTTGTCAATCAAGTCGTTCCTCGTAGATGGTTGGATGTCCGTCAACGGAGTTGCGTTTCCCAGGGAGAGCGGTCGCGTGGATAGCGCAGGCTCATCGTTGACCCATTCTTCCGTGTACCGTGCCAATTGCAATGAAATCCCTCCAGAAGAATAACGATCGTGATCGATCCGTTTCAGGCGATTCGTGTTTTGCCGATTTATCGAAGGATGGCAATGGTGCACAACAAAGCCCAGCTGAGGGGGACACGGCGATGTGGCGGAAGTTGGGTTGATGACGAGTGCCGCTGTTATGGAGCGCGCAAGCCATGAGGATGATGACAGCGGCCGCGATTTCCGTTGTTTATGACAACATTGGTGTTTAGTATTTGTGTTCTTGAACTGCATCACGGGTGTCTGTCAAGTATCCATGGTAATTCGGAGTTAGTCAAGATGATTCACTTGTTATTCATTATGGGCGTACATGTTGGTATGGCGAGAAGATTGGAAGGAGATTGGTATTGGACATAACAGGATATAAATAGCATGACAAGCTCATAACATGAAGCAGCAAGAATCCTGAATGAGGGGAATCGCTAAATTTGTGTTACGTCGTTTACATAGGAATCTGTAGTCGCTACGTACAAGGACCAAGAATCTGACAACACAGCAAAACATCAGCCACCGTTACCACTAGTAACGGGTATTTATGAAGGCAACCAAGAAGGCTTCGACCGTCTCACAGGAGAGCAGCCACTCCTGCACGGTGGACGAGTGGATTCAACTAGCTTTGTGTGAATATGAGCTGATAGCATCTCTTTGTAACGCTCAATCTCTCCTCGGAAACGCCGCTATATCGACGCCAACGTCTTTCCCGACAGCGACGGTGGACGACGACGAACGTTTCAACGCCAAGAATGATAAATACATGTACGATCCAAAGACATTGACGATGCAGATGCAACGAAACACTCTGCACGATCTATTAGCCAATTATATGGAGAGAATAGATGACGTACGAAAGACTCATGCTCTGATGAAAGTCAAACTGTCATCTCTCTCAACGCACCCTGTCGAAGAATCTGACACCACTCCAACACAAACACGGCCGACACCAATGGAAGAAGCATTGATCCGCCACATTGAATTAAGTGAACGTGTGATCCGCACCGTCATGCGATCACCAACACCCGGAAGTAGTGGGCCATGTGGTGTCTTCTTTGAGAATGGATTAGTGCGAACATCAACTTTGCAAGATCACGAGAACAATGTTGTAGTATTGGCTTCGTTACGAGCTTCGGTGTCACGTCTAAAGTCGAATTTTGGGGGGCAATGATTATTAAGAAAAGTAATGCGGAGAAGAAGTGACGCAGTGTGTTGCAGTGCTACAATTATTATCATTGTCAATATACAATAGAGACTTGTCTGTGAAAAATGTAACCGGAGGAACAGTCTGTGAAAATACTGATGTCTGATCTTTTTGGTCAGTTAGCCCTGTGCTTTGGCCGTTGTGTCGACTGCGCCAAAGCTGCAGTGTGACACCCAGTTTCTGAAATAGACAATAGGTGCAATGTTTCATTATTGTACTTGTGGCCCTTGACAGTTCATTCTCATCGCTGCAACCGTCAGAAGTGACATCTTTCAAAATAGCCGCCGCGGTGATTTCTACTTTATCATGTATATTTCATAGTTCCGTTTACTTTTATTTTAAAGTTTATCCCAGCAAGCAATCCCACTTAATTGTACTCACAAGGTATATTGCATATTGTTGGCATTTGATTTTGCTTGGTACTTGTTTGATTTGCCAGTTGTTTACTTGGTTTCACTCCATGATTTGTAGCAATGATCAGTCATATTCCGTTTGAAATGGCAATTGCAACATCAGCACATTCTACTTCATACCAATTGATTGTTTTGCTAAAATTGGAAGGAGGCTTTCAATCACGCAGATGCAGATGAGGCTTCATCAAAATTGATGAAGACTCTGGCTCAACACATCAGACCCCTGTCATCATGAAGACACACACAGTGCGGGTCTAGTATCTTCTACGTATTATTGGTTCAAGTTGTGGGAAACAAAAGAAAACATGGTACAATGAATATGAGATAATCTGTACTACTTCTTTTTATGTCAACTCTTTACATCAATATACATCCAAGTTTTTTGCAGCATTTTGTTCTCTAGTAATTCGGCACGTGACCCAGTTCACTACAGGCAAGCATGGAGATACAATTCTTTGTGCATGACAGATGTGTGCGCAACAAATGACTCACACAGGATGCACCAAGATGTGTGTCGTGACTGTACTTTGAAAAAGGATGAGGCTAAGAGATGTTGTGAGGAGAATAATTTGAACTTGTTCAGCCAGCTTCAGAGATGCCCTGAGACTAGTCCTCGGATCGGAATGAGCATCGCGTTGTCTTCTTTCCACATAGTTGACGTTACAAAGTACACTAGCTCACCGCAAGTGTACTTGCAATTCCTTTCTTCCAAAAGAATCTGAATGGACTTTCACTTAAACCTTTCACAGCCTTTCTCATGAATGATAAAAGTGATGTGCACTAACGGTTCCATTTTTACTCATGCATATCAAATTGTACAAAGTAAATCCATTACTTTTGCCTCGTTCACGCCACTCATTGCAATATGGCACCCCTGGTATTAGATCGCTACTTGTTTCTGATACGGCATCCACCAGGAAATGAAAAAAGGTATCCACAAACTTCTCGATCATATTAAGCCCGACAGTGAAGTTTCGAACATCCCACTTGAACTTATTGATATGAGTAGTCTGTAGACAATACTGTAATTCAGATATACGCCCATTTTTCTGTGTATTGTTAATTTCCTTGTTAGAGTTTTTGTCCTGTGAAAAATCATGCATCTGATGTTCTGACACATTTTGGCAGAGAGGAACACTCTCCCGTGTAAGATCAAAACCAGCTTCATTGATATCAGTATTGTGCCACATTATCCCTATCGGACTGCAAAACAAATATAGTTAGAAACCCAATACTTTAATAAAGCAAAAACTTGAAAACTTTTGAGCCACTCACGTGGGACGATTCTTTTGATTAGTCCACCCGTCACCTCGAATTTTAATCCCCCATTCTTTTGACGGTAGCCAAGGAAGTAACTCTACCAGTATTGAGTTCGATGGCATGAGTATTCCTTGTGTCAGTTGAGATCCGTGAATGCCAATAAGCGCATCAATTGAACGGTAAAGGACGAACTGCTCGTCAATAGCTGACAATGGCTGATTATTGCTTGCACTGACGAACTGCGTAGGTAGGCTCTCAACGTCTACTACAATGCAAACAATACGAAATGAATGGTATTTGTCATTGCAGTGCGAAAGTGTTTCATTTATATTCAACCACACTCGACCTCGTCTTCTCTGGGACAACGCAATGATTTTCCAATCATTCACATCGTCGATACGCAATGAGGACTGAGTGGCCAGAGTATGACGAGGAAGTGAATCAAGAATCAACTTCATCCGGTATGCCGCAATATCTTTATGAACATCTGGTTTCCTCCGTTCGTACATTTGGATGATGGAAAGTCGAAGGTCTTGCCACACGGTACAGTTGTCATATTTCCATGCATCGGTTGGCATGAAGTAGTGGGCACAATGTTTACTCAGGTTGAATGGGACTGAACTGTCTGGAGACAACACCAACTCGGTGACATCATCGTTAGGGATAGCGTAATTCATTTTTGCCGGCCGAGAGAATCCATTATATCCGCAAAACACCAACCGACTGTAACACTGACATGCGCTTGAATGTATGCTTGGTGGAGGATCTACTTCCTCAACCCAAGATCGAAGGTTATCACCAAATGGCAATCCGTTCATGTATAAATGATGCGATGGCAATATCTGCTGGCCCTCATTCTGATGAAAATACAAGTAGAACTGAACTTCTTTGCTTTGTGAAGTGTTTGCCTTTGAGTAAGAGACGTAGTCTTGCATCAAATGATGCATCGGCATGATGATTCGTTGGACATATTCTCCCATCATTTGTGCATGATCTGCGCTGAGAACTACATGATTTTCAATCGGGGAAATGACACACTGTTGCTCATTGATCCATGTGGCATTCTTCGCGAACGATGATACGCCCATATTTCGGCGAGCCATTGACCGGCCGCGTTTGATGTAAGTTATCAAAGGCTGTTTAGGATAATGAATTCCGTGTATAGAGGCCAAGTCTTCATTTTCTCCACCAAAATAAAACCAAAATTTATGCCTTGATGTTCTGCAAATATTTTCTGCGACATGGCAAATTTTCGGCCTATCATATCCTAAGGGTGAAGATCCAGTGTCACTTCGTCCCTCCCAATCAAAGGGCTCGCTTTTATCTTCAGGCGAGGCAATGGGAGATCGCGATTCGATAGAAGTAAAATCTTCAGCTTTACGAGCAAATCGTTGTTCGTAGTGCGAAGCAATAGTTACGAGTGTCTCATGTTCCGAATTAGATATTGTCTCATTAATGAAACTGGAAGCCCTAGCAGGAGTAGAGTGGAGTGAAGATTTGAAGTATCGCATTGTATTTTTCAATCCATTCGATGTGGCAATATGTTCCCTAACATTTTCTTGATTTTTTCCATCGGTCTCTGTAACGTAAGAGAAAAGATTATCACCCGGAAGTAGCACGATTTGCATGATGCCTATGCATGCTAAAGTCGAAGCAACGATGAGACTCTTCATTAATAAGACGAGATTATTCGAGAGGGACCGAGGCACAATACCGAATGATTGCCACGGTCTTCTTGAAATCGTCGACATGAATGGATATTCGAGACTGGCGAGACTTTTCACAATTCTTATGAGACAAGCGCAGCCTCTATCATCCACTCCTAAACTCAAGAACAAGTAAGAATAATACTATCTGGCGGTGCTAGCAGCTCGCGGCCGGGGAGCTTCGTCGTCATGATGATGATGATACATGATGGTTGAAAAAGTCTTGGCGATTGATGGTGATTGGGTCTAGGTAGTGTAATGAATACCTAATTTACTGAGTTGTTGTTGTTGTTGATGGTGATCGATGGTGATACGCTGGTGATACGCCTACCGGTAGGCAGGTTGTGAGCGGTAGAATGAAGCTGAATGAAGCTATGAAAAAAGATGTGAATTTACCTTTATTTTATATTTGACACGGTCAGATTTTAAATATAATATCTTATAAATTTGAAACTTCCTAAAGGTAATGATTTTGCATGACGTCTGAGATTTCCCCAACACAAGCGTGTTCGCAACATCTGAGCTGAAGCAAGTTGGTCTACAGCTGGTATCATACAACGTAATCGCAGGTAATGGCAATGTCACTGGGGACGCCTTCATTTAGTGTTCTCCCGAAAATAAACGTTATCCGTAACCTTGCCCACAGAATCTCACAGACAACGAGAGGCAAACTCTCGATCGAGCTTCGTGGGCACTTTCATCATAATATTCGAACCATGTCCGTATCAGCATCGAAGGAATCATCGCACCAAGACCTCCCCACCTACACCGACGTCCTCTCCGCCGCTCAAACCATCGCAAACGTAGCCTATCGCACCCCCCTCCAAACCTCCCGCATCCTTGACTCTCAGCTGAGCGTTCGTGTCTTTTTCAAATGCGAGAATCTACAGCGTATGGGCGCCTTCAAAATTCGAGGGGCTTACAACGCCATTTCTCACTATTTGAGCCACTCAGATACTGGCGATAAATTGACCGGTGTGTTGACCTATTCCAGTGGCAATCATGCACAGGCCATTGCCCTGTCGGGTGGATTGTTGAATGTTCCCACGACTATAATCATGCCCAAGGATGCCCCACCTCTTAAATTGGAGGCGACCAAGTCGTATGGTGGAAATGTTGTGTTTTATGATCGGTATACGGAAAAGAGAGATGAGGTAGCGATGAAAGTTAAGGAGACGTTACCAAAGGGTACAGTTTTCATACCACCGTACGATCACAAATATGTTATTGCCGGACAGGGGACAGTGGGGACAGAAGTTTTTGAGGATCTCAAGTGTTGGAAGGGAACTTACAATCATGCAGCAAAGGAAGAATCAATTACTCTTGATTATCTGTTTGTTTGTGTCGGAGGAGGTGGTCTTATTGCAGGGATTTCTCTTGCTGCCGCCGCCATTTCACCAAACACGAAAATTATTGGAGTAGAGCCTGAAGCGGGGAATGATGCTCAGCAATCTTTACAACAAGGAAAGATCATTACCATTGAAACTCCACGGACCATTGCTGATGGAGCACAAACGCAGCATTTGGGTGAATTGGTCTTCCCAATAATGCAACGTAATGTATCCAAAATAGTGACCGTGACTGATAAAGAACTGGTGCAAGATATGAAATTCTTTGGGGAGACAATGAAAATAATTGTTGAACCAACCGGGTGCTTAGGGTTGGCCGGACTGAGGAAGATGGTGGACAGTGGTGAAGTTCCCAAAGGCAGTTGTTGTGGGGTTGTTATATCCGGTGGTAATGTTGATTTAGAGAGATACTGTAGACTGATCTCTTCTGGCTGAGGAATAAACGATTAAATTTCCTTGACGTTTCAGATCATTATGTAAATTGGTACAAGTTTTTCGGTTCAAGATCAGCCGAATCAATAGGACATGAATCAGTGAGCTGTTTACTCTAGATGATAATGATTATTTATGGGTCTAAACTCTACATCGACTATTGACCATTGTTCATTTCCATTTTTCATTTGTTACTTCTGCTTGCATCAAAATGCTGACACTACATCCGTTCCCTTCGTTCCTAAGCAAGCTGATTGTTGTACGAAGTAGAAAATGTCCAACTTTGGATCCATTCTTCAACTTGATCCCAATCTCTGTCCACCACTTCCCCAATCATGTCCTCTAGCAGGTCTCGCTGGATCCTGAGGTGCATTCGCTCTTCCCGGTGGTCGCCAGACATTACTTCCTTGAGCTGCACCGCCTCTTGCCCCGGAACTTCCGCCCGGTGGAACATACGCACCCACACCCAAACGATCAATCAAAAATTGTGGTGTGTGCAACACATCTTTTCCGTAGATGATGGGAACAACATCCACTAAAAAGTAGAATAAATGTCCCACGATGATACCATGCAATAGATCCGCGCAGGGATTTCCCATGAGGATGGTCAGCACCAGGTAAGCGAACGGAAGATGAATCGCCTTCATCCACACTCCAAATACTCGCCGGCCCTAGCAATCAATGCAAATCAACATGTCTATGACGGTGCCCTCGCCAAAAGCCTGGCAGCAGCGCCTCTCTACATGACATGCACCAGGTCACTATCGTACGATAACCGAACTCGGTAAGTTGCTCGCTCCTCAACCACACAGAGGCTCTTCCCGACGACCCACAGGCGGTCGAACAAATCAAGGTTTTACAACGCAGAGTACGTCGTTTCTCGCACGGCACCGTGCGAACGATTTCTTCCTCAGTCCACCAAGGAGTTCCTACAAGAAGCTCTTCTTAGGCACTAGCCTAGGTGAGAAACTACTAGCCATGTCCTCCGTGAAAGCAATTCCGGAAGGGCTTAAGTGGGTAGAGTGCGAACGTGGCGTTGGAGGGAAGAACTCCCCCATACGTTACATTCCTGAGCAGGATCCCGTGCAAGATGCCCTCGCGAAGGACAAAAAGACCACCTATTTCAAGCTGACTCTCCCCAATACGGGAAACGAGTTAAAGGTGGCAGTATGGGCGTCCGGGACTCCCGAGCAGTTTCTACTGCATGTACGCTCCGCGATTCACGCGTGCAAGCAGATGGGGCTTGACACGGACTTCGTGGCAGCCGAGAAGGCTGTTGAAACAGCCAAGATCAAGGCTGAACTAGCCAAGCAGGAGTACGTGACTGTACGTAATGCGGAAAAAAAGAAGAAGGGCAATAAACAAGATGCGCCCGGTACGACCGCCGAGGCTGCTTCACCGGCCCTAGTAGAAGCCAAGGCTGCGTATGACAAGGTCTTGAAAGCTCTAGAAGATGCGAAGCTCACCGTCGCAACGGCTGGAGCAAAGCCCTTCGAGCCTTATGGAAACCTCCTCTCCGACGAGGCTCGTCAGCCGTGGGAGAAGATTATCAAGGCCCAAGTGACTAAAGCTCCTTGGGAAGACATCAAGGGAGTACCGCACACGGAGACTCCCAAGAAGACTTGGGACTTGTTTCACTAGTGCGTCACGTTTCACCTACTGCAGGTGTTCCGTCATGACGCGGGCAAGGCCCTCAAGTATTATATCACAAATACGCTGAAAAAGCCCAATCGGGTTTCGATTCGTCAGTTTTTTGTCCGAGTCGAACAGCTCAACAGCTACCTCGAGACATTGCCCTGCCTGTATTACAGCCCGAAGGCTAATCAGGCTACCAAGAAGGTATTGCCCCTTGATGACGCTGACCTTGCGACTCATCTATTGCGCATGTGTCCAGCCAAGTGGCAAACCCACTATGACCTCACAGAGAATACCACTCCGGTCAGTACTAGGGCCCTACTATTGGTCCTAGAGAATACCGAGAACAATGCGGAACTCGATAACAAGCCCGCCAATACGACCAAGGCAAAAGGGGCTGATACAAAGCGGAAGATGAAGTCAATGGACTCCCGCATCCCCAAGAAGCCCAAGAAGGTGGGCTGGACCAAAAAGCATTGTGTGCTATGTAAGAAGCATGGGGGGCCGCACAAAAGTCACAATACGCGTGACTGCCGTCGCTATAACAAGGACGGTACTCCTATCAAAAGGAACGGGGGCGCAGGTAAGCCCGGTTCAAAAGAAAGGAAACCGGAGGGCGCGAACTTCGCCCAGATAGTCCGGGTGGAGTTGAAGAAAGCTCTCCGCAAGAAGTCTAGTAAGCGCAAGAAACGTCGCGCTAATGACTCGGAAAGTGACAGCGACTCCGACGACAGTTCGTGAAGGTGCGGGTCGGATAGCACTGGGGAATTAAGTAGATGTAAGAAACGTAAATTAGATACTGCAATCGACAGTTACACTACCCCCAGTCCGAGTAAAGCTATCCTGACTAATAAAAGTCAAAATTCAAAATCAATTAAATCAACTGTCACTGAAAGCAAGATATCAAAAAAATCTTGTTCCAAAACAAAAAAGCCCGAATTAAAAATTCGAAATAAAATGAAGTCAACGACATCATCTAACTTAAAAAAATCTTACGACACAGAAGTTGTCAGTAATAAGACAAAGCATACTGAGGCTAGTATTTACATACCCAGTGTGAATTATAGTATCAATCACAAAAAGGAAGTGATTGCAGCAAACACCAAGGACCGCCTCGGTGTCACGGCCCTAGTAGCCATTATGGAACCAGCGACTGAAAGTCAATCCGCAAGAGCATACAAACAACCTCTGTGGAGTCGCCCCAGTAACAAAATTAAAGTCCTACTGGACTCTGGGTCTGATGGAGACCTTATCTTCCTTCCAAAAGGAAAAGACAAGCCTTTTCCCTACCTGGCTAGGCAGGTGCCAAAGTCTTGGCATACGTCAAATGGGAGCTTCCAGACAACTGGAAGAGGTAAGATCAGAGTCAAATTCTTTGAGTACTCCAATTCCAAGGAGTATCTTCTACAACCTGACATTGTGGAATACAGGGAAGATGACATGACCAAACCAGGGTTTGACCTCATTCTAGGTAGTAATACCTTGAAAGAGTTAGGAATTGTCCTAGACTTTCGGACAAAAGAAATTACAGTGGATGACATCTCACTGCCAATGAGAGACATCAACAAATTAAAGACAAGAGCAACTGTGGAAAAAGCTTGGACTATGAACAATAGCATCTACCAAGAGACATCCAAGGAACCACAGAGTACTCTGGAGGCAACAAAACGCCTCATAAAAATACTAGACGCTAAGTATGAAAAAGCGGATCTCAGGGCAATTGTCAGAGACAACTGCACACACCTAAGTGGCCCAGAACAAGCAAGGTTACTGGAGCTCCTACAAGAGTTTGAGGAGTTATTTAGTGGGAAACTAGGTGACTGGGATTGTAAGCCAGTCTCCCTCCAGTTGAAGGAAGGAGCACAGCCATACCATGGCAGGCCTTTTCCCATACCCAAGAAGCACATAGAAATCACAAAAAGAGAGGTACAGAGGCTACGTGACTTAGGGGTACTTAAATGGCAAGATGATTCTGAATGGGCATCACCCACATTCATCATGCCCAAGAAGGACAACACCGTTCGGGTTGTCAGCGGTTTTAGGGAAGTAAATAAACGTATAGTGAGAAAATCGTTTCCTATTCCCAAAATCAGCACTGTTCTACAGGAACTAGAAGGCTTCACATATGCCACAGCCCTTGACCTAAACATGGGCTATTACACCATTAGATTGGATCCAGATGCGTCCAAAATATGCACCATTATTTTTCCCTGGGGTAAGTACTCTTACCTACGGTTACCAATGGGTGTTGCATGTTCTCCCAACATCTTCCAAGCTAAGATGTCTGAGCTAATGGCAACCCTTGAGTTCGTCCGAACTTATCTTGATGATTTACTATGCATCAGCAAGGGTAACCTAGAAGATCACCTTACTAAACTCAGAAGGGTCTTCATTAGGTTGCGAGACGCAGGCTTGACCGTCAATGCACGCAAGTCGTCTTTCTGTGCCGTGGAGACAGAATACCTAGGATATGTGCTATCCAGAGATGGTATAAAACCACAACCAAAAAAGGTACAGGCAATCCTCGCATTAACACCGCCTCAAAATGTTAAACAGCTCCGTAGGTTTCTAGGCATGGTCCAGTACTACAGAGACATTTGGGCAAGACGCAGTGAAATACTTGCACCATTAACCAACCTAGTTGGTGAATGTGGACACACCAAAGTCACAAGGGCTAACAAAACTAAGAAAAAGCCGTGGCATTGGGATGACATCCATCAGCAAGCATTCGACACTGTAAAGGCAATTATCGCTCGCGATGTTACCTTGGCCTACCCTGACTATTCCCAGGGATTTGAGATTTACACAGATAGTTCCAAATTTCAATTGGGTGCTGTGATTACTCAAAACAACAGGCTGCTGGCGTTCTTCAGTAGAAAACTGAGTCAGGCGCAGCAAAAGTATAGCGTGACCAAACAAGAACTACTGGCCATAGTAGAAACACTAAAAGAGTTCAAAGGCATGCTTTGGGGACAACAGATTACGGTCTACACTGACCACAAAAATCTAATGCAGGATGCTCTAGGTCTGACCTCTGATCGAGTGTACTGCTCGAGATTACTCTTAGAAGAGTATGGCCCCACCATCGTGCATATCAAAGGCATCCACAATACAGTTGCGGATGCCATCTCACGACTGGACTATGGACCCGTCACAAATGACAGGTCAACTTGGATGACTTTCGCCCAGTGTTGGTGCTACCATAACACAACACAGCCAGAAGCATCCCTCGCAACCACCCAGGAATCCATGAACCAGGTGTTTGCTAATCGCAACGAAGAGGACTCCATCTATCCACTCACAACCAGAGAGATAGCGGAGGCACAGAAAGAAGATGAATGCCTTCTCAACAAAGGCCACTCAACTCAGTTAGTTGAGAATATTAAAGTACTCTGCAAGGATGGCAAAATGGTTATTCCAAAAAGCCTCCAACACCGTGCGGTAGCTTGGTTCCACCAGTACCTACAGCACCCCGGGACCACACGTCTCGAAGAAACTCTTCGTCTGTCGATGTATTGGAAAGGTCTCAGAACGACAGTCCAATCACATGTCAAAAAGTGTCACAGTTGCCAGGTGAACAAGCGCAGGCAGTTAAAATACGGGAAACTGCCACCAAAACTTGCCATCACCAACCCTTGGGAGGCATTATGTGTGGACCTCATAGGACCGTACACCCTCAAGGGCAAGGACAAGACACAAATTGACTTCATGTGCGTCACAATGATCGATCCCGCAACAAGCTGGTTCGAAATTGTAGAGTTGCCAGTATCACAGCTCCAGAAGCTTGATATTTCCACGGGTACAAAGGGGCAAAGGAGCAAAGACACACATGTCCAAGAACAACAACCCTACTTTGACAAGATGTCAGCAACAGTAGGGACTTTAATTAACAGGACCTGGTTTAGCCGTTACCCACGTAGTCAATACATTATCTACGACAACGGAAGTGAATTTAAACTTCACTTTGAGACCCTCTGTGATTCATATGGTCTGAAGCGCAAGCCAACCAGTGTCAGAAACCCTCAAGCGAACGCAGTACTCGAGCGGGTGCATCAAACAATCATGGCGATGCTCCGCACAGCTGAATTGGATATGGCCGACACCATCAGCGAGAGTGACATTGCCGACTTTCTCACAAACGCCGCATGGGCCGTTCACTCTACCTATCACACAGTACTAAAGACATTGCCAGGAGCAGCTATATTTGGAAGGGACATGTTGTTCGACGTCCACTACATCGCTGACTGGTCTAAAATAGGGGAATATAGACAACGGCAAACAGACCGTAATACAAGACGAGAAAATGCCTCTCGCATAGACTGGGACTACCAACCCGGAGACAAAGTACTGCTGCGAAAAGACGGTATCCTCCGCAAAACAGAAAGCCGGTATGAAAGTGATCCTTGGACTATCACGTCAGTTCATACAAATGGTATAATAAGGGTTCAACACGGAACTAAGTCCGAGCGACTTAACATCAGGAGAGTTACACCATATTTCGAATAATTAAACTAAATATACCTTGTACCTTCCCCCTGTTCTCCTCTTAAGACTTACGCGTCGTCTGGTGCTACACCATCTTTTTTTTCCTCCTCGAGGTTTTCTTTTTTTCCTCGGGAGGTTTTCTTTTTAGTGAGCATTGACACCTTATCGCTCCATTCGTGGGGGCGAGTGACATGATCCAAGGATACCTACTGGTACTCCTGACCCACCCTGGGCCCAATACCAGGCCCCATGGGTACACAGATAAATAGGAATTCTCCTAACTAAGGGTAGGATCCCACCAGATAGAAGCAGGACTCATTTACAAGACCATTGAGTCCTGCAGGGCTTATTACTACAGACCACTGGGTCCTGGGGGACCCATTGGCAGGATTACATCTACAGCCTAATCCAGAATCAACTGGATTCAGGTTGGCATGCAAGAATGCATGTACAGCCCAAACCAGGTGCATGTACACCCAGCTTGGCATGCATGAATCCAACAGGATGCATCAAAATCTAACATCCTCGAATTACATGCAAAATGCATGATAAACTAGAGAGGACCACCATTAGGCAGTCCTCATTTTCAATCAGTTTTTTAGCTCATAAATTAAAACTCTAAACAACTGGAACATCCTTTTTTTACTTCCTTATCTACAATTACTTTTCGATTACTTCCGGCTTAGGTCAAGCAGATGCTCCTTCTCTCAGGTGCGAGCACTTACAATGGTGCGTTTGGGCAGCACAAGAAAAGGATCGTGGCGAAGACACTATGGAGATTCGAAGGATCATCAAGAGAGAAAATGATCGGCTCCGTCAACGACGCATTAACAATGCGGTGCGGCCACCAAAATGAAGATCAATAGTCTGTATCCAGCTCAACTACCCCAGCACTACTCCAGCCGGAGATGAGACAATCAAAGACAGCGAAAAGGACATCATACAAGAATGCAACACCCAACCTTGGAGCACGGGCCCTTGTGAGTACAGGAACATTGTGACAAGACCTAGGCAACCTCAGTGACACAGAGGCTGTGCGACACATACTAGCTGGGACTTATGAATTTCCAGCTGACTGCGACTCTGCGACTAAGGCTCTGCTCCGTGAAGCAGCGCGCACTCACATAGCCTTAGCTTATGACAGCGATACCATTGTCCAGCCATCACTGGATGACTTCATAAACTTCTGGTGCATGTCGAGGGAGAAAACATCATCTTCCATATCAGGCCGACATTTTGGGCACTACAAGGCAATAAGTGACTCACATGCCCTGGCCTCCTTACACGTCGACAGCCTAAACTATGTCCTGCGGCAAGGCAGACCACTCCCGCGGTGGAAGCAAGAAGTCACCATCCTACTTGAAAAGGAATGCGGCAACTGCTATGTAGAAAAACTCCAAGCAATCTGCTTGCTAGAGGCCGATTTTAACTGGCTGCTGAAATACATCTTCACCCACCAAATGATGCGGCGAGTGCGGGAGGTGAGCATGTTGCCAGTGGAACAGATCGCTGCTCAAGGCAAAACAGCAATCGACGGGGTAATGCTCAAACAACTGTTCTATGACGATGTCAACATTCTGCATGTGAATGCAGCTCTTCTAAGTACTGACGCCGCCAACTGCTACAACGCTGTCAACCACCCCTTCTGCAGTATCACCATTCAAGCCATGCATGTCCCGGTAAACGCAGTGCAAACCTACCTTCGTTGCCTCCAGACAATGACCTTCCGTCTGAAGACCGGCTTTGGCACCGCAAGCGAAGGTTATGGAGGTACGAAAGCCGCTCCATATATGGGGCTCCCTCAGGGTAGCAGTGCCTCACCACCAGTATGGACAGCGGTGAGTACACTGATTCTTAATGCCTACAGGCAAGAGGGGCGTGGGGTCTCCTTTCCCACAGGCTGGTCAAACAAAGTCCTTGACCTAGCGGCGATACTTTTCGTGGACGACACAGACCTACTACACCTCTGCCCAGACTCCCTAATCTCAGACGAAGAATTCATTCTCCACATCAAGTCGGCAACTCATCTCTGGACCAATCTGCTACAAGCCACTGAAGGAAATCTGAAGCCCACTAAATGTTATTACTATCTCATGCTGTGGACCTTCTCTAAGGGCATCGCACGACTTTGCTCCATCAGAGAGACAGAAACCGTACCGAAGGTGACTATCCCTCAATGGTCCTCACCAGATAATTCGATCTCATGCAAAGACATCCACAAAGCTTCAGAAACACTTGAAGTTTTTACGTCACCCACCGGACGCGAAAACGCTCAGCTTGCTAAGATCCTGAGCAAAGCGGGCAGGTGGATGGCCAGCATTCGGGCATCAAACTTATCAACCACAGATGTCTGGCACAGCCTCCGCACTCAGCAGCTCCCGTCTATCACATATAGCATAGTCCTCCTGATGGAAGACCCCCCAGTCGTTGAAGATAGCATCATGAGGTGGCTCTACACAACCCTCCCCAGTCTGGGCGTGAATAGGAACATTACCACGGGGTGGCGCTGGCTCCCATGGGAATACCAAGGCCTTGGGCTACCCAACATGGGACTAGAAAAATGTTCGGCCATGGTTTGCTATTTCATCCGGCACTGGGGTACAAGAGATGGACTGGGCATCCGACTCCGTCGCTCCTTTGAACTCACACAACTTGAGTGTGGCCTGGAGGGCAACTTCTTACTACGCAAATACTCAACCTATGGGGCCCTAGCTACAACGTCATGGATGAAACTCTTATGGTACTACCTGGACTATTATAGGGTTCAAGTACTCGTGGATGATGTATCGGTCCCACCAGTCCTCCAGGAGCGCGACAGAATATTTATGGAGTTAGTAGTTCAGTGCCTACCTAGCCATGACTGGCCCCAGCTAAACCGGGTACGGCACTACAAACAGGTTTACTTTCTCTCTCAGGCGCTATCCAGTGACGGCGCCACTGTGAAAGCATGCTGCACAGGTTCGACCCCTGGTACTGCAAGCTTGATGCTTTTCCCCCAACAAAAGCCCACACCATCTGACTTCAGTCTCTGGGACTCCGCCCTTAAGCAACTAACCTCCCCACAACTCCGGTTGTCGCCGCCCTTAGGGAAATTCTTACGGAAACCATACAACAGAGAAGTCTGGTGGCACGGAGCATCAAGTGATCACATCTTCTGTACCCATCAGAAGACCAGGGCTACTACGGGTATGTGCGTGGAACTCCTGTCCGGGGGACGCGATCCCAACAGATCTACTACCCTCTAGTCTACCACCTGGAGCCACCAAACCTCCGGAGTTATGCAACGGTTCACAAACGCGCATCCTCTCAGTACACCCTCCAATCATCCTCTCCAAATTCTCCCTCAGATGACAGCACAGAGGGTGAGCCTACCATCACCCAAGCCATCCAATCCCTGAATCACACTCAGCTCTTCAAAAATCTCTACTGGGACGGGGATGGCAGCTGGATAAGGGTACAAGTTAGAAACCACTTTGAACCACGTCATGTCAGATATCTTTGACCACTCGTGTGATATCATTATCCAATCCCTTGCACCCAGCCAAGATTGCACAACCCTTCAGGACTATCTGAATGGCTTAAGTTCAGCTCTAAAGATCCTCAGCTTTGACGGAAGGCAGCTGCAATTGCACTGCCATAACAAGCCAAAAATGACGAAATGGTTCAAAGTCGATCCCGAGAAATTGGTATGTTTTCTACGGAGTAAGGTATGTCAGATATGGGAAGCTCTAGAAGCCATCTAAAAATTCTCGAACACAAAAAAATATCATGCAACTATGTAACGAAGTACGGTCAGACTATCGGACAATTCGTGTCCACGCAATTTTGAGTGTGGACGCGTACAATCGTACGAGGGAATATTAAATCCCGTCGTTCGTGGTTCAAAGTGGACCGCGCAGTTCAAAGTGGTTTCTAACTTGTAGCGCTCTGTAACGGCACCCTCATCACGTGCCATGATGGCTCATATATGCCTGACCTAGCTCCAGAAGTGTGCTCTGCGGCACTCATATTTCTCTGCACCAACAGTGGAAAAATGGGCTCAATATCCATTTCCGAAAACACAGACTCGAGTACAGCAAGCAACTATCATGGGGAGGGCATCGGAGCAATACTGAACGGCTTACTCTTATGGGCCGCGTCTCAAGGGCAGTCAAATCTAGCTAGTGTCTGTACTGGGTGTGATAATATGGGAATAATCCATCAAGCCAGGAACCCATTCCGACCTCTCCCTGACCGTCAATCCTAGGTGGATGTCATGCGCTGCATGCGCAACATCCTCACCCGTCTCCCCTTCAAGATCGTATTCACCCACGTCTACGGGCATCAAGACGACAGCATAGCCTTCAGCGCCATCCCCCTCCTAAGCCAACTCAACGTGATTGCTGACAAACTCGCAAAAGACACCCTCCTTACATCAGTGGCAACCAATTTGTTTTGTTCCTCAGCATGGCCCTTCGAGGGAATTTGCGTCCACGTGACA
>JABMIG010000485.1:0-58072 GCA_013187285.1 Cyclotella cryptica
GCACCACCCTCCAACACGTTGTACTGAGATACATACATTGTAGATGTTGTTAGTTGAAGCAGTTCTTTAGTATCCGACCAGGCATGGATGCGAGTCGGAAGAACCTAGGTCCAGTGCTAAGCACTTGATTTTCATTGTGGTACAATATCTTTCGTAGGCGCCGTTTGTGGTGAGGAAATAAGCTGGAGCGAGGATAACTGGAAGAAATTAGCGCTCCATCAGTTACTTCGCTGTACAATACCATCTCTCCGCACACCACTCTGTGGCATGAATTTAACTGAGTGACTACAATTACAGAACGATACAATTGAAGCACAGTAAACAATTCTAATATATTGGGAATCCTTCCACCAGAACACTAAACTGAAATTAAATTCTCTAACCTCAAGATAATTTATTTCATCTTATCAGCGTTGGAATTAGGGCCAACCTTCTTCCCTCCCATTCCAGTGACAACATTAACATATCGCCTGTTGTATTGCATGCGCTTCTTCGCCCTGCCCCTGGGTTGCTTTCTCTTTTCTTGGGCTTCGACCTTGGGTGTCTGACCCTTTACTTTACCGGCACGAGCGAGCGATCCGTGAACTTTTCCCATGATTTATTACTGTTTTTGGTAATGGAGTTTTGAGCTGGAACCACAGTTCTATGTCGGGGAGTCGAGGAAAAGATGAAGAGAAAAGTTAGTGACATGGATTGGTGAGAGAAAGTAATGAAAACGACAGCTTCAGGACAATTCCGGATGGCATGCCTATCCAATATGCTGAATGAGCACCAATGAGCAACCGATGAGACTGATATCACTGACGATGTCAAACGTTGATGGACATGCGGCCAATTTCGAATTGAAATCACAATCCATGACGCCGACATCATCGCAACCTAATCCAACTGTCAGCCCTCACGTCCATATCCCAATACTCGAACAGCATTAGATCAATCACATTTGCACATCGAATAGTGCTTTCCTTCCGACAAATCTTCCGTCCCGGGCACCGAAATCCCATGGTCTCACACACCTCTAACGCAACACAAAGCCGAAATGAAACTACGCGAGATGGGCCAGCTTTTCGGACGATGACGGACCGAGCAAGCGAGAGAGGCCAGTACGGAGGAACTCGTTCACAAATTTTAGTAAGTGATCGGGACTCAGGACTCAGGACTCAGGACTCATCATTTGAGAAATGGACATTTTTAGGTTGGACACTCACATGGTTCGATTGGATACAGTAGGCGTACCTTTCTACCTCTTTCTACGTACCGTCTACCTTGTGGTAGGTAGCACTACTCTGAGTTCCAGCGATCCGGCTCGACCAACGACAACCCAGGACAGGAGAGGAGAGGCAGGGGACAAACACTGAGACAAAGCAAGATCTCCCCACGACCGTGACACTCACCACCAGCTCACCATCTTAGCATTCACATGCCGTCTACAGTCACCCAAAGCAGAGTCATTCATGGACGAAACACAAGGAAGCAGTAGATTCTAAGCAACACGCTTCAGCCGGCATCGATTTCCTCCCCGGCGTTCAACTATGTTCCTCCTTCCAGCGATAGGTGCCTGGGTATCAGACGGAATAATCCTCTACATTCATTTCGTCAAGGGGGGCTCTAGCACATCCCAGCCAGTTGCATTTGACTTGGAAAAAAATTATTACGATTTATATTGTGGAAGCTTTGGCACTACGAATTGTCGGCACCGAAGGACTATCGAAGGGTTATTTTCTAATTTTTCTGACATTGAAGGGGTTTCGGACGTATCATCATTCCCAGTGGCAATTTTGAATGAAACTGTTGGTGATTCAATATTATTTGGCAGCGAAAATGTGGAGGATGAGAGTTCATCATCTGTAGTGCTGAGTTTTGATTCAGATGAACCTCAACAAGATAAAATTCCATCAGACAATAATGAATCCATCGGAATCTCCGTGGTTGCGATTGAATCCAGCACTGGATATCTCGCTGTCCTTGCCATAGTGCGCTTAGTTCTTCTCTCTCTTCCGTTGTCGTACGCGGCATTTTATGGCACGAGGGTAATATGCTTGGTTGGCCATTATATTTTCGAGGGGGGTTCTGCTATGGTCGTTGTGGGTCACATGATGACAATATTAATTCTGAACCCATCCAGCTTTTCCATTAAAAGTAATGCGGCGGATCCCATTGGGGATAGTACTATTAATGGAATGGGCGGGGTCGATGATTCTCTGTTTGAAAATGCATGGGCGCTGCTCACGTTGTCGTTAGTGTCCATCCTACTCCATTTCCTTATTGTGCTTCATGTGAGATCCACTGGTCCAGCAACACAAGATTGGTTATATGAAGAGCGAAAACGAAAGAGGAAACGAATGGCGTATGCTATTGCAGCACGCAACCATGGTTTCCGTGGGAAAGGCCTTGGAAGCAATGATATGATTATGGTCAGTGGCGATCATGGAAGTGACCAAGAAGAAGAAGGGGCAGATGAAACCCCGTTACTTTTGCCGGGGGGCAACGGTTTGAGCGAGGACAAAAATCTATCAAACAACAGCAGACTATCTTTTAACAGTGACCACTGGAGAGAACGGTTCAGGTGTCTTCCAGAACAATATGAGGTATTCATAAGTGAAGCGCAAGCACGTCTGGATGCAGCACGCAGAATGTGGATGTCTCGTCTTGAAGATGCTAGCCACGGACAAGAAGGTGTCAGAGATGCGACAGACATTGAAAATGGGGAATTTGTTTCATCGCCGCTGTCGGCGCCGACAAGCATACTTTCTCAGGCTATTCACAGCGCTGCAACAAACGCTACGCAACTACAAACAAAACTAGGCCGCCCTGATCCATTCAAAGTATTGTTACAATTGTTTGCCTATGAAGACGTATGGACAAATCATCGTTTGATTTGGCGTTTTCGTGTGAACAAACGAATAGATCTAATGCAGCCGGTGATACAAGTGGTGTATCCGACGAAAGAAGAGCTGCGTTATCATTCTATGCGCCACAACTGCTATCATTTCTTCTCCATGGTGCTTATTTTGATATTTCATCAAAGCTTGAAGAGTGGGTTTTAAAGCAGTGCTCTCGAGACTTGCATTTCGCCCACCGTTGCTTTTGGTTTCTGAGAGCTTGGTGTTTGGGTTCCCAGCAACAGAAAGCCAGCCATAATCGCATTCGCAGTGGTGGCAGTCTCACTGAATTGAACGGCAGCTCCTTTGTTTTAGACCCAACTAGTCGACTTAATGTACGGAGTGAAGTTGCTTTCAATCAACTTCGTGGGAGTGAAACAAATCTGTATTTGTCCTATTGTCAGGGCTTATTGGCCGGATCACGGTACCAAAATTATAGCAGCAAATCCAATTCTTCAATAGTTGATATGGAAACGTCTTATTTGCGCTTCAACTCTGATGGAACAAGTGAAGGATTGGCAGGTTCTTCGCCATCAAAATTCTCGCATGACGAGCGAGTTCTGATCGAAGAATTGCTGCAGCGGGTCATTAAGCAGGGATCTAAACCTGCAACCAAAGCTCAATATGGAGGTGTTAAAGACAATATTCGAGTAGACAGTGAAGTTTGCGGCGATTTTGCGAACTCGCCATCTGCATTAGCGACTGCGGTGGAGAAGGGATTAGTACCTATAGATCCTCGAACAGGTTTTCATAGCACAC
Organism: Cyclotella cryptica; assembly: GCA_013187285.1. Taxonomy (NCBI): domain Eukaryota; phylum Bacillariophyta; class Thalassiosirophyceae; order Thalassiosirales; family Thalassiosiraceae; genus Cyclotella; species Cyclotella cryptica. The sequence continues at coordinate 3,642 of JABMIG010000485.1, forward strand.
AGCATCTCGATTGCATTACATCTCCTCAGAAGTACGGGTTCCTTCCATTGAACAATTCAGGCGAACCATATCAAGAAAAACGCCAGGCTTGCGATGCGGTCTCGTTATTTTTGTCGGCTCCAATGTTTTTAGACGCCCTCTTATCCATTGCTGATGACCTCATGGATGTCCCTAAGGCGAACCGCACTGTTTCGTTACGACAACGGCTACAAAGTTTGGAGGTAGAGTTGCTACCATCCAATGTGGTTTATCTTCCTATAGGATTAGGTAACATGCAACATCGTGTGTGGCGAATCGTATCAGATGAGAGTCTCGCTCTTTCGACAAATGAGCGTGTACCATGCATTGTAACTTTGGAGGTTATTGACTACGCGTATACCGATCCCACGTCCATTAATGTATCAGACCACAGTGCGATAACTCTTGCATGGGTTAACGATCCACGCCCTCCAAAACGACACAGCACATTGATAGACAAGATGGCTAAATATACTCAAGAAGGGTTGAGAAGGCTTGATGATCATTTTAGTCAACATGGGGATGGCAAGTCAGGAGTGATTGAAAGAAGACTGGCTGATTTTATGCAACAAAGAAATGAATCATGGAAGAAGTATTCACCGGTGCAATTGGTGGAGTCTGTGGACGAGGGGGACGACGCTTCTTCTTGTAATCACGATGAGGAGGCGCCCGCTGAAAATGGACATCGCGATGATCATGATGGTCTGTTGTTTGAGCTTTGCCCCCGCCTCCATTAGGAGGCTCTCCTTCACCCTTGCATGAACCATGCGATGAAATACCCCCATTGGTTCAGTCAGCAACCGATGATGACGAGATTAAATTGAATGCCGTTCAAGCAAGTCCGCTTGACGCTCCACAAACGCCCACTAAATTTGAAAAAGCATCCGAATCATCAATGGGACAATGGTCAACGCCAACATCCGCACGGAAACCAAGTGTCAAGTTAAGAAAGCGGATGAATTTCATAGGTGAAATAAGTGAAGAGGACAGTGATGATAACTCTCCGCAAGCGAAACAACGTAAAAGGATTGCTATCCCTCCCTCCTCTAAGAATATCCAACGAAGCGATTCAGCCCCTGTAGAAGTCGCGAATCAAGCGCTTGCCAACGGCCCAGCTCCGACTGTTGTGTTTAAAGAAGATTGGAAAACAAAGACAGAGCGACTGCGCAATTCCTCTGTTTATGGATCGCATGATGGCTGGAGGTTACTGCCAATTCTGATCAAGTCGAATGACGACCTTCGCCAGGAACAGCTAGCGTCTCAGCTGATTCAGCGAATGGCGTTGATTTTAGCGAAAGCAAATGTACCCGTGTGGTTGTATCCATATGAAATTGTTGCACTGACTGGCCGAGGTGGAAGTGAGTGTATTTTGATTTCATGTTGATTGCAATTTAAGCCATGAGCTATCTGAAATTATCATTCGCCCCATTATTGTCTCTGCTGTAGTCATTGAATGTGTCCCGGATACAATATCAATTGACTCTCTAAAACGGAACGACCCTGACTTCACCGATCTCAAAAACTTTTACACCCAACACTTTGGATCTCAAGGATCGAATGCGCTATGCAATGCCAAGGCAAATTTCGTTGAAAGCTTGGCAGTAAGTTCTAACAAATGAATGAGTGATGAATCAACCAGTCGCACCTCGAAATCCTTACTAACACTTGTCCGTCGACGTCTAGGCCTACTCGATCGTGTGTTTCTTGATGCAGATCAAAGATAGACACAATGGAAACATTTTGCTTGACAATAAAGGGCATATTATCCACATCGGTAAGTTCGTTCTTATTTAAATTCTTCTTAACAAGTCTCCTCTATTATTCATTGAACTTTTACTTGTGCGCTTCATATCCAGACTTCGGCTTTTATTTCCTCTCGAGCCCCGGTAAGAATAGTGGCTTCGAAAGTGCCCCCTTCAAGCTCACCAGAGACTTTGTAAGCCTCATGGACGGACCGGACAGTCGCACTTTGCCAAGTTTCGCGAATTATGCTACAAAACATTCATCGAGTTGCGTAAGAACTGTTATCAGATTACTTTGCTTGTGGAGATGCTCATGGAGGGCAATGAAGATTTAGCATGCTTTCGCGGGACTCCTGAAGAGGCGGTGAGAGGGCTGAAGGAGAGGTTTCGACTTGATTTGAACGATATGGCATGTCTGAAATATGTGGATTCTCTCATCGATGAAAGTCTGGAGAATTGGAGGACTCGATGGTATGATCGTTATCAGAGATTTTGTGTTGGAGTGATGTAATAATGGGCACATAACATTAATATGCTACTTCACTATTGTAAATCTTTACGTCTCCTAAGGCTACTTTTCCTCTTCGAGATTCGATTTCTTGACCTTATCCGATGCAGCCCCCTTGCGTTTCACCGTCGAAGGAACAAAGCTTACAACAATCTTATCTCCGTCGTACTTCTTCTTTTTGCGGATCTCCATAGGAGGAGGCTTCGTCCCAATCTGCTCCTGCTCATCTAGAGTTTGCGTTATTTCTGCACCAGGATAAGGAGCAACCGCAGGAACTTCATAAGCACCGTACGCTTCGTCTGTGTCAGGGTAGGCGTATGAATGCTCTATGGGATACTCCACATCGACAGGGTAAGGAACTGCATCATCGGATGGAATGGGATACTCGACGTCAATTGGATATGGGACATGGGCAACATTTTCCTCGTCGCCTGGAGGTGGATAGTAGGCAGAAGGATCTTCTTTTACCTCATCGTAGCCATCCTCGTCGTCAGATGGAGGCGGGAGGCACATATCCACTTCTGGCCTATCCTCTTCGTCATCCGACGGAGGAGGGAGACACAAATCCACTTCTGGCCTATCCTCTTCGTCATCCGATGGAGGAGGAACGCAGATATCAAGTTCCGGTGTATCCTCTGCATCGTCAGATGGAGGAGGGATACACACGTCCACTTCATCAGATGGAGGAGGGAGACACACGTCCACTTCTCGTCCATCAGCATGAGCATATTCAGTGTTGTCTTCCGCATCATCATTTTCATCATCAGACGGCGGTGGTTCTGCAACCATTGTTTCTAAGGAGTGATTCGGCGCATATTGCTCTTCTGAGACTGATTCCTCCTCCTTGGGCTGGTCAACTCCTGCCTCCTTCATTGCAAAGGAATCTTCGGTTCCTTCTTTTGACATACCACTTTCACCCTGATTCATCAAACCCTGTTCCTCTTGATCTCCTCCTTCGCAAGGAGCCGTAGGTGGCGGAGGAGGAGGAGGAATCGCCATGAAATCAATCTCTCCCAACGAAACAAACTTCCCCTCTTTCCCTCTTCGCACGGGTGTCGTTTCGGGGAAAAATCCAGCACTTTTCCAAGCATGCATCTGTACCCCCGGAAATGGACCTTGAATGGCTCCGCTCGAATTGTCACGGTAATACCACGTGGGTGTTTGTGGATCATATTGCTCGGAATGAGTAGGGGCGTGTGCTTCTTCGAGTGGTTGATGGCGTTTATCCGTTTGTTCCTTTTGTCGATTCCTATTCTCCACCGCCTGCCGTTCAATCTGTTCTCGATTACGATATACGGCATATCCGTCGGACGAGGGACAGCATGGATCGTATTTATCGGTGGCATCGTTTTTCTCCTTCTTTTTGAGTTTGTTGCGTTGCCATCGTGGAAGATAGGGTTCATTCGCCTGTGCTTGTTGTTGGGTGTAGTCGGCAATTCCGTCGAGTGTTTCATCGTATTCCATTTCTTCTTGGGAGGCCCAAATGTCGGCAAGAACTTTCGACTTGATCTTTTCGATGCACGCAAGACGGCTTGTGATGGGGCTGGGAGGGAGGGAATTGATTTCTGAGTGGGCGGTGGCGGTGGTGGCGGCGGAATGGGAGGAGGAGGAGGGGGCGGGGCTGAAAAGGATAGGTGTTGAGGTGGCAACGGCGGCGGCGGCGGGGGAGGTGGTGGAGGAATGAGGCCTGGTTGTTGTTGGGACAGCACGAAAGGTTGAACAAGTTGATTTGAAGGCTGCATCGGAGGTGGAGGTGGGGGCGGCAAATGTAATGACGGAGCAGGAAACGCAGCGGGTGGGGGCGGAGGCGGCGGTGGCGGAGGAGGAAATTGTTGCATCGGTTCGACAGGAGCCGGATCGGTAATGACTTGATTATTCCCAGTCAAGTCTTGTTGCATCTGCTTCCCGCCCGCGTCATCCCACAATCTCTTCCGCTTCCTGTCACCCGTGTCCTGCTCGTCGTGGTCCTCCATCTTGTCCCTCCACCTCTCCGGAACCACCGCCTGCCCCAAATCCATGGTCGTCCCCCCATCCCGCCCGTAAAACAACTTGGGCTGACCCGGAGGCGGCACCCCATACGGATTCATGACCGGATCGTAATACACGGAAGCATACCTTTCCGCCAGCGAGTACTTCGATTCGTTCAATGCCTTGACGCCCTCGAGAGTTCGCATGGAGGCCAGTCGAGCCTTCTCCTCCTCGATTCGCTGCTGTGCCGCCAGTTCGGCGCGTTTCGAGGACTCTGCCTGAACTATTTTCAGTTCCTTGCGCAACCGCTCCAGTTTCTTGATTTGTATCGAATCCAATCCTCCCTTGGTGTCGTCATTACCGCCGCCACCGTCGTCGCCATCGTGGCCGCCCTTCCCGAATCGATCCCGGCGACGTTCTAGCGCCGAAATTTCGGCTTGGATCTCATCGACGCTTCGAGTCGCGGCGACTTTGGCGTCTCGGGCGGCGATGCGGGTGGTTTTGTTCTTCTTTAGTTCTTTTTTCCGCTGTTGCCGCCGGTAGAGGTCGATCGGGTTGGCGGATTTCGCCATGGTCGAAGGTGATGTGTTGTTAGAGGTGTGTACTTTTCGATTAGATCAGTCAACCACACATCGTACATATTTCTACATACGCTAAGTTCCTATGTCTACACGCAGGAATTAAATTGCCACCACCATTTCCGCCGCCAAAACACCCCCACGAACATGACTTCCCCATACAAAACATGGAAATCACTCATCGTCAATATCCTCACCATCTCGATAGCAGTATTATGCATTAATTGCAACGATATTCTTCCGCAGACACCTGAGATCGCATTCCTCACCATGGCATTACTTAGACGACATCAATCTTCCACAAACTTCACACAGCATACCTCCTTACTAAACCCACCGCTCCTTACTAGCAGTTCCCACCATATACTTCATCTCACACGCACACCCCCGGTATCCCACGAACATGACACCTCTGCCCATCTCCTCGCAGCCTCACATCCGCGAGACCCACCGCAAGACCATGTTGATCTCGCCATCAAACTCTTCCATACTACTCGCTCCATCGCAAAACGCCTACAAAAAGCCATCTCCTCCCCTCATTTTTCCCTTCGCAGCTCTCAGTCCAAGCAACCAACTAAAACATACCGAAGTTCTGCACTCTCCGAAACTATGCCCAACTCGAGATCCCAAACCCCAGTCGCGAAGACACGATCGTCTACCCAAAAGAAGGGGAAAACTCCTGCCCCACTCCCTGTACCACAAGCCCTCCCTGAGCCACTCCCTCCCGCCCCAAATTCTCCCCTTCCAGACGAAACTCCTGTACCCATGGATGATCTCCCTGCTTCTCCTCCTACGCCAATGGTTACTTCCGATCCACCTCCACAACTCCAGCTCTCACAAGAGGACTCCTCGAATATCAACGACATACTCAACGGTATAAACAACCCCCGTCTTCTCCAAGATTCAGAGGGCCAAGACATCGTAACCGAGGGATCCCCTTCCAACTCGCCTGCCAAAAAGAAATCAAAACCCTCCTCACCTGAAAAACAGGAATCTGTCATCCCCCCCTCCAACTCACAAAAGAAACGCACTAAAAAACGCCCCTCGTCGACGAATCCCGCATCTGTGCTCAAACCCAGCAAGTATTCCACCTCTCCTGGTCCCTCCGAAGACAAACATCCACCGACTCCACCTCATATCCATAAAAACAGGAAAGTTCTCATCGAAATATCAGTAGACTTCGGAAAAGAAAGCCTCTCGCAATTCGACGGCGACAACGGAAAAAAGATGGTATTCGCCATCCAGCAGCTCATCCTCAATTTGAAGATAGCAGATAAAAAAGCCATCATTAACCCCACCGACGACGATTCAGAAGACCCACCGCTAGGCGGTCAATCTACGGCCCCAGTACCCACAAACATGACTGCCCTAAGTAACTACATCAAGGGCCTCAACCCTCGATCCTTCCAATCCAACAAGACCTCTCAAGACGCCCAGGCAATGGATACAAGCACTCCAAATCCAAGACGCTCCGTCCTCGCGTACGGAGTAATCTCGATCTCCTGCGATAAAGCCCCTGAACTGCTTGTAAACCAAATTTCTTATGAATGGGCCAGATTTGGGACCCAGATGAAAATCAAGGAACTCCAAGCCGTCGAGACGATCACCCCAGTTGCCATCTATTTTGTCTACGCGTTGACACATCGCCAAACACTAATCGACGAACAAAGGGATATTTTCAAGGAAGCACAGAAGAAAATGCATGAAGCAGACTACTTCTTGGACCATGATCTCCCAATGAACTGGGGGTACAAACCTCTCCCTCTTTGCAGTCTGCGAACTAACGTACCCCGCATTCCCAAGCATTCCGAACCAGTCAATATGGCCAGACTTCCTTCGAACATCCAAACTTGCCGCAGGGTACTTCACCTCGAGATCGACAAAGCAGATCTAGAACTCGTCACCCACTTAGTCAATTTCTCCAAGTCGCAAGGCCTGTATAAAAGATGGTGGGGCTCGCATGCCCACCCCACCGAAGGGGTAGACTGGCAATCCCCTCCAGGAGATATAAGACGTGCTGCGAAGTTCGCAATTAAAACTACGAACTACAACGCCAGCATGACAAGTATTGACGTCTATGGATTCCTCGATCTCAACGATTCAATTGAAGTCAAAAAACCCGACGGTTCCATCATCAAGTCTCTTACAGGAAGAGAAGTACTCACCTCATTCTTCAAATTCGAAGACAACTCCCCTCTTATAGCAGAAGTCCACCAACAAGTTCCACTAGGCTCTGCCTCCTTAGTATACCCGAATATCCCCGAGGGCGAAAAGCTTATCACTGGCCTCGCAAAACAAGTTGCAGCCTTCACATCTGGCCATCTTGGAGATCAAAAGGTGGACCAACAGTTCATTAAAGACTTCCTCAAGATATTTGTTGACCCCCAACTCATTCATGAAGCCCCACAATGCGAATGGGACTCGAAAACTCAAACTCTCCTCACCCCCACAGAGCTCGCGGATGATTCTGCTGCCGGCGGCCTAGAAGACCAAGGCTGGTGGAAAGACGTTGTCCTGCAGTACGAGTCCCAAAAGGGGCAAGGAAAACGAGCCTATGCTGCCCCTCAAGCCCTGTTTGATTTAGACGGGGCACAATCGGTCAAGACTATGCATGAGGCGAACGATAACGCCAGTGGAGACCAGTCACAGGAATCCTCTAAACGAGTCCGCATCTCGAAAGAGACTAAAAGCAGTGACAAAACTATGACTGACAACTCTGTGAGCAGCGTTGTTTCAGACGAGGGCCGCGGGCGCCAGCGGTCGGGACACACACCCTCAAGTGTTGGAGTACGGGTAGATCAGGATAGTGAGGAATCGGACAAGAGCGTTGAGGAACTCTCTTCTGCGTCCACGGCTAGTGATGCCGATCCCACTGACGATCTATCCGGAACGTCCGGATAGTAAGAAGATCCACCGGCTCCTCATCTACGGGAGTTCCGGTGCAAGGGGCCGCAAGTAGTTTGTTAAAACCCTCCAACGGCAGGAGGTCTCAGCGCAGAGCGCAATCTTTTCGTCATAACAACTCTACAAGGAGAGTTGTTACTATTCTTGAGGAGTCTGGAGTCCGCCAAACACTTCAACGCCGCGGCCGTCTTAATCTCATATCTCATACAACAACACTTAATGCAATGGAAAAACAGTCCCTACGATTCGCCAACAGGCATCTAACCCCCAACCAACTCGACGCTTCACTCATCGCAACCGCCCTCAGCAACCCTCTCAACGATCCACCTAGCACTTCGCCACCCACCCTCTCACTCTCACAGGATGACGAGGATATCTCTCTCTTTGTCCAACAAAATCAAGACCTCTTACGCCCTATTGGACTTATCCCCTGCTCCAAGCGAGAGGGCTCTACCAGATTGTTCTACGAGAACCTGAATGGTATGCCTCCCCACATCTCTGGAAACACAAAACTACAAAAAACCATGGGCATCATCGACGACATGGAAATTGACGTCTTCGCATACAACGAACACAAGATCAACTTCGCCCATCCGGAGAATCGACGTTCAGGTCTCTCAAAACTGTTCAACGGTGGGGAAACTCTCACCCGGGCGACAGGAGGAAACTTCTCTCACCCGATAGCCAACTCTTTAGGACGCCGAATGGAAGGCGGCACTGGAATGACAGCTTATGGCGAACTCGCCAGTCTAGCTCGACCAGAACTGTCAGGCATGGATTCAGCCGGCTTGGCCAGATGGTCCTACATGACGTTCTCAGGCAAAGAAGGACACGCCACCACAATCATCGTAGGGTATAATCCATGCCGAACTTCTTCTTCACAAACATCCACCTCCTACCAACTCCAACGCTCTTACTGGACAGTCGCAAAAAGAGACCACACTTGCCCCAGAACTAAATTCAGAGAAGATCTAATCTCACAACTCGTTACGTGGAGACTCGAAGGGAGAAGATTGATTCTCTGCTTAGACGCGAACGACAACGTCTACACTGGCCCTCTCGGCAGAGCCCTGGTTTCACACCCTGATTTGGATCTTCGTGAAGCCACCCTAACTTCCACGGGCACCCATCTCACCGCCACTCACTTTCGCGGTTCGCGCCCAATTGACGCCATCTGGACTACCCCTGATGTTGACATATTAAATGTCTGCGCCATGCCAATTGGGTACGGAGTTGGTGACCACAGAGCATTTATCCTGGACGTTACCACTCGTTCATTGGTCGGGACAGATCCACAGCCAATCAAACGTCCAGCTGCAAGGCGCCTGAACACCAAAATCCCAAGATGCTCAGACTTGTATATTCAATCACTCGAAACGCAACTGCTCCACCACAAGATCATCCCAAAACTCCAATGTCTTAGCACATCACCCCATTCCACAACTGTTCTCCAAGAAAAACTAGACGCCATTGACACAACGGTCTCACAACTCATGCATCATGCTGAACGCCAATGTAGGAAACTCAAGTCAGGTCGGATCCCTTTTTCTCCAGAAGCCTCCCTGTGGATAAAACGCACCCTCTGCTACCGGGCGCTCCTTCGATATTGGGCAGGGAAAATCAAGAACAAAGGGAATTTAGTTCGCCAAGCTCGTCGCTGCCAAATCAAGGACCCAATGTCCCTATCAGTTCACACAATCAGGGACCGCCTACAAGAATGCAAGAAGCGTTGTCAGTTCTTCACCAAGCATGGTCACCGACACAGAAGATCACACCTGAACAAAAGACTCCACGAAGCCAAGGACCGAGGAGATGAATTAGCCGAACGAAGGATCCTACAAATCATCCAAGGGGAGCGAGACCGTGCATTTTGGCGGAGACTGAACTGGGCCTTAGGCAAAAGGCAAGGTAGCAGCGTAAGGGAGGTGCAAGTGGAAGAACAAGATGGATCCATCACAGAATACACCTCACAATCAGACGTCCAAAATATCATCTGGGAGAAAATCCACAGAGAACGCTACCACATGGCTGAAGAGGCTCCGATATGTCAGGGCCGACTACGAGGGGCATTCGGATACAACGCAGCCACCCCATCCGGCGAAGCTGTCTTAGAAGGTTCATATTCTCTCCTCCCAGACGAGCATATCGGGACTAAACTCCTTTTTGATGCAATTGCCAAAATCAGGCAACAGATCCCTCCAAACTCCATACACCAAATCATTTCCCGCGAAGACTGGCAATATACCTGGAAGCATAAACACGAAGCTACCTCATCCTCCCAATCCGGCCTCCACTTCGGACACTACGTCTCCGGGGCAAGTTCGGACCTGATCTCAGACATCCACGCACTTAAAACCTCTCTCGCCCTCCATCATGGCATTGCCCTCTCTCGCTGGAAAAAAGGTTTGTGTGTCATGATCGAAAAATCCCCCGGAGTCAAGCTCCTCTCGAAACTTCGGGCCATTCTGTTGATGGAAGCCGATTTTAACGCGGCAAATAAAATAATCTTCGGTCAACGCATGCTGGACAACGTACGCAGGTACAAACTCATGCCTGATGAAATTTTTAGTGAAAAACAGAGGATGGCAGAAGATGGAATCCTATCGAAGATCCTTTTCTACGATATTTCGCGACAACTCCGAGCACCAGCAGGCCTGGCATCCGTAGACGCGGCTAACTGCTATGACAGAGTTGCTCACGCGGTAGCATCGTTAGTCTTTCGAGCAGTCGGTGCCCAACTCCCGATGACACTCACCATGCTCACGGCTATACAACAGATGCAATTCTTTCTCAGAACTTCATTTGGCGACTCGGTCCGGGCAGTGGGAGCTCGCATTCACCTTAGTACCCAAGGATTTATGCAGGGAAACGGCGCGTCCCCAGCAGGATGGACAGTAGTCTCCATCTCGATCTTACTGGCACACAAGTCACAAGGACACGGCGCATCTTTTCTCTGTCCAGTCAGCAACACATGTAAGGACCTCGCGTGCATCTTATATGTTGATGACACTGACCTACTTCAGATGAGCCACTCCGAAGATGCTACAGTCACAGACGCCCATTCAGCTTTGCAATCTAGCATCACGAGCTGGGGCAACCTCCTGATTGCCACAGGAGGGGCTCTCAAGCCTCAGAAGTGTTTCTACTACCTCATAGGCTACAATTGGGGCCCACAGGGTAAATGGACATACGCAGACCCGGCAACCACCTCTTCCCTGCAAGTTATGGTGCCCCAACCAGACGGATCTCAAGTAGAAATCCAGCAACTTTCAGTCACCACTCCCAGCACAACACTAGGTGGGGCAACCACCCCCGCTGGCACTCAAGCATCGTTAGTAGTCATGAGGGACAAGGCGATCTCCTGGGCAAGCCAAGCTCGTAACTCTGGACTGCGCCCACGAGACTTCCACATCAGTGTCAACAGAAAATTCTGGCCCAAAATCAAGTACGGGCTGAGCGCGAACACTTCCAAATTTCAAGATCTAGTTTCCGCCATGCACAAACCATACTTCTGGATGGCCCCTATCGGAGGTCTCATCCGCTCCGCACGACGGGAACTCAGGTCTCTCGACACCGGATTCTACGGACTCGGATTCCCTCACTGGGGTATTGAAGCCCTAATAGAAGCATACCGAAAGTTCTACACTCACTATGGAACCACCTCTGTCTTAGGTGTACAATTGCAAATGTCTCTTGAACTTCTCATATGCGAAATAGGCATCTCAGACCAGCCATTTATCTTAAGCTATAAGAAATACGGAGAATACGCAACGGACAGCTTCTGCAAATCATTATGGGAAAAACTGGACCACTTTGGCTGCCGCCTCTTCCTGAATCATAACCTATTTCGCTTCCCCAGAGAACACGACAGGTGGATGATGACAGCCTTTGAGCAAGCAGGATTCTCCCCAGATGAATGCAGGACTCTCAATCTAGTCCGACTACACCAACAAGTGCTGTATGAATCTGATATCTTTGAGGCCGATGGACGCTCAGTCAACCCAAAATACCTCACCCCCCGACAGACCGGTACTAGATGGTCTTCCTATCGCTTTGGGAAACAACACCCACCACCAGCATCTTTCCGGCTATGGAAAGACGCGATCTCCCAACTCACTCCCGGAGGACGCCGCAATCCAAAACTGGGTTCATTCCTTCAACAACCCCATGTATTATGGAATTGCCGCTACGATCAAGAAGAAGACGTCATCCTTCAAGAAAGTCTCGGTTCCTGGGAACTCTTCCGTCGACAAGAATTGACCAGACACGCTAGGAACTCACCCTACTCACTCGTTGGCAGAACTAACTCCCCATCAGATCTGTTGCCTCTGTGCTCAACTCGTCCCACCCGCAACAACCAGCTCACGATAACATCCCACACACCAGCACCACCAACACCACACACCAGCAATCACTTCCACGAAGTCTTGGCATCTTGGTCGCACAATCATTGGTGGAATGGCCTGAAGTATTCTGGATCCGGCACTTGGATATACCAATCAATACAACAGGGCTCCTTGGTTTGCGTCTCAGACGGTTCCTACATTCGAGAGATGCACCCCCTGGTCTGCTCCGCAGCTGTGATCATGGAATGTAAAGACAGTCACCAGCGACTATCTTTTTCCACCACCGACGTGTCCTCTTCCTCCAATGCCTTTCGGGGAGAGCTTATAGGCTTGCTCGCGATACACCTAATCCTGCATAGTATTCACAAGGCCCAACCTGATCTTACAGGATCTGTGAAAATCTATTCCGACTGCACGGGGGCCTTACGTACCATCTCCTCGCTTCCGAATTCCGGTATCCCTCCCAAGTGGAAACATGCAGATCTTCTAAAGGTCATGTCCACACATGGCAGGGGCCACCCATTCTCCCTCTCCTATCACCATGTCAAGGCACATCAGGACGATTCAACCAATTGGCACAAGTTGGAGAGGGTATCACAGCTCAACTGCGCCTGCGACGCGGAAGCAAAACGCAGGATCATGGAATTCCTACCAACCCCACAAGCATCATGTACCTTCCCTCTTGAACCCCTAGTCATGATTATAGGTAATCAAAAAAATCACATCTGATTCAGACTCGAACCTCCGCTACTTCGCACATAAACAGGAAGCGAAGTCGCTATTCATAAAACTCGGCATTCTTTCTGCTGAAGCCTTTGAGGAAGTCGCCTGGTCTGAAGTCCACTCCACCTTGTCTAAACTCCCAAAAATGTTCCAACTGTTCGCAGGGAAGCAAGTGTTCGGGGTGTCTGCCGTCCTTGGAAACCTATCTAAACAAAAGGAGTTCGCCCATCTCGGCGATAAATGCCCCAACTGCACCTCCTGCAAGGAAACAACGAATCATCTTCTCCACTGCCGCGAAATAGGGAGACAAAAATGTCTTACCATGATGATCCGCCATGTCTCGAACTGGATGGAAACAGTGCACACTTCACCAGAGCTAACGGACCTAATCACGGATTATCTATCCTCCAAAGGCACACTCCTCCATCATCACCAGATCCTCCCGCAATACTCTGCTTTCATACAATCCCAAGACACAATAGGCTGGAGCAGAATGATGGAGGGTATGGTATCGAAAGAGCTCCTCATGCTGGACTCCATTGATATACTAGGCCCTGCATGCAAGATCTCACAAACTGAATGGTTGCACACATTCATCAGAAAACTCATCGAAGCCACACATGGAGTTTGGATTTATAGGAACATTACGATGCATGACAACATTGCAGGGCACGTAGCAACAAAGGCAAAGGAACAACTCATTCATGAGATTGAAAAACAAATCGAGCTAGGAGGAGAAGGGCTCGCAGAACAGGACAAATGGATGATAGAAATCGATCCCCAATCATTGGAGGCCTCCTCAGGGGTTCGCGAAAGTTATTGGTTGTTAGCGATTCAGACAGCACGAGCTCGGTTCGATTTAGCTCATCAAACAAATTAAATATTCATAAAGCTCCGCTTTATTTGCCCAGGGACGATCTATCCTGGAAGGAGAGGACCCCCTCTCTGGTGGTTGCGACCACAACGCTGCGGACGGATAAACTCCACGGCGTACGAAGACTCCGGAACGGTTAAATATGTCTAGGTAGAATTATAAGAGTACCTAATTTCCTAAGTTGTTGTTGTTGTTGTTGTTAGAGGTGTGTTTCAATGGTTCTTGGATGTTGTAGGATGGTGTTCTTGACCGGGGGCACAGGTTCCACAAGCCTCCCCCAGCAACTTCATAGAAACCCTGTTTTTTGGCAAAAAAGAATCCTAATTAAGCCACGAGGACTTCCTATTTTTTCTTACCTGTAACATAAATTAATCTAATACACTCTATCATAAGAACCACAAGAACCACGGTGCAAAAGTACCCAATTTGAGTGAAATTTACTTTTCCGGCCAATTAACACACTCTGTAAGCTCCAAACATTGTGTATTTAGATTCTCACTAGCAAGAGCAACACACGCATGTGCATGTCTCTCCATAAATCTTTCCCATTGTCGAGAAAACTCTGATGTTGTTGGAAAGCACCACGATCTCGCGCCCATGGTCAATGGACCGATATCACAGATGATCACTGGTTGAAAGGGTTCTTAGGCTGTGACTTGGTTGGACGAATAGGGAATAGAGAATAGGGTTTTGGTGAATAAAAAAAATTTCATCTATTCGACAAAAATCATGACAAAGTTGAATTGCTCGAACAGCGAATAGCCCAATAGAGCAATAACAATTTAGTCTACCTTTAAACATCCAAAGATGTAATGTTGTATGTAATTGAATTTAGTTGTAGAATGAAGGTCTTGATGTGAGCATGTAAATAATTAGCAGTAAAAATAACATACAAATAATATTATTACATTACGACCATGACCATTTCCACCGCATCATGCCATTGTCATCAATTGTGAGTGCCACTATTGTGAATTGTGAGCACCGCTCTCGTGCAACCTTTCCCAGCGTGCCGCCTCCTCCCTCATTCTTTCACAGAATACAAAAAGGCCTGGCTTCGGTGAATCAAACAAGTTATGATACTCTCTGTTGTGCCATTCCATGAATTGTTGGTACGTTGATGACTTGGTTTTCAATTTCGAAAAATGGTGTGTTAGACATCACAACTCTACAATAAAATGATATCAACAATACAATTGCATTCTCAATTTTCTCATCTCACATGACCAATCTCCAGTCAAGTTCTCATCTGAATTGTAGTTGAACATGTCAATCAATTTTTTTTTCAACCAAGTCATGATGAAGTAGTTATTCAAGAACTCGTCGAATTGTATTTTGTCACTCCGTTTTAACCCTTTGGTTTTGTGTACTGTTTCTCTTATATATTCCACCCCTTTCCTGATGTCCTCCTTTTTGATGACTGTCAAAAAATCAAACAAGGGAAGAATTACCTTGACTGCATCCTTCTGAAAGCCCTTTCTCTACCAGATGATACTCACACTTGAACCACCATTCAATGGAATTGACCAGGGCCCACTCAAAGTCACGCATAACTCCTGTGCCGTCTATCCCTTTTGGCCCTTCCAAAACAAAATTGTTTGCAAAATGAAATGATCCCAAACCAAAGGTCGGCACACTAGTGAATTTGTTTCCTTCATATCCTCATGCACTCACCCACAATGGAAACTATGTGTGACCACAAGAGATTGCAGGCCTCCTCCGACTTTTTTGTCATACGGTAATAAAAGATTGGAGTGTGCAATGAACTTGCATGGTCGATCACCGAAACAATTATAACTTGATAATATCCCCTAGGTGCTCCATCAAATGTTGCGTCGACGTGTAATAACAGATTCTTATATTTCAGGACCTTGATAAGTGAATGACAGGAAAATCCCAATATTCTTTGTGGACCATCGTCGTCGCACCAGAAAATAGAGAACATTAGGAAGTTCTCTGACTTGGATCCACTACCATACTTGAGCTCTATGGCACAAAATTTGTCGTCCCCTTACATGTCTCTGTGAGTGTTCCTTACCAAGTTACATCCCTTTTTGTTTAGGGGGTGGTGCATACCTTCGTGTATGCATTGGCATATGCATGATGTGACAGACAAAGATTGTTGCAGTTAGCATTCGTCACAATATATGCACATTACTGACAGCTCTCCTGTTCACCCCATCATCGTCGTTTTTCATTGCTTCTGCGTCTTTCCATTTAACGGTTTCTTCCTGAAGTATGTCAAAAAATAACAAATCAACAAACACATGTTTATGAGACTCTATCACCCTACTTTTGTCAAAAAGAACCATCAATGCTTCACCTTGGTGTCCTCTTTTGAACAGCTCTTAATTGGAGTGACGTCAACATTCTAAGCAAGACCCAAATCAATATAGGTTAGGTCAGTTTATTATTTTTAAATCACATGCATATCAATTTGCAAAAGCACTCGCTCACCCTTATTGCTTTTCCATCATGCTTGACTTTATTACCTTTCATCGTTTCTGGTGATTTGCCTCCACCAACATCTTCATCATACACTGCTGGTTTTTGCTCCACACCTAGCCGTGATTCATCTTATGATCTCTCTTCACAATCACTATCTGAATCCTCGCTCTCTAACTGTGTCGGCAGGACCAATGGTACTATACTATGTCTCGAATCCTCATCAGTCCTCTCAATGAGCTCCTTTGTGATGTATATAACAATGTGATATACATATGATCGTATTATGAGTTCCATGTTATGTACATGAACAGCATATATACATCAATTCAATTCAATTTTCTGGCCTGTTTGCGTCCTGACAGTTTGTGGCCCCCCCAGTGTGCACATTTTGAGACAATGTCTTGGTGTGTTCTCTCCATGATTTCCTTTGTTATATATATAACAATATGAAAGACATACAGTCGTGTTAGATGTTCCGTGTTATGTACATAAACAGCGTATATATGTTACTTCCAAATAGATCTCACCTGATTTCTACCTGACAAATCTAGCCCCCTGCAGTCTGCACTTTTTGCGCCCATGGCTTCATTGATCTGGTTGTTTTGAGAGATCAATTTGATGGTTATATACATAATCGTGTTATATATTGATATCAATCACCAAACATTATGAAATGCTTACCTCCAAGACCTGTGCGGTTAATCTTGCATTGCCATGGCTTGGATTCTCTGCCGATATCCCCTGAAAGCAACACAGCCGGTTTTTGAGCGTGACACAAGGGCTTCCAAAAATGCTGTTTTTGTGTCTTTGGTCGCTATAAGATTCCATTATTACGCACCTTCGTGTTTGACAGCATCCATTGTTGTAGAGTGCTGTCTGATTTATGCTGTGAACATGGCTTCTTGTAGGGATTTCTCACAGGTGCAGCATGTTCTATGCTATGCCCTTGTCCTCCGTTTGCATTTTTCCTGTAGGGGTTGATAATAACATAGTTGTTGGCATGCTTGTTTTCTTTGATGACACAGCGCAATCTCCTTCATCATCCTTGTCTCCGTGTCTGTATCCTGAGCTGTTTTGATCAAGACATAAGTTAGTGAGAGTCCATTCATTCTGAAGAAAGTCAATGTTGTTCAGCATCAAAATTTGTTCCTACCTATTTCTGCCGTCCGTACCCGATCGCGTCATGGTTGTTTTAGATTTGACCGCAAATGAAAGTGTGAAATGTGATCTGGAAAATGCTTGTTCTGAACATAACGGTCATTTGCGGGTGTTTGATGGTATATACTTAACACACTTGTACGTGAGACCGTTTCCCCCCTTCCCCTATTGGTGCAAGTGTGTACACGTGTCATCATCCAAAAAAGGGGAGACAACAGAAAGAATGACATACATGCTCCGACGTACATATACTCCACAATGTTAACGAAATCTTTATCTTCAGACCCTAATATAAAACATATATTCGGGTCGTATCTCCTAAAATAACGTTATGTATGCTTTTTAGCAGTGTTTGTTACATATTTCACATCGGTATATACATAACGCAATGGTTTATGATTTCTCGGCTCTTTCTTTTAATTATATCACATGATTATATATATAAAATTTGTTGCTTTGTGTGTGTAACTAGCCAAATGCTTGCCAATTGGCATAGTATGATGTAAAAAAATACAATATTTATAACAATCAAGAAGATGAAAACACCAATTTAAACAATAACAAAGCACTTTTTAACAATTAACTTCATTAAACCGCGTTCACCAAACTCTCTCTCTTGTCAAATTGTTTTGGTCGCCCAGCTATTCAATAACAGATTCAGCTGACTGAAGAAATCCACCTCTCCTCCGCATATTCCAACAGTATCGCTTCGGAGCGCGGCTGATTTGTGCTCTCTTCCTGATTGGTGCATTTTTGCTTCGTTTGTCAATTTGTTTTTCTTTGCATGAGTGGTAGGGCTCTCCTGATTCTCTCCCTGCTCCATTGCAGTGTCGTCATCTAATGGGCTGTCATCAGCCTCAAATGGCTCGCATTCCATGTCCTGTGTGTCTGCGGTGCTGTCGTTTCCTCCTCCCACAAATTTTTTGTCCAGTTCTTTCTCCTCTGCTTCATTGTCTGTTGCTGCTTTATCATCTGTCTTCTCCTTGTTGCTCCCAACTTCTTCTTCTCCCACGACATCAATGTTTCCCTCCGTGGTCTCGACATCTTTGTTGGTTGTCTCATCAACATCGCTTCGTTGGTTTGTTCCTCAATGTTCTCCACCCTGTTGTCCTCAGTCTTGAAGTTTGCAGATTCAGACGCTTCCTTGCTTGCATCATCCTCATCGTCCGAGCTATCATCAATGTTGTTTGTTGCTGGTGCCTCCACAATGTTGACATCATGAACAGAGTACAATGCATTCATGTGGCACTTCTTGAAATGCCTGTGAAGCGCATTGAATGCGCACACGTGGGTGCATCCATCTGTGATGCAGATGGCCTTGAGTTTCAACGTGGTGGCTGTCTTTCCAATATATAGAGGTGGGTGGATCACGTACGTGGACAGTCCAATGCGCTGGGCAATCTTCACCATTGTCTTGTTGGCAAACTCTTCTGGGTATTCACGCTTCAGGTTGGCCCACTTCTTGTCAGTGTCCGTCCACTTCTTGATGACCTTTGCGGATGGTGTGGGTTCTTTGTTGCACTTCTCACAATAGAGTGTGAAGCTCCCCGGCTATATGAACTGGAAGCACTTGCTGCACATGATTCTGCCGTTGAAGTTCGTGTGGAACGTGAGCGCAAGTGTTCCGTGCTTGACGAAGCAAAGCATGGTGTTGGTGACAAAATTTCCTTTACTATCTTTGTCGTCGCCTTAAATACTCTCCGCAACGAAAGACCAGTCGTTGGGCGAGTTCTTCTTCCTTTCATTGGCGGTCACCATGGTTGCATCAAAATCTGAGGGGCGTGACAAAAGTTATGTATATAAACCCTCACCTCTCAGCAACAGAAATTGCGCAGCGCGGAAGCGGGGGGTTATGTAGATAACACATTCATTTTTTTGAGCGCCACGCATGGTGTGTGTGTGTGCATTTTGCCGGAGAGGTTCCTATCTTGATATACAGCCATTAATAAAAATAATATTATCAAATTTCGTCGATTTGTTTAAAAATCGACGGTTTCCTAAAATCAATATACAGTATAACGAGTGACTTCAATTTATATAACCCCTGCAAATGTATACAGACATTAATAGAAATATTATTACATTTTAATAATCAGAAATGTTTAAAATCTTGTTTGTGTTCTCCCAAACTTCGATTAAATATATTATATAAGCCATTTGTTTTGTGACCATTTGGGGAAACTGACCAAAACTGACCATAAATATAAAATACCTGACAAAATTGTATCCATTTTCAAAGTTCTACTGAAATGGATAGAATTTTGAAAACATGTAAGATTTCATTTTATCCCGTACCTTATTCCTACTTCCTGCAGTCAGATGATACAATTTTGAAATAGGAATAAGATTTTTGAACTGTGTACATAATTCAAAAATTTGTTCAAAAGGATTGCATTTCTCGAGTCAGATCACATTTCTCAAATTGGATCGCATTTTGAACCATGGATAGCAATTTATTTCAGCCTTGCTTATATATTTTCTGTCATTGCCTGCATTCACGGACAGAGCCATCAAGCCAGCAGAGAGACCCTTTGTTTGTTCCATTATTCAACATGCCATCTTGGTCCAAAGCTGACGACATCAAGCTAGAACAGCTTATCCACCAGCCAGGCAACAACATCACCAGCAGCATCTCCAAATGCAACATAGAACTAATTCAGAAGCACTGGCCTCATCATTGCAAAAACCATACCCCACAAGAAAAAACACAAATCAAGAACTTCCAAGCCCCTCTGCACCATACACTCCAACAATTTGATCTTGAAGGAGCCATTAGTGGAAGAAGAAGGAGAGCTGCTGCATCAGCTGTTCCTGACGGTGAGTCTTGTGTCTTGTTTTCTTGGAGTTGACAGCAGACACTCATGTACCTTTGCTGCTTGTGAAGAGGAATTCAGTCCTGATGATGACAAGGGCAATGACGAGAACGACGATGATGACAAGTGGGTAAACGAGGATGAAGGAGACATTGATTTAGAAGAAGACACTGGCATCAAAGAGGGAGAAGTTGAGGACCTTAAGGAAGAAATGGCAAGCAAACGCACTCCCACCTGCACTCTTAAGAAGGCAGTCAAGGCCAAGACTACCAACGATCTTGCCAATATGCTCAGCAGCATATCACTCAAGTACCACAGGACCAACTTCAGTATATCATTTGCCAAGCTACACTTCACTTTCAGGGAAGGTGCAAAGGATGTTGCTATCTACGAGGTCCTTGCCATTGACCAGAGTTTGCTTTGTCACGTCAAGGTGTTGCCTGGTGGCCAAAAGTTGTCCATTTTGTGTGGATATCCCAGAGAGGAGAGCTGGCCTCTGAGAGGGCTTCTAGGAAGATCCTTGACAGGTTGATAACAATCCCAACTATATCCTTGTCCATTCCTGCTCAAGCCAAGTTGGCCAATATATCAACTCTAACTTTGAAGAGCACAAAGATGAACTTGATGGTGACCCTCAGATTATCAACTTGCCTTTCAAGTGTATTGAGGGACACTTTCTGGCAACAATGCTATGTGGATGAAGTGGCGCAAGAAGGGTGGAGCTGTGGACTTTAATAATCATTGTCATGAGCAGTTTTACAACATCATGCTGGCAAGGGTTGAGTTGCAGAATACATATGCTGTTGAGTCTGCGCAGGATGTGGAGCATGTGCCTGATGACAGTGATGCGAGTAGAGTTGATGGAGATGGAGACCCTATGCTTTAGAATTTGTTTTGTCACTGTAACAGCTATGTAGTTTGCTGTCAAAATTGAAGAATATATAACCTGTATTCATTCAATACATTTTGCTTTCTAAATAAAATAATATCTTCTATTTGAGCGTTCCCCAACCTTCATTGAAAAAAATGATGTGTGGTGAGTATAATAATGAAAAAAGGGCGAGTTCATCATAACTCACCTATAAATATTGACACGCCACTGCCAATTGTTCTTGGCCCCATGGCAGTGCCAGGCGGGAGGGCTAACTCAGACTGTGGGCTGAGTTTTGGCCATTCCCGTAGTACACCTATAAATATTTAATTGAAAAAATTAATGTGTGGTGAGTAAAACTTGGTAGAAATGGTTGAGTTCATAAGAACTCACCCTATAAATATACCCGCCACTATCAATTGTGGTTGGCTAGATGACAGTGCCAGGCGGGTAGACAAACTCAGTCTGTGGGCTGAGTTTTGGAATTTTGCCAGTAGACCTGTAAATATTTCATTGAAAAAAATTGAGATGTGGTGAGTACAATAAAGAAAAAAGGGCGAGTTAATCATAACTTGCCTTTAAAAATTGGCACGCCGCTGCCAATTGTTCTTGGCTACACGGCTGTGCCAGGTGAGAGGGCTAACTCAGTCTGTGGGCTGAGTTTATGCCATTCCCGTGGTACACCTGTAAATATTTAATTGAAAAAAATAGATGTGCATTGAGTTGAATAATGGAAAAAGATGAGTTCATTAGTCACCTTAAAAATTGAGCCGCAGCTGCCAATTGTTGATGGCAACACAGCGGTGTCATGTGGGATCCCAAACTCAGTCTGTGGACTGAGTTTCGGCATTCCCATGATGGGCTGGTGGGGTATCAATGTAATTGAAAATAATAGAGGTGATGTGAAAGCAGCAAGAGGGCACCCCCTACAGTTGGTTCAAGCACCTGTGTTGTAGTATGGTACAGTACTGTATCATACCCTATGCTATAGGCAATAATGTTGAGCAAGAGTGAGGTACAGTGATACAAAGGAATAAGTACCAATCATGTAACCACACGTTACCAAATTTCAGCCCTATGTGTTATTCTTGTGTTCTCATTTTTGGCGCAGTCACTTCTGATAGTCAGTAAATGGGATACTTGTGGGACAGGAAGTCTCAACATTCAAATTCAATTCCTACATTGAGGGTGTTTAAAAAATGATAGAACACATATAAAACAAACCGATTCGAAAATTGAAATAGGACCAATAAGATTTCACCAAATAAAATCAAAGATCAAGCCTAGAATCACCACCAAAACTAGACCCAACAGGTTATCTTACTGTTTGTAACTTGTGATTTGCAAAATGTGAGTCATGAAACACACAAAAACTCCGAAGAAGTTTTTTGGTTCAAAGCTTAGCGTGATAAATGTATCTGTGGCTTAAATAATAGGTAAGAAACTGGTAACCCACCCATACTCTCGAAATTCCAGAAACCTCCCTGTACACACTGACATTTTTTGAGTGTACCGGCAGGCTACCGGTGTTTTTTGTTTGCAGTGAGGGAAAACCGTATCTCCCTCAATTGAAAAGACTCCATCAAGAAAAGAACCAGTTCAATGGGTCTTGGTAGGTTTTCAAGCATTTGTTTCTACCATGAATTTCTTGTGCTTTGATGGGTGTGTTTGATATTTTCTGTCTTTTTTGTCGTTCTCTCCCATTATTGGGTATTATGTTGTTCCACCTCACAAAAGATGAAATCTCAAACCACTCCAGCATCCTTGTCTAATGTGATGGCTCCCTTTACAGTTCCTGTGCAGTTTTTGTTTAAGTTAGTGGCTGTTCATGTTTGTTCGTGCATCAAATTTTCATTTCCCCATCAAGCTGCATTCTTGGATCCAAATGCCTCACATTTTCAACTATCATACATCTAAGCATTGACAATTGAAATTCAACTGAATATCCTCCTGGTAAATTGTTCTTGAGTGTCTTCTTGTCTGGAGGATGGTTCATTATAATAGACGGAGGGTGAGGAATGGGAGTGACAACAATTTAGAAATGACAATCTTTCTTTGACCAAATCTTTTGATTTATTGACTGTAAAATAAACAAAGTCACTTGTGTTTTTTAAACTGCATGCTAAAGTACAGGGTAATCTGTACTGTTTGTGGGGTGGATAGGGGAACAGTGCACCGGAGTGCATGCAGAGCACTTACAATGACCGTTTGGCAGTGGAGCAGTGCCATGTTCTTTGGTAGAGAATAATTGTAAGACCACAAGTATTGATTTGTTTTACCTGATGACACTAGTTTAAGATTTCTAAATCCATAAGACTGTATGCAGACATATCAACAGAGGTCCGATATGTCACAATACATCTGGATTGCACATCTATTTGGTTTCAAAAGCATTAGACTTTGAATGCAAAGCAATAAAGGCAGCTGCTGAAACAGATATGGTTGACAAAAGTTCACATTGAACATGAGAGGAAGAAAAAAAACAGCTGAAAGGGAGATTATGTGCACAACTATAAATTTCCATGTGACATGATGAGAGATAGGTGTAGGTTTATGCTTTTGACATTAATTTTATGTCAAGCAGATTCATTGTCAAACACTTAAGGCTATGTTACATACTGACACACAACATTTTACTTTCTTGCAATGGTGACAGGGAAGTTGATTGCATGGCTGCTTTGTTCAAATGAGTTATTTGGAATGATCAAAAAGTTATGAGAAAGTCTTGTCCACAAAAATATGAAATATGCATCAAACACATGATACACAGCAGCAAGATAGACAACTTTGTCAGGTTGAAGTTTTTGACAAGCATAACTGACAACAAGTGATGCCTTTGACATTTATTGACACATGTGACTACTTTTCACGACAGTCAGATGACCCTGACGACCACTGGTGAAGACATTTTGACAACCCCGAAGACCAGTGGTGAAGACAATGTGACAATCTCTGTAACAACTCTTGACTACCTTGGGACTATTCCTCATGACGTCACTGAAAACCCACTGACATCCTTTGCTTATCCTGTTACTGAGAGCAAGTGAAAAAGCACGACTATATGACAACAATGATGACTGACAACTGTAAGTGATGATATGGCAAATTTAAGTGACGACCCATGTGGCACTCATGAGGTAACCTGTCACCTAGGTGAAGATCAAAAAGTGACACTGATGACTCTGACAACATTGGGTGTCTACCTCCTATGACCCATGCAACGACCTTTTGATAACCAGCTAAATTTTCTTGACAACACCTGACCATGCCATCTGGAGATATTTATCACCAAAGATGAAAGTTGCCTGTCTTGCAGAGTGACTTATCATTAACTGTGACATCAATTAATCTTGAAGAAAACGACCCTCAGCTTAAAACGTACAATGATTTGAACACCCTTTGTCCTCAGGTGATAGTTTGTAATTTACTGACTCATTTTAAAGCTGTCATCATGACAGATAATCAACAGGGTTGATTTTACTTACACAACCAAATCTTTTGTCATATGCACTTGTGTCTTACAATTTCTGTAATGTTTTCATCAATATATGAGTCTCACTGTAAACTAAAATTGACCAAACTTAAATTGACCCACTTGTTTTGCTTGTAGACATCTGGCTGTGACAGAGATTTGAACATTGATGACAGCCATAGGAAACTTGTAATGCCACTTGTGCATATGACAATGGCAAGACTATAAAAGTCCTGGGAAATTCAAGAATGAAATCAGATTTCAACAGAAGGAAAGTTGTGACCTAATAATATTTGACAAATTTACATTCCCCCCTGATGCCTGATGGCATGTCACAAAATTGGTGATAATGGCTCTGCATTTTTGCCAATAAAATCTCTGCCTAGAACGACAAAAAGCATGTTTGACTCAATTTTGTTCAATATTTGTAGGTCAGCAATCAGTTGGTTTTATATACGTTCTGCCATTTTAAACACCTCCATATAAGAATAAAATATGAATTTTGAGAATTCCTGTCCCACAAGTACACCATTCACTGGCTAGGTTGGGACCCTAATCTGCCAAATCTCTCAAAAACTGTTCAAATAGGAATTAGGTACAAATATTGAGAATTCCCGTAACAGATGTACATCATTCACTGGCTAGGCCTAATATTATTTTTAACATCAATATTACTACTATATTCTACATTTAATAGTTATGTATAAGTACTATCAGAAGTGACTGTGCCAACAAATACGAACAAAAGAATAACATACGAACACAAGAATAACATATGTCAAAATAGTACTTATTTTATTCCTACAGTATAGTATGATACAATACCATACCATACCTACAACAAAGGTGCTTGAACCAGCAGCAACTCTGTAGGGGTGCATGCTCACTTCTCTCTCGCTTCTCTCTCTTCACGTCCATCTTTTTCAATTCCATTGATACCCTGCCATCCCACCAAGCTAGCCGAAACCCAGCCCACAGACTGAGTTTGGCACCCTCTGGGCACGGCCATGTAGCACACAACAATTGGCAGCGGCGGGTGCAATAAGAAGGTAAGTTCTTATAAACTTGCCCTTTGTTCAATAATCCAACTCAGCACAAGTTGACTTTCTTCACTTAAATATTTACAAGCCTACTGAGGGAACAGCCAAAACTCAGCCCACAGACTGAGTTTGGCATCCCGCCTGGCACTGCCATGTAGCCAACAACAATTGGCAGCGGCGTGTCAATGTTTTAGGTGAGTAATTATGAACTTGCCCTTTTTACAGTTTCATTACTCAGCACACATATTTTTTTCAATTAATTTTCTACAGGCCTACCACAGGAACCGCCAAAACTCAGCCCAAAGACTGCATTCTGCCTGGCACCGCAGTGTAGCCAACAACAATTGGCAGCGGGTCCATTTTCAAGGTGTGTTATTATGAATTCAATCTTTTACAATTGTTATGATTTCAGCTAATTTTCAATTAAATATTTAAGTTCCTTCTACCTTGGTGCTGATGGTCCTCAGGAGCTTTTTTAGGTGGGGCTGAAATTTGGCACTATGTGGCATTAAGGCTGTTCTTTGGGAGGATGAAGGGGCAGGCCCAGAATTTATTAGGATGTAGTACGTTCAATTATCCTAGTAGAGATAAATTGCACCTACTCTGCCCAATCTTACACTATACTGTAATCTATCAGTATACACCAGACCTGGTAGCCCTCCCGTACACCCCGGTAACCCTCCTGTATACCTCCGGTTACCGTCCTGTGCACTCTGTGGTACACTTCTGGTTATCCTCCAGTACACTTCTGGTATGCCACCGGTTAACACTTTTTTAGCCACTAAGTAATGCAGTTATAGACTCTAGTTAGATTGATATTGATTCTAAGACTTACTGAGAAGTCTGTTTTCTTGTAAAAAATACCAATTCTTATTGTAAATAGAAATAAATCCAAAGACTGGGTTAGGTCTCGAATTCCCGGTAACCCACAGGTAGACTCCAGTAACCCTCCAGTACACTGGTGTACCGATTGGTTATAGAAGTGTACAAGGAAGTTACCAGAATATGCCATTCTGGGGGCTCGGTAACCTCCTGTACACTTGAGAGTGTACAGGAGGTTACATGTTTTGTTTGCAGTGTACTGAGGAAACAAGATGGAAATAGACAGTTTGAAAATGGGCATAAGTGGGACAAGACATACTGGGATTTAGAATACTTCACACACGATAACCAGACTAAGCAAAGTACACCAAAAAATAGAAGTCATTTTGTCAGAAATGTTGAGCAATGATCAAGTCCCAGCAGACATAGTTAGGTTCTTGTGCTTGGGGACTTATAGGCTAACTGACAACACATTCTCCTTGAAATCAAGTTGGGATCTCTTTGCATCAAGATGAACCCCAAAGCATAGCCATAGTAGTAATCTTGATGTGACAGGGACTCCTGATTTTGATTACAACAGTGATATTTTGTAATTAAGTGATCCTATCTTACATTGTAGGGAGATTGAATGTGTAAGTCTGTGTAGCACTTTGTATGTGTCTAGATTATATATTCCCTTGTGTAGAAATACATAGGAATCCAATAAATGGCATTGCACAGTCTGTTAACAAAAAATTGAAGGGGACAAGATATTCCATCATCAACTCCAAGCCAAACTTGTTTCACTATCTTCATTCACAGGTGGCTGGGCTATTTTTGGAACAACCGTATCTTGAGTTCTGTGTGAAAAATGGGTCTTCAACTTACCTCAGAATTGTTCAGAACTGCCTAACACAAGGCATCCCCGACCCATCTGTCTGTGCTGCTATCATGGCAACACTACATCATTGTATATACCATAAGACACACTCAATTGCCCATTGCTGCCATTTAATGCAAGTGCCCCTTCAACTTTTGAATACCTATATCTGTCCCAAAACCCTTGATTAAGCCACCTTTCTTGTGAAAACCAAATTGTTTCCATCAAAGCTGCATGGCCTAAAACATTCCCAAGTGTTTCTTGTCTATCTTTTGTGTGTGATTTTCCCTAAATTGCAAAGAAGTGTACACATTCTTTACTTTTTAACTCACAAAGATAACCTCCACTTGGTAATGCTTACACGCATGATGGGCAACCTACCTCACTTTAAAATCTAACTTCAAACCCCTTAAAATGGATTCTCTCTTGTGTGAATACTTCCATATTTTGAAGCAGATTGTGTTTTAGTTGTCCTCATTGAACACCACAATTCAATAAGTGTAAGAATGAATCTACAACACCAAGCTACCTTCTTCCCACATCAGTTGCCATGACATTGTCTATTTGATAATTCTGATCCACAGTCATTTTTTATGAAGATGTTGACATGACTGTTTTGGTATGCTAATGAGTAATATGTAGCCATTCAGCAATCTAACAGTCCAAGGGTATATTTAATTCATCCAAATGGGAGGAATCATTTTGCATTATCTTATGCTGGGCTTGGTATGTTCTTCTTCTACCTTTGCAATGCATTGAACTCAAGCATCTGTTCTTGCAGTTTCATGTGAGTCTATCCGCTTGTTCCAGGTGTATTTTGTTTCTTTAATTCAGCTTATGAATGCATAAGTGTTGCTGAGACAGGCCAGTGATTGAGGTATTGACTGCCTTTAAGGGGCATTTTCCCCATTCAAATGATTCTATCTGGTTATCCAAGAACAATTAACTCCCGATTCAATACACTATTTACATCAACAGCTTCACAACCCTGGTGATCAAATTAAAGCTTTTTCATCAGAATATGAAAGTGTGATAACATTTCATAGAGGTCATCATATGAATCACTCTCATAATTATGACTAGTCCTTAATCATCAATATAATAATCACAATTGTTAGATACTCTGCACAAACAGAGAAGGTGTTACAACTAACAATATAATTGCCAGTCCTTGCTGGAGCTGCTGCTGCTACTGCTGCTGCTGCGTATGGACCTACGACTAAAGCTAGAGCTAGAGCTACTATTCTGCTGCTGTCACTGTAGTTGCCACACTGCCATTTTCAGGAACCTTTCCCTATGCATAATTTTTCCTCTACCACATCTTCCCACTTGATCACTTTCTTGTTTCTCTTTAACCTTGTTGCGGCATCCCCCTTCTTTGGCTTCTCTCTTGCTGTGTTTTTGTCTGTCTGTTTCTCCTTTCACCAACTCCTTCATTGTGTTCTTGATTTCCTTCAACTGCTTCTCAACAGCAATGATTTTGGATACCAGTCCAGTAGATGTGTCTAACCGGTGGAATGCCATCATTAGAGACACACCACCATCATTGTAATATCATTTGCTTGGAATTGCTTCGTGATCCACCTAATTGAGTCACACAGGTGTGATATAGATAAAGCAATGTTTGTGTGGTTCTTCTTATTGCTGTTCTTTGATTTTGGGAGATCATTTCCCCAGTCTTCTCTATGAAAAGTCTTGAAATGTTGATATCAGCTTGAAGATTCTGCTTTGTTAGAAGAACTCATTTGTTCAAAGGTATGAAGAACAAAAGGTCTTTTGCCTGATAAAGCAAAAGATACACCAGTACCCTCCATGGCAATGCAACTTTGCCATCATTAGCCTCTGGTTCTTTGGTTGCATCACAAATCACTTCAACAGCTGCATCAGAATAAGGAAGATTCATTTCGCGGGAAGCCAGCATTGCAATGTTATGTTTTGTTTGCATTCATGTTCTACCATCATCATGTTTCTTGTTACCTCAAACAAAATTGCCATTACATTAATATCTGTGTCTGAATGTTCACCCATCAAAATGGATTAATCTCTCTTCAAAATCTGCAATAGGAATCTATGACAATGCAACATAAAATCTCATACCCCTCATTATCTGAAGGTTTCTTGAGCTCATTTTAGTACTTCTCAACCCAGTGATGTGTGATATCTCTTATACCTAGGCAGGTTCTCAGGCTTGTCCATGTACAAGTTCATGACTTGATCCCAAATGTAGACTATTTGACAGGATTCCTTACACTGACTCTTGGAGAAGTGCTTCTTGTACTTAGTTGCTGCTGTAACATGGTCCATTATCTGAAAAGTACAAGTACCCTAGTGTGCTCACACTCCACACACCATTCAACACACTTGGAAACTATTCAAAGCAAACAACAGCTGGCAAACACAAATCTTAACTGAACAGATTGAGAGTGAAAGAGATAAACACTATCACAACCAGAGAGGAGGAACACTACAGTTCACCAATTGTGGGATGAAACACTTGTGGGCTTTGTGCCTATTAAAATATGATAGCATCTTCCCCAAATTTGTAGGGATCTGCCTACCTAGACATGCTTGAGTTGGGGAGCTGGCAGAGGCAGATTCATTATCCAAAACAATTATTTAGGTTGGGATCATAGTTGGGAGAGGTTCAGGGACCGTTTATGGTCCCCAAAGGTGCACCCAAAATTGCCACTAAGCCACTCTAGAGGTACATAGTCAACATTTGTGCACATACCATGCTCCTTGGCTTATCCATTTCCCACTTGTGCACTTTTTTGTGCATATTTTCTAATTATGCAACATAATTCTATTTTGATTGTATTGCGTGAAGCTAGTATTTTTTTAATTATGCTACATTATTAATAACTTATGCACAGAAGAGTGCACGGGAGTTGGTTGGATCTTTCACGCCTAATATTTTTTATTACTACTGCCTACACAGAAAACGTAAAGAAAGACATGCTGTTTTTTATTTGCATGGTACCTACTACTCGTTCTGATGTGTTTTACAGTACCCTACATATTATGGATCCGTACGAGAGACTGTACCACATAATTTTGAGTGCAGCATGTAGAATCACGAAGCTACTGAAAAAATCCAGATCGACCATGGCGACCATTTGCCGTCGCGAACCAGATTCGCAATATCTCAGCGAATATTGCTCCTTTTTTGATCCAGGATAAGCGCTGTTATCCTTATAACGCGCGTGCTATCAGTTGTATGCTCAGATCGACGTGGGGAAGAAAAACCACTGAGCACTCCTTCCCGAGAAATCATGGACTCAGATTTCGGACATCTCCGAATCAAACAGTCTGGGAAGAAGAGCAGGGCCATTTTTGACCCTTCCAACTCTGGTCTCTCGCTCTTTTGACCTCTCTTGAAGATGGGAGGAAGTGAAGGTATTTGTAGGTCAAGAAAGGTGAGTTTGTTTTATTTTTCAGTTTTTGATGCAGAACTTGCATACAATCTCACCTTTTGCAGGCCGTCTTTCATCTTTCCCAAATCAGCTGCAAGCATGCAACAATCAACTCTGAAAGAGCTAAGCAATTAAGAAAAGGGAAGAGAGCTATGTGCCGATCACTAACAAATCCAACAATCAACTTAAAACAGTAGGAGAGTGGAGAGAGTGTGATGACTCAACAAACAAGCCGGATAATATAGGCACCATTACTAATGTCAGTTAACAAACACAACAATCAACCAATATAAACAGGGCAAAGAAGTTGGGAAAAAAATTAATATTTTCACAGAAACCGCTGCCCAATGACCATCTTTCCTTTTGGCCTATCCTCCCTGGCTTATCGGCATTTCAGCTTGTGACCACGCTTGTCGTTCGTCCCTTGACTTCATCAAAGACACCTTAAAAATTGCGCGGAAAGTGCGACAGGACGCTCCCATACGATACAATACAGAACCATGACTGATGACGGCAGGCGAAAGACAACGTAAAACAGTCACCGCCTCAACTCTCCATCAACTTAAAATATCAATTACACGACACAAATCATGATCACTCCTCATCTCCTACTCCTCAGCCTCCTCCTCACCCTCTGTTCCGCCCAATCCACCATCCAAGTAATTGGAACTGGCACTGGCAGAACCGGAAGCACTACCCTCCACGAGGCCCTCTCCATCTTAGGTTTCAAAACCTATCACATGAAAGAAATTTTTGTGGGCGGGAAACAGCGTTCTTCCGAGTTAGACTTCTGGTTCGATGCCTTTGCAACCAATTGCAGTCATCCTCATGGACTGAGGGATATTTTTGAGAAGGGTGGATATACCGCCACGGTTCACGCCATCAATTTTCCGTGCCATAACGCATTATTGTTCGATATGTACCCGCAGGCCAAGGTGATACATACCGAGCGGGCGAGTGCGGAGTTGTGGCATGATTCGGTATCCAATTCCATTTGTAAAGTCGCCATGGATACATGGTTTGGCCGTGTTATGGGATTGCTCTTCCCGCTGTATCGCCGGTTCAAGCGCTTTACTCCATTTTTGATAGGAAGGGCCATTTTTGGGGTGTATGGTCCCATTCAGAATGTTACACCACAGTTTTGTCAGGAACATAAAGAGCAAATGATAGATTTTTACAATGCTCACAACGCTCGTATTCGGAAGATTGTCCCAGCAGAAAGATTATTGATCGTTTCGAATCACAAGGAAGGATGGAAGCCCATTTGTGACTTTCTTGGGGTGCCGATTCCAGATGTCCCGTTTCCTCACGTGAACAAACGTGGTTCCATGTTGAAGAATGTAATGGCAATATTGGGGAAATATGAGAATTTTTCGCCAGTTGTCAAATTTTTGTTGCTGTTGGTTGTGTTACTCCCTTTCGCAGCATTGCTTCGTCGTGTTGACATGAAGAGCAAAAAGTCAAAAGCGGAGTAGATACCTGATATGATGCGTCATCTAATTGTTTATTGTAACTTCATGGTTTCTCTGATTGGCGTAGCCTGTCATTCAAGAATAATTTGCAAAAAATAGGGCCAACTTATCACGCAATGCCAAGTTTATTTTCTAATAGGTAAATGTTTCCCCAAGAAGTTGAAATGTACCCCTCTGGTGAATTCTAGTCAGAGTTTTAACTTGTGATACCTTAGACAACCCTCATGCTTTCTCACTCAAACTCCCGTCAATTTCATGTCGGGTAGAAATGAATGGTATCCAAAATTGTGCGCCGTCAACACAAAGTGAAGTTACACAGGATCAGGACATAAAATTGACAAAGTGAAGTTACACAGGATCAGAACACAAAATTGACCATTAAATAAGCAATATTATAATGAAGTGTTATGCATTATTTAATTCTTACCGCATTCATATTATTACAATGGCACAAGTAATAGTTTCATGATTCATGAACCTTTCAAGTGAAAGCTAGTCATCTCAATGTCGCCATAGATATAGACATATTCTAATACATGTCAGGGAAGGAACTGTAAAGACAAAATATGTCAGTAAAAAGAAGTTATAACAATGGCTTAGTTGGTATAACTTAAATTAGAAATTTTTTATTATTACATAGCCACATTCAGTGCATTCAAAACTATGATGAATTTAAAATCATGATGTGTAAATCACTAGTTCATCTTGACATCAACAGACTGCATTCATGAGTCTTACATCTATCATCAGGGGTACAAAAAGTGGAGTAACATCTAGATATATGATAAGTCCATTTTGGGTGTGTTTAAAGTGCATGAAGCCATGGTTTACTGTTGCATTTACATGTACTTGGCTTTTCTATTGAAACCTACACACAGTAACCACCACATGTGTATGATGGAACAAGCAAGGGCATAAAAAACTTATCATAGTTGTAATGTGCATGGATTGAGCATGAGATCTTCAGCCCTATCTTTGGTAAGTACACGTGCTAGGCAAAAAATGAGGGAAAAGTGATTCCTTGGGAATCATAAAAATAAAAGTGTGAATTCCAGGGAAAGTCATTCCCCTGAATTTTGCTTTTTGTCATTGTGCAATTCTTGGGGAATAGCCAAATCTTTGGGGAATCTGCTAAAATATAATGTATCTGCATCATTTTCCTGAGATTGGGGAAGGATGCTTCTGCATTCTGGCACATTATGAAACAATCAAGGGTCAAATACTTCACACAATTAGATTGTGTTAACTATGGTACTTCAAATATGGTAGTGACTTCCTTGGGATGAAGCTGTGACACATCAAACAAGCATCTAAGCAGCCTCTCAAGTTTTAGTATTACACTACTGTGGAATTGATTCTGAAATATAGAACGGCTAAATAAATGAAAGATGCACCCAATCTTGGGCTGCTCTCAAAAACTTTTAAGAAATACAAAGGTTCCCCAGGAATTACTTCTTGCCTTTTTTGGCCAAAAAGCGAAATCCAGAGGAATGACTTTTTCCTTGATTTCGCATTTTTGACTTTTATGATTCCCATGGAATTTTTTTCCCTCCCATTTGGCCTAACACATGCTGCACTGACTTTTGAAGTCGTACTTATCGTCAATGGTTATGTGTCTAATGATGAAACAAACAGTTCATTGTTCTAGAATGAAACACGAAATCTCGGTAATTTTTTATTGGAATGCATCAAAATGGGCAGCCTTTCATTACTGCACATCAACATGCATCTAGATATCCACTGTGGGCATACAAATTTCCAAGTCAAAATGATATAAAGGCACTTGATGAGAATCATCAATATACTCCACTTTCCTTAATTTAACTGGACCCGAATGAAGCGTCAAAGTTTGTAGCATTCTGATGTCTTTGCCTCCTCATTACTTATCATGTGAACCTTCTATATGCTTGGGGGCCTTTTATCAATTCTCGGTGCAACTTATGAATCTTCATCAGGGTGTAAACTTTGAGGGAAGCTTAGTATAACTGTATGACCAACAGTGGTGCATGTGGCGACAGTCAGATCCACAGTTTTGGTGATTCTGCTCTTTTTCCTTGACCAATTCTTGTTTTGAAACATTACATCACATTTTGGGGCGATCAGTTGCGTCTCTATTTGGTTAAGTATGGAATTAGCACAAAGACAATGGGACTTGTTGCCAAATGTCATGCAAAAGAAACATGCATGTGAGTTTGATAGTGGCATCAGTCATGTTGTAACATCAGCTATAATGCATTCAATCATTGCTATTTGAATGGTAACTATGAATCTTCCCCAGTCATTATCTCTCAAATGGAATCCAGAGTTAAAGCTCTCTTTTAAACTAAGGCTTTTGTTGATTTGTACTTTATATACAGTCATCACTCCCCTGCTTGTGATACTATCTCGTTCTCTTCTTATGCACGCAACCAGAGAATTCCATGATGAATGTATGCTCAGAGTCCATTGAATATCTATGATCTATGAAACTGCGAATCAAAGTTTCAATGATAGACTAAGAGATCAGACAAGGTGCATTCTCATATTCCTTTGCTTGTCTAATAAATTTCCTCATCACATACATTTGTTGTTGTTACTTCTCTTGAGATGGAATTTGTACACATATGTCAAAGTGGTGTTTTGGTGTTTTCGTCTTCTACTTTTTGTTTTGTGATGGAGCCATGAATGATCTGTGTAATCAGTTTTAATTTTCTGCATGATATTTGGCTATAAAAATATGCTGGTGCCCAAGTGCTCACATACTCAAGATGAGATGTTTCCCTTACAAAATCAGTATATTCAAACAATAGATGATCATATGATAACACGTCAACAAGCTTTTTGCTGTCATCAAGAAAAATATGTGACAGTAAATGAAAGGTTCATTATGTAACTGTTTCAAATACCCAACGTCACTACAGTTTGAAGGAGCTAAATTAACTTTTGATACAGTACTAGACCTTGACATGATCTATTACAACATAAAATTTTGAATCCAAAATCTGCACCATCATCTTCCCATGGATGAGCCACTCCAAGATTAGGTTAGTGATGGGTATTGCAGGTTCACCAGACATTTTTGAGCAGAAATGTCAGAGCTTTTGGTAGCATTGGAGCTGGTAAGAATGCACAAGGATAATCTACCATGCATCACAGGGCTAGCTCGGATGAGCATCTCAAACATTCAAAGTTCATCCTTTCCAGTTTGTAACATGCAGAATTGCAGTAACACATACCCCCCAAAAATTGATATTCTACATAATTGAAACAGAATACCATGTTGGGCATTATGCACATAATAGTTGTATTAAATCAAAGAATATCAACAACTTTCCAATCGAGTACTATAGAGATCTTTGGGCCAGACACATTGAAATACTTGCAGCACTCACATCACTTGTCAAAAGTGCGGTCATGCCAAAGTCACTAGAGCCAACAAAACTAAGACATTGCATAGGCACTGGGATGGTGTGCTTAAAACGAATTTATCGATATAAAGGCCACCGCCACGAAGAATGTAACCTTGGTAAACCCAGATTTTTTGCAGAACTTTAGACCTAAAGTGGTACATCACCAATAATCAATTTGATGCAGTAATCACTCAGGGTAGGCCTATATCATGTTCAGGAGAAAGCTTACCAAAACACAACAAGATTTTAGTGTCATTGACATTGAAGCAATGACAATTCCGGAGACACCCAAGAGTTCAATACAGGGATACAGAATCCAAGTCTACACATGAGTTGATGTACCAAATTACCAAAAACAGTTGAAGCTCTTCCAGAAAACTCTAGAGGCAATTCAAAAAATGATAAATATATGCCTTTGTATGACAAAACTTTGAGTGAAAACTAGCCAAATTATCTAGAAAATGAGAGAAGAATCATGCTTAAGCATGATTTTTAAACGGTTAATATTCATTGAGTTTAAATCACATCCCTGTTCTATTATTATTGGTGGTAGATGTGCTTGCAAAGCCTTCACAAGAGTAGAATTTTTGACAGAGCATGCTGTTTGACATTCTCTTCTGCGCTGGTTGGAACAAAATTGGAAAACACAAGCACAAGACAGCACATGAAAATTCCCCACACCATGATTTGGATTACACAGTCAGTGTTCAAGTCCTCTGTAACTTAAAAGGTTTGTGCAATCATGATCCTTGGACTATTACATCAGGTCATACAAATGTCGCAATCAGATTTCAACATGGAACGAAATAGGAAAGAATCAACATCAGGAGAGCAACTCTTCTTTAACAATAAGACTTAAGAATCTAAAGTGTTCATGTTTAGTCCTATCTTCATCTCTCCAACAACATTATGAGTTTGTTACACACTTTCACCATCAAGCATGGATAATTGTTTACACTTTCCAGAGTTTTTCCGCAGCAACACTTATTTTCTAGTTGCAACGGCTAGTGCCATAGGCCAAGAATCTGCCTTATTCAGTTCCTCTGATAACTAAAAATCCCAAGCTGCAAGGACCTATGGCAAAGACAAAGATCCAGGTACAAAATGGATATTTATCGCCACAAGAGATCACTTTCAATAGAACAACCATGGGAATGGTAAAACATATGTTACTAATTTTGTTTGGAGTCATACATAGTTTTGCTTTGGATGAAAGAGATTGCATTGCTCTTAAATACTTATTCTATCCTTACTAACTAACTCACTTTACAAACTAAATCATAAAAACCAATTTCGATCATCTAGAAAACATTCATTTACAACCTTGCAATGAATTTTTATCCACAAATGGCTCAGATCAGTGGCCACCTGCTATTCTGAGATTGTGAATAGAATGGCTGTGCAACAATATAGCTATAGCAACTAACTTATATCATTGTAGAAAGGTGTATGATTTTGAATTGTCCTGTGTAAAAGAGAGCACACAAACATTGCATGATTAATCATAAACAGCCATATGATTCTTATGTAGCTGACATTTGAAACTAGGAACAACCACACCTTTCCCATAGTATACATATACTCACCAGGTAAAATAGTGATATGGTTACATCAGAGCATCCTGGGGGTCATTTGGTGGAAGATAAGACTATCCATGACATATTGCAACAAAGAATATACGAGATCATGTTGTCAAAGTCAACAGATATTTCATTTATATCTGCCACACTGTGAATGAAAGTATATCATGTATACAATTATATGAAGCAATTATATCTTGCCATGACATGAGTTCCTAGCAGGATGAAAAATCATAACTAGATTTGATAAAAATGACAGATCAAAACAAGGAAACATATATTTTTGGGTGTTCAGTTGCAGTTGACTCTTCTAGTAATAATAAATAATGAAAATCATTGCCACTTCAAAGTACACCAATTTTTGTTGATTGCCATCCACCTGTAGAGTACATCCTTAGTTTAGTTGAGGATAAACTAGACACTTAAGTATCAGTACAATTTCATAGCAATACTCACTAAAATCACAGACTTGGCATAAACATATACCCTAACTTGATATGACCAGATATGAGAAAACACGTAACATTAAATCTTGGTCACAAGCTTGTGATTTGACACATTTCAAAAATTAGTTGGAAATATTTTGATGTGCTTTAATGGGTAACAATGTTTTCATCTTTGATATCACATTTCAAATCCAACTCATGTGGTGCCATGTCTGGTCTTGTACACACATTTTTTGGTTTACAGATGTTGCCCATTAGTTTTGGCAAATTTCAACTCTTTGAGAATCATGTTTGCTCATATTTTAGTTCCAATTCCAAACTGACTCTGAGGCCTCAACAGAATCAGTTGCAATCTCTATACAGTTCTGAAAGATTTACTGTGTAAATAGATCATAACTAATTAAGGAGCTTATTTCCCAGCAGTTCAATTTTTGTATGATTTGCATGATTTGACAAAACTTTGCATGCATAACTTCAATATTGCAAATTAACAACAAGTAAGCTGTGCTTGAGGCATGCAATTTAAGTCCATAAAGTTGGAATAAATATTTGGCAATAGTGTATCCTAATAAATACTGGCAATCCGCTGTGTTCAGGTTCAAGGCCTGAAGTGACCTGTCATGTGGGCCGGAAGAAGCAAAGGGCAACACAGCAGAAGACATTATTTTAATTTAATCAGCATCATACCAGCAAAGACTAAACTGAGAAAAATTATGGAAAAGAGCCAAAATCTCACCAGGAAAAGTTGGCTCGTGATAGTCAAAATGAACAAATTGACAAAGATACAACTATCAGAAACTCTTTCAGAGTATTATGATTCATTCATTCAGGGGAAATTAGTGTTGAATATTAACTAAGCCTCTGTTAGTGTTGGCTTAAGAAAGGTTGGAGCTCCTCACACCCATATCATCTGTTGGAGTAAGCTCTCACATTATAGCTCTTGATTGCTGCAAAAGGGCACATGCTTTGATCAATGGCCCAGAAAGCATAACAGCAACAGTCATTATTGCAGTGGTTAACTTAACAAAAAGAAAGAAGGATCAGTTTATATGTATCAACTGTATTATTTGAATGCTGTGCTTTGTCACGAGAGTTCAAAAGTAAGCCACAAAGTGCTTAAAATTATAATTTACACCGAGATTGATTGTCACAACAATACACTTTATGGATTATGGTAAAACCAGGAAATTTTGGAGGAGAGAGGGATATTGTGTCTGATCACACAGATCACAATCGAGTGGGGAATTTTAGAAGAAGGAGTCTGCTAAAGAAAATGGCGACTAGATGATTTGTTGAATAATGGATTATTCGCAAGACTTGCTTGCTGAGTCCTTTTTGTAAATGGTTGGTTATGCTCGTGGTCTTGGAGTGAGGGATATTCGAGGGGCACTGCCACCACCACTGCTGATACA
The DNA here is from genome assembly GCA_013187285.1 of Cyclotella cryptica. Taxonomy (NCBI): domain Eukaryota; phylum Bacillariophyta; class Thalassiosirophyceae; order Thalassiosirales; family Thalassiosiraceae; genus Cyclotella; species Cyclotella cryptica. The sequence goes on from JABMIG010000485.1 coordinate 42,498, forward strand.
CCCATCCTCTCCATTGGCTTGGACAACAACAGCCGTAATGACATTTTCTTCTTTTCCATTCACAGCAGTGCCCATTGCCTTGAAACTAATGGCAATCTTTACAACAACCTACTCTCAACATACACCTTGATCGGTAAAGGAATGGTCATTGGTCACCACATTCAGTCCAATAAGATAATGCTCAGAATTCATTGTTAGATAAATGTTTCTTACAGTGACCCACTTTTTGAATTTACCTTCAACATTCTCTGATAATGTCTAGATTTTTGTTGTGTAGCACTTGGTATTAACACCAGTGTTAGGCAGGATTTCAAAATATGAATACAGCTATTAGTATGAGATATGTCTCTAGTGAGATAAAGCGATGTATTACCTGAACATAATTTTGTCACCTTTCTTCAGCTAGGCTTATCTCCCACAAGTTTAGTATATGATTGGCATAAATGGTCCCTTAAAGCAACACCATTGGTCAAATCAATGGGTCTGATGAATAATTTTCAAGGCTATGCGTTCATTGTACCATACTACTCCTAAGCAAGAAAAAATCTCAAACATACTCCTTTCCAATGAACTGAATTCTTTGTCTGTGTAATGGCTCTGGAGAGCATATTCACATGCAAAAGTTTTTATTACTGTGAAGAAACCTTAACAGAGACAAATTATATGTTTGCATACAAACAGCAAAAGATGCTCTTTCATCCGAGAGTTACTATGAAATTTTATCAATGCCATAATCTAACATCCCAGCTTTAGGATCGTATAAACTTTTTCTCCACCGTTCTATCATAACTCTTGCAACATATGGAATTTCCTTCTCAAACTTGTTCTTTTCGCTCTCTATGCCTGACTCCCAAACAGCATCATGCATCCCAACAAGGTGCACCCTGCTTTCAAGAATTCCTAAGTTCAATAAGACTCTGTTGTTGAATGACTTTTGATTTCCAGAGGGAACGACTAACGCAATTGCTGGTACCACGAGAGTTTCTTGCAGCACTCTCATTAAACGAAGTCGTGCGGAAAGTTGCAGTGATAACTTTACTATGTCATTGAGTCGTTCTTGTCTTTGATGCAATGTTGTCGATTCATCAGAAGCCGCCTTTGCCCGTTCGTACTGCGCCACGACGAACAAGAAAAAACATAACGAGAGTACGACCCATGTCAATGGAAACATCATTATGGTTATCAAAGAAAAATCCACTAACGTACCAATTCTTTTCCTATTTGGCTTGATTTGACACGATGATCATTCACCTTGTCAATGACATCCCTAAACGCATCGGTTACCGCATTCCCATCGTCTCCGCAAAATTCTTCGATCACATTTGCATTGCAGAGATTATCACGTAACCACTGAACGAACATGTTTGATTCCACACGATGCAACCCGGCCATATTGAAATTTACCAAATAATCCACCGCTTGCTCTAACGCAATCAACCCAGAATTACCCCGTTCTTCGATATCATACAAAAGAAATTTAGCGAGACGTTCAAGTCTTTCCGAATCCCGCATCAATGACATGAAATGCCATCTCCAACCTTGGATGTGGAATTCTCTCGACGTATTTTTTCCGGCACACGATGCAAGGAAATCAAGAATCACCGCTTTCGTTTGTGGTCGGATGTCCTCAACGACCGCTGAATAGGCGGCGCCTCCTCGAAGTGCATCGACGGCGGGGTGAGTACCCTCTGGATTCGCCCCACAGGAAACGTCACTATTTTCTCGCAGAGAAAAACCGTGTACTATAATGTGGCATAGAATGAGTGACACGAGGGAAAGGGTGAGGGCGAGATTCTTTGGGAGTTTGCTCATTCGAATGGTGTGGTATATTCTCCCGCTTATTGGCCGACCCGCGTTCCGTTGTTCGTAATTCGTCAAATAACAACGTAATAGTGGTGCCGTATGCTTGTCGTATGCATGATCAGAGATGATCAGTTTCGCGATCAGGATCGGTGCTATCTTGGTTCAGCTTGTTCAAGGATGCCAGCACAGAGTAATAACCTATAACGAAGCGGTATGTACAATATTATAGTACCTAACGGAGTATTGACCTACGTATCGGTACCATACTTTAGTAGGTGGTAGAGTTGGAAGTCGATTGACTCATTTATCCAACTTTTATCACGAAAAACAATTTACGGCTTAAACAAGTAATAGGAGAAAGGGGTTATCTATTTCAAATTTGAAATCGTGCCGTTGTCAAGGTCGAGTAGACTTTTTAGTTGAAGCGATTAGACCCAAACAAAAATTAATAGAGAGGATGGCGCGACGAAAGAAACGTTTCATCAAGAACAACCGACGAGACGACAACAGCGTCTTACAACATCATACTCACGGTGACATTATCCATTACATCCACATTGCAACAGCCGGTCTTATACAATAACAACGCCGGTCAATCATCAACAATATTCCACTAACAACGCAACCTCCCACACCTCTTTGCCGACTAATTACGTCCTCGTACTCCACTATGACCGATGCAACAGCAACGATTACCAGCATAGTCCACACACACTTCGCCGCCCACCAACGCGAAAACGAAGTATCCAAACGCACTGCCGACCATGCATCTCCGCTCTCGCCCTCCTCCCTTCGCGCGGCCGCCTCCCTCAGAGACGAAATCTCTCAATTCGCTTTGTCCAACCTCACCTCTTCGCTGGAGGGGATGTCGCTAACCACCGAGGGCGAAGCCGTGACAGACGCCGGCGATATCACCTCCAAAGCCGTACTGGGATGCATCGACTGCGCCATGTCCTGTCTCGCGAACAATCCGAGGGACTGCTGGGAATCCGTCCACTCCACACTCGAATTGGCAGTGGCGGTAGCATGCAGCGATAAGCAAACTGGACTCGCTGTAGTAAATCGTGCGATTGACTACATCTCAGTTCCAAAAGACGTCGTTCGCATCGAAGGCTGCAATATGCTAGGATGGTGCGTGGGTCAATTCGTAGCGGGGGGCAAGGCTGCCGCTCCTATTTTGAAAAAGGGAGGAAAGAAAAAGAGCGCCAAAACGGATCATGTAGACGATTGGAAGTTGGAATGTGTGATTGGCGCCGGGAGGGCGCTATTGCTCCGGTTGACGGACAAGATTGCCAAGGTGAGGAGTGCGGCGATGGCAGCTTCGTCGTTCTTTTTCTTGGGGGGTGCCAAGCTTTTTCACGCTTCCGAGGACTTCGTCGAGATTTCCGCCGAACTGGAAGCGACACTGCTTTGGTTGGCATCGAATGATTCATCAGCCGCTAATCGTGCATTGGCTGTGCAGTGTATACCGGGATCTGAAGATAATATTCAGAGTATTATCGTTAGGGTGAAGGATGTCGATGCCAAAGTGAGAGAGGCGGCGCTTGAGTCCTTGAGAGAAAAGGTTGGGCTGAGTGATTTGACGGAAGACCAGATGGTGGAGATCCTCAGAACTGGCTTGACAAAGCGGTGAGCTCTGTCGAATATGTCATGACTCAATTATCTCGACAGCTCAAATTTACTTATTTTCATTTCCACAGCTGCTCATCAACTCATTCCAAAACGGTGGAGCTGTTGATTTGCAACTGGATGAAACAACTTAAGTACGACCCGATTACACTGCTTGATATGTTGAATCCGGTTCTAAACGAATCGGAATGTGAAAAAGCAGTAAAAGTTATCATCAATGTGGCATCTGCCATAGATTGTGAGGCGAGTGGTGATAAGAGCATTGAGCTTGTTCGTAAACATTTTGGTGCGCCCGAGCTCCGCTCCTTCCAGCAAGTTGTTATGAGGAAGCTGAGTATTTTGCAGAATGACGACGAGGAATTGACCCCAAGCATGGTATTCTTCCTTCGTGTGAAGTGTTCTCTCACCACAGAATCTGCAATGCCGTCATCTAGCAAGGCCGACACCATTTCGGACGTCATTAATGACATCCCAACTCTGTGCAACATTTTGAATGCTCACCTTGATAAGTTGATTGAGTTCAATAAACGAGACGGTGATGAACTCGATATGGACGAAGACGAGGCAGCGGCCTTTGAAGACGGGCAGCATTTCATTTGCCTTCAGCTCATTCATATGGCAAAAGTAGCCGAGCTTCAGGAGGAAGGAAGTCGTCGTCACTTCGTCTCCATTATGCGTAGCATGCTCTCAAGGCTCGAGACCCCAGATGATCTTGTCGATGCCTGCGTCAAGGCCATGGCAAGTGCGCACGATACTGAAGCACAATTTGTTCAGACGATCTCAGAGGTTCTCGTCGATGTAGAAGATGATGATTCATACAGCTCACCGAGAAACAAAGACGACAAGGCCATCGCCATTGTTCGTCAGATGCGTGTGATCGCCATCCTTTCCATTGTGCTTGAAAATATTTCTAGTCACATGGTGGGCCATCCTATCCTTGATGGGTTCTTTGAACATTTGTCACCTGCGATCACTAGCAAAAATGCCGTCGTTCGAGAGCATGGTGTCATTTGCCTAAGCAAGTTTTGTCTTCTATCCGAAGAAAACAAGGTTATGGATCAGTTCAGACCACTTCTCATGACAATTGCAGGGAGCGCTGACGAGCGGGTTGAAGTCAGAGCACAGGCAGCAATGGCATTATGTGATCTCGCTTTAATTCACGACAAAATGCTTAATCCTTCTGGTGCAGAAAATGATTCTCTCAAGGATCTACTTCTCGAAATGCTTGGCCACTCCAAGCCTGGTATTGTTGTTATTGCAGCCGAAATTACAGCTAAATTGCTTTTAGCTGGGCGTTTCGATGATCCAATCCTTGTGGCATGGCTTGTTGCGATCTTCTTTGACTCAAACCTCATCGAATCCCAAACTTTTCAAGAAAATGACACCGTGGATGAAATTGGCAGTCCAGTTCGCCTGCAACAGCTACTGAGCATCTTCTTCCCCACCTACAGCATGTCTAGTCTTGATGCTAATGATTCGATCATGGCTTCGATTGGACCCCTTCTTTCCATCATCAATCACAAGATGGAAGGCCTGAAGCAAAACAAAGCCTTGTCTCAATGGCCCATCAGCAAAATGGTTGACTATATCTGCTACAATGTCGACATCGCAGACAAAACTAAGAAAACAGGGCCAACTGCCGAGTTACACAAATGCGAAAATGAACTCATTGATCCGACTGAACCAAACCCTCTTGGAGATGAAACAGTCGGAGAGACCACAGATTCAAGTATCATTGAAGCAAGTAGCACCCTGCTGGCCTCGATTGATATTGCTGAGTATCTTGCGGAGACAAGCTCTCATATCCCTTCATTCTATACCAGGGCTCTTGCCAAGATTTTAGGCAGTGCTTGCATAGATATCAACGCAGAAGACAAGACACTGCTTTCACGCCTAAAATCTCACGTATGCGAAGCTGAGTACTCCATTGAGGACGGTCCTTCTCTCACAGCAATCCGGAAGCTTTCCAAGTTGCTTGCTGACGTGGATGACGAGAGTTCGGAAGAAGAATCGGGTGCATCTGAAGATGAAGCTGACGGTGGAGACATCGCAAACGCTTTGGAAAAGGTGACCCTGCTTGACTCGGAAAAAGAAAATCCTCGTCTAAGCTCAGGCACGTTAGGATCTGCTTTAAGTAAAGGACGAAACAGAGACTCGTCTTCTCGTGTCAGACTGGGATCCATCAACTAAGCGATTCTTTAATTTCATTTAGTGTTAATTTTTAAAAGCGTAAAATTTAATCATTGCATTCAAAGATTTGCTCCACGTCATCTTAAGATTTCTAATACTTCGCCACCTCAAAGAAAGTAAGATTCATGTCATCAACAAATCCTGCTGCACTGTTCATGCCTTCAGAGAGTAGATTTCCGTCGTACATTTCTCTCACGTTGGATTGTTTCACTTTAAGATCTAACTTCTCACATTCACAAGAAAAAATACCAACGCCAAATCTATGCTTCTCATTGGCACATGTGACATACGCCACACCTCCAGGGACTAATGCATCATAAATTGTTTTTGCTGCTGCAGTTGCGTCTTCTGGCTGACAAATAATATCAGCTCCAAGAACAATATCAACAGGTGCACAGTGTCTTTCATTTTCTCCATTGAATTCTCCAGCTATCCACTTCCCGGCATAATTGTCTCCACTTTGCTGATAGAAATCAAGCTTTGCAACAGTTGCAACAGAACTCAAATCGTTAAGATTGATATTTCGAAAAATGTTCTCTAACACTGTATTGTTAACATCAGTAACAATAACTTGCTCTGGGCTACTGCCATCTTTCACTATTGCAGCAGCGAGAATTCCAACGAGGCCACATCCAGCACCAATTTCTAATACTGTTTTTCCACGCAAAATATGTTCATTTGAGAGAAGCCATCGTCCCAAGACGATAGCAGATGGCCAAATCAAGAAGCCTACGTCAGCCTGAGCCGTTTGGCGTTTGGTAACCTGATGAATCAAAATTGTTCTAGCATCATCAATCTCTGTCACTGGCAAGGCAGGGCGTAAGTTGTAAATGAGAGGTAATCGAGAAATAAGCTCTTCATCAGTAAATGCCATAGCACCTCTTATTCCTGGCAAATATATCTCGCAGGCAGCATCTTGCAGGTCCATTAAAGCATCAAAATCCCTTTCGGGATCCGCTCGATTCAACACAGAATGTGCAGGTTTTAAATTGTTCGATAAGTCGAGATAGTATTGCCTGGCAACCTGCTCGACTGATTTCCTCGCCAAGTGTCGAGTCCAATCGCGAAACCCTTGCTAACAAATTCAAGACACCTTGCAATGTTTTGACTTCCATTGATTTGGAAAATGCAACTTGCGCGTTTTCTGTGGCCGATTCTAATTCGAACTGTCTTTCATTACAAATTATGGATACTTCGTTGCCAACTTCGGCGACAATGCTGCCTGCACCAGGAATGAGGTGATAGAACTTTTGCCAAGATTGAAATGCCTCAGACAGAAGTGATACGAGAATCGAGGGAAGACCGCCACTAACTTGAAAGAATGCCTCGTCAAGCCCCTCGGCAATGGGCATAACTCCTAAGCAACATGCCCGGGCACATGCGACGTCTTGTGAAGTGACCAGGTCTTTTTCGAGTAACGAATATTTTTCCAGCATCTGATCAAGATTATATTGTTGAGGTTATATTGAGTTGCATCTATTTGCGAGTAGAGGCTTGCAGAGTTGTTCCATCAAAATTTCGAACTGTACCATAATACAGCGGATCGGAGAGACAGTTGGGAAAGGATGCGTTGTATTGTACAATCCCATACGTACTTAGTGTGGTCTAGATGTGTGACGTAGGATCAAGACTCGACTGCTGGTAGGTTTCTGTATCGTAAATAATATTATATATGTTGGGACCCATCCTGGCACCGTCCCAGTGCTGGCACTGGGACAATTTGTCCCAGTGCCAGCACTAGGACCACGAACCGCGCCCAGTGCTGGAACTGAGTCCTGCCAAGGGCCCAGTGCTGGCACTGGGCGCCCAGTGCCAGTCACTGGACAATGACCCTTTAACCACCTTGACCCCCGTTGTAGCACTACCGTATAACCCGGATCTAAGGTGCACACAAATGTACAAAAGATACATTTCGGCGGAACTTATAATCCGGCGCAAGTTAGCGTTTTTAAGACGGCGGGTATCCGCAACACATTATTATTTTTACTTTATTGTACGGTACGGTACGGTTTCCCGCCAGATGTGACAAACCAACAAGAACGATGCGATTAGTCGGGCCGAGATGTAAGACTGGGGCTATAAAAACCAATACCCCTAGAAATGGCGGGAAGAAAAACGGACGAAAAATGGCCGTTGGCGAGCCAACAAGCGTTTTTTGAGACATGGACATTGAACGAATCGTTGTCCTCCATCTAAATAGGCTGTAGCATTCAATCTTGAATATTTGTGTTGGCAGAAACAAACCCCGTGCTTTCTCTCATGTCGCCAACTTTGTGCAACTGTTTTTTTAGTACTATACTTATAATTGTACCGTAAGGAGACCGTAAACCAGCCTTAAAATCCCGTGAAAGGTAGTGTTAGTTTCAGCTAGAGGTATGGGTTTTTATAGCCCCAGTCTTATGTGTTGTGTTTTTTTATTGTAAAATCGTGAAGCATGTGAGTTTTTCGGGTTTCGGACGTTTCTCGGCAACCAGCCGGAGTTACTGGGAGCTACAAATATGGGCGTATTGCTCATGAGACGGAGAAAGGTTTTATGTGTTCTCCGTGAACTTAGCTAGGGTGGAACACACGAAACACCAAAGTACATGGATTGCCCGTGGCACTTATACACCGGGGCACTTATAACGGGATACGGTAGCCCCGTTCAGGCCCAGGGCCCGAAAGGGGCATATCGTACCTTTTTATTGATTTATTGCATTCGACCTCATTCGCTATACGGACTTTAGTTTGGTGTTGTTGTATGGTATGGTATCATACATGGTACGTTACCATAGGTATCCATACAAATACTCTCTTCCACGCGGAAAACGATTTGTAAAAAAAAAAATGTTGGCCTCCACCACTATGGCGGCCAATAGGATCCATCATCTAGCCATCATCGAGGTTCTGTACAAATAAATTTTTTCGATAGCTAAGCAAGGGCATCGAAGGGTGGAGCAAACAACGAAGATGGTCGCTACAACGTGCCAACATTTGATTGCACCTTCGACATTGCCTTCTCCTGTGACAGGGCTCTCTGTATTGAGTTACAATGTGTGTTAACGCACCTCTCGAGAATGAATGGGTGTTGATGACATTATATTATATCGATAATACACATCTTCCATTACAATGTTCGATGTATCATTTCATTCTATATTTTTTTTCGACTTCAGGTGCTCTTACCAAACAGTCAGGATGGATGGTGGTATGTCGTCTCAAAGCAAGCGCAAAACAGTTCATTGAATTCACCAACTAAACCTGAATAACGCAAATCAACAGGACTTACAAAATGTACCTACCTCCTCTTTCAGCCGAAGATGAATACATTTCCAGCTGGGAGTATCGCAGATCCCTAATAAAAGATCGAGTTGGTCGTGTTGATGCAGATATTGTATGCCTCCAAGAAGTTTCGCCACTGACATTTGAAGACGACTTTGAGTTTATGACAGAACATTTGGGCTACGATGGCGTAGAATTATTTCACAAGGTAATGATCTACTTATGTCATCTATTCTGATTACGATCTTGACACTGTACTCCTTTACGAAAGTGACTTCACCCTCCTCTCTTCTTGGATACAACATGTATTAGGGTCGTTTCCGTCCAGCTACTTTTTGGAAGAAGAGTCGAGTCGAACTAGTCAGCCCAGCCCAACATAAGGACAGGACATTGCTCACTACTTTTCGGCTCCTCGACACTGACACAACGAGACCAAACGAGTCGGTAAGCAGTGAGAATTGGCATGTTTTGAATTGTCATCTTCAAGCCGGGAAGCAAGGAGGACGGAGAGTACGTCAGATCGTAGAAGGTCAGTTATTGTTCACCGTAGGCCGAATCATTTTTATGCTGAACTCAATATAGTATGGCATCCGACAAAAACACAATGCATGCTTTGCTCTAGGTGTATCCGCGGCCTATAAGCTCGCAAAAAAACTGAAAGGTCAGTGCCTATTCTGATAAATCGTTTAATCACTATCCTTAATGACCCACACAACAAATCATTCCAGAAAAGACCCAGCCAATCTCAATCTTATAGTCTGCGGTGATTTTAATGGGGGAGAAGAAAGTGGCGCAGTGCATTACTTAGAAAAGGGTTCAGTCGGCCCAGACTTCATTGAAGATGGCGAATCTGTATCATCTAAAGAAAATGCCTCCCACTGCCTTCACCCTTAATGGACGTTGTTCTTACCGACGAGGTAGAATGGATGAATGGTTGCCCACCACCAACACTTGTGGTACCTGAGTTGATATCTCTTATCATTGACCAGGGCAAAATCGAGACTTGTTATATAAACCCTCAGTTTTCAGCAGATACCATTGACAGGTTTCAACGGATATATGAAAGATTCGCTTCTGTCCCATCAGATGGAAAGTCTATGCAAATGGGAAAACTGGATGTTGAACGCTGGCTCACAGCAATTAATGGTAGAGTAGGTCGTGGCTCTGAGTTTAGGAGCGCAGCAAAGAGTATGGGATGGGTAGAGCCCTCCTCAGAATTAGAAGGATCAGGCAGGGAGTCAAACAAGCGAGAATCAACAACTTACAAAAGTACTGAGCGTTCTCGGATTAATATACCAGAAGAGGGCATTCTGTCATTAGAAGACTTCGTTGGTGTGTATCTCGAAGAGTTGCGGCAGGGCAAGTTCTGGGGTAGTAAGTATGAACAAGCTGTTGTGGCAAGGTCGCTCTCTATTTTCTGGCTCACTTTTTCATTACTCTATTTCCAGTTGCATGGGATTTAGCAGCTTTGGGAGAACCCTTGCCAGTAGAAAATGTGTTCACTGCAAGGTATGACCGAATGTATTGCTCGAAATCTCTGTTTCCAGCAGCAGTGCTGCACTTCCATTGTAAGAACCCATGTCCAAACAAGTCGGAGCCTTCAGACCATTTACCCGTTGCAGCATCATTCACAAGACTTTAAATCTAATTGTTTCTACTTCCATAACTTGAATTATTCCCTGTACATTATGACTCTCTTTATACAACTTTGGGTGTTGTAACCTGAAAAATGCTGTGGTTTGAAAAAACTTATGTTTAAGTTCAGGGAATTTAGCCTCTAAAGTGGCTATATCATGTAAGACCACTTCCTAGGTAAGAAGGTGGTTGTGCTACAAGTAAAATACCTACATTGACACTAGCAAGGCCTTAAATTCAGTTAAACTGAGGTCAGTAGGGAAATTCAGCATGACGGATTCATGGCCAACTTTTTGAAACAAACAATGAAATGCTTTCTGATGCAGTACTCCTAAAGATTTTAATAAGTACAGCAAGTTGCATCTGTAGACTTTATGTTGTAATAACGGAGATTGTTTGCAAGATCCCTAAGATTATTGGAGATGTTTATGGGCCTCTAAGACCCAGGAATGATGTTTTTCACATCTAACTTCAGAAGATGAAGTCATGATGGTCAGTGAGAAAAATCCCACAGATCATGATGACTTCATTCACAACCCAGACTTTTGCCATGTTGCATTTACACCACACAATATCCACTGCCGCAGACCAACTGAACATGTTATCCCATCTGTCAGTGAATGTATCAATGCTTCCACCATATCTTTGAGCCATTTCCCATAATCTCATTGGTCACCATTGACAAGTTTGACTGAAAGTTTGGGAATGTGTATGTCTTTTGTGGGCATCGCAAGCAGTTTTGCAGGTCTCAACCATGACAGTTTCTGAAATGGCAAACAACACTGAGACAACCTTGTCCTCCACTTTGTCTGTTGGTCTTTCAAAATTGTTTTTGACCATGCTTTCTTCATGAGAACTGGTGGTCTGTTTAAATCTGACTTTAATTGGATTTGATTTGTGTGGATGAATCAAATGAAATATGATTCTTTCCTCAAGGTGGGCACGTACTGATTCTGTTCATACTTGAATGAGTCAAGCCAGGATGGGCAAGTTTGAACAATTGGAATCTCAATGATTGCACAGACAGAAACGGTTGTTGTATCAATGATGATATCTCAGCACTGGCAATGATTACACCAATAATTCATATGATCCAGCTTTGAAGACTGCAAAGATTTAGCAGTAACAAATTAGTATCTTATACTTAATCCTGTCCATTTTTATGCATTGATTCCTTTCTGTAGTTTTGAAACAAGAAAAACCTATCTGTGGGTTCCCATATGTGATTCAAGGAGCTAGATCTCATGAACAGAAACAAGAGTGAAATGCATGTTTACTTTGCATCATGCATTTGTCCTTCTGGGGACCAAAATGGGCTATTTCATTAATTTTACTTTCTCGAGAATGCATGTAAATCCATGTGTAATGCCAAAAGCCTGGGAAAACAACTCCTAGAGAATTGTAATAATCAAAAATTTGAAAAAGTAATAGCCAAGAAAACTGTTTTCTTAAGCTTTTCTTTTTCAACTTTAGCAATTTCTAGGAAACAGCCAAATAAACGGGGAATCATGTGAACCTAAATGTATCTGCATCACTCTCCTGTGTACCATATGCTGATATTTGATTGGCATCAATTTATTTTAACTCCTTAGGAATCATTTCCCTGTTATCTCAGTCTGTTGGCTGAGTTTCGGCCATTCCCATGGTAGCCCTGTAAATATTTAATTGAAAAAAATGACGTGTTGTGAGTAAAACTTGGTAGAAATGGTTGAGTTCATCAGAACTCACCCTGAAAATATACCTGCCGCTGCCAATTGTGGTTGGCTAGATGACTGTGCCAGGCGGGTAGACTAACACAGTCTGTGGGCTGAGTTTCAGCCATTCAATTGACACACTGCTGCAAATTATTCTTGGCTACATTTTGGTGCCAGGTGGGAGGCCGAAATATTTAATTGAAAAAAGTTACGTGTGGTGAGTAAAACTAGGTAGAAATGGTTGAGCTCATCAGAACTCACAATAGAAATTGAGCTGCCACTCAGTCTCTGGACTGAGTTTCAGCCATTCCCATGATGGGCTGGTGGGGTATCGATGTAATTGAAAAAATAGAGGTGATGGGAAAGAAGTGAGAGTGCACTCCCCTGCAGTTGCTGCTGGTTCAAGCACCTGTGCTGTAGTATGGTACGATATTGCAACATACCCTATGCTGTAGGCAATAATGTCATGCAAGAGTATGGTGATACAAAGGAATAAGCACCAATCATGTAGCCACATGGTACCGAATTTCAGCCCGATGCATTATTCTTGTGTTCTCATTTTTTGGGGCAGTCACTTCTGATAATACTTATACTCAGTTATGACTTGTAACACCCAATACAGTCAGGGTGTGGAAAGATGAAGCCACTGTGGTCAGTGACAAAAAGTTGTCAAAACCTATTATAGAAAATTAAGTTATCTTGCTAATTTTTATGTAAAATGAGTTAGGATTTCAGACTTAAAACACACATGAACTTCAGTTCAGAGTAACTATTACTACCCAGCATACCCAAATTGCTACTAAAGTTTACTAATGTGGAGTGATGGCAAACTTTTTAAAACATAGGGCAATTATCAAAAGTGAGCTGTTTTGGCCTTTATGGCCTACTCATGGAACAAGAAAACCTTGTCAACCAACAAGCTTTGAACTTATGCCTTGTGTGCAAGGTGGATTTGAGATTTGAGGGCATTCTCACAATTTCTGATAGGTCAGTGACAGTATCAATACAAGTGAAGTGGTAAATTCATAGGGTCTCTTTGGAACTTTCAATTTCTAAGGAACATTAAGACCAAGGTAAATCTCTGTCTATGGAATATTCCAATGTCTCTGTCTGTTGCCACAACCATCATGCTTAAGTCTCTGAATTCATGATCAAATAAATTTCAATATTTCTGCAAAATTGTTAGCAACTCCAACTGTTATTGAGCCAATAGATGGGTTTTAAGTTAAGCTATATCAGGAGTGTTTATTTCGGATGTGTGCACGGCACACATTGTGGGCCAAAAAAGGTCCGGTCTAAATAGTCCCTTAAGTGTTTTCTTCATCTACAAGCAACACTGAGTGGAAATACTTAAGGGTATCTTCAGCCTCGGAAGACAATGAGTTGTTCAATGGAAAGATGCTATCAGACAATTCCACATTTTCTTCTTGAACATAGTTTAGAATGTTTCTTACATTTTTCAGAGCTGCTAAGATGAGAATGTATTGGCTGGGCATATAAATGACTAATATTTCACCACATTTTATCCTCCCATTGCAGTCAAACTCAGACAAGAAGACATCCTTCAGCAAAACCTTGTGAATGACTAGCATTGGTAAAAATTCAGTGAGAATCCACATTTTTTGGTATTTCTCATTGATCAAGTCTGTCCAACACAGCTGATTGTTGTATAAGCATCTTGACTGCACACAAGTCAAGTAAGATCTGAATAATGGCATGGAAGATGTTGTTGCAAATGATACAAACACTTTAAATGTAATAGGCATAAACTCACACTGCTTTTAGGGACTAGCATGTTAAACAGTTGTTCATCTTCTCATTAGGAGACATCATTTGGGACATCTAAAAGGACTGCTGAGTCTGCTGTGAATACCCTGTGGTATGCCAGCTCATAACAACATTTTTGAATGGTTGGTTCTATATTTAGAGCTTAAAGAGCAAAAAGGATTGAACTGCCCCTAACCAATTCTCATTCTGAGTAAGCCATCAACATACACAAGTCATATCATTGCCAACATTGAGTCAGTTACAATATGATAACTGTGATGCCCTCACCTATTCAGCTAAGCTGTAAAAATCCATGGCATGTGCATTAATATCATTGTTGGTGCTGTTTACATGGGCAGGAAGCAATTCTTAGGAGTGTCTACCCCCATCACATCTTGTGACACCAGAGTGGTGGGACCCCTGGTCAACCACATGTGCAGTGGCCATAGGGCCACTCAAAATACAATTGGATCTTCCTCTTGATCCACAACAAGAGTAGCAACCTTTCTTACCCTGTCCTTGATAAGGATTACTGGCATTTTGCAGGTTTGTTTTTACTATGGTATTGGTTACTAAGTTTTTTCTTGTCAAACCTATCTTGGAGGTATTGGATGACATGAATGTAGTGGTCGTTTCTGCTTTCTCTGGCTGTTTCAAAGATCATTAATATATTGTAGCAATGTTCCATGGTCAACAAAATGCTATATCCATCCTGTCTTTTACTGTTTTATTTTTAAGTTAATCATCATAATGCTTAATGTTAAACTAAATCAGTAGTGAGTAGTTAAGCAAATTTCATTGAAATTTAAATCCAATGCCATTCATGCCTGAAATACAAAGTCCTATTTAGATGGAATCAGGCTTGATAGTGAATTGCATGTCTTCACCATGGAAATTTCATGTCTGGGCATGAACCAGTCAGTGACCTAAGCCAAAAAGTATTTAGAAAATCTTGTAGTATGCTTTTCAGCTTTGCATTTTTGTGAGTTAATTTAGTTACAATTGCGAAGTATCAAAACACCATGATGAAGCAAGCATGCTTCATTTTGGCAAAACGGAACCATGTAGGTTACTACGCAGAATTGGTATGTTTTGTGCTAATGACACAAAGAGATGTTGTGTAGGTTTCTACACACATCTGGTATGGCTCCAATGTCATTAGATAATGACATAGAGCATTTTGTCCCAAATGACATTTTTGGGTAATGAAGCAAGTCTTGCTTATTAGCAAGACTTTGAATCATTGAGGGATGTCCAGCATCTCCTGAGAACATAAGGGTATCTTTAAGGGTACCCTTAGACTACTACTGTAGAGTTGATAATTGGCCTATGTCACTCGCTCCCATGAATGGAGAATGAGGTGAGTTGTGTGTAAAAAACCTTTCGTGTAGAAAGGAAAAATGGATTGGCCTTTTGGAAAAGGGAGACACTTGTTTTTTTGTACCGAGGTATACTGGTGATACAAGACTTTCCTGGCTGAGTAGTGACTACAAAGCATAATTTTCAGCGTAAGTGTTGGTGGAGAGAGGATTAAGAGTGATTCACTAACATTTGCTTATTTTATGTATCTGTAGTGTCAAAGTATGGTGTTACTCT